>JASXSY010000186.1:0-130229 GCA_034509805.1 Sipha maydis | reverse complement strand
TACAACTAGTAACCTATAAATATTTTTATTTTTTTTTTTTGTGGCACATTGTGTTCGTTTTTATAATAGCTTGTGATAATAATATAATAATAATAAAATAATTCTATTCTGATCCGTGGGTTTATCATTAATTGCATTAATTTTATTAAATGTCACATTTTCATCACTATAAAATACATGGATAGCACTTAAATGAATGCTTTGATTCAACATTTTTTATTAATTTTTTTTTTTACAAATTTTTATATTTATATTTTTAATAATTAGTTGACATACTTTGGAAAATAATGATTTTTATCTACATTAATCCATTTCATTTTTAGTTAATAGTCATTTGTTTTGTACTTATTTGATGAATATAGAAAACTATTTATAAACATTTCTATACGACTTAATATATAGATATTAAACTGTTTAAAAAAATAAGAATAAAGCGATTAGGATAATCTTATAGAAAATATATACTGTATAAAAGCAAGTTGAAACCATTTTGATTGAAGTTATCGTTGGAAATAATTAAGAGATTACTCTTAAGTAGTATAATAATCAAAACGATTATACCACATATGTTTATAGCAGACGAAACAATAATTTCAAGTAAAAAAAATGACAATAATTTCCTTTGCATAGTCGTTCCCGTAATCTAACTTGTCTATGAATAATAATATATCAACATCGTACTCGTACGTCCATATTTTAACAAATCACGTTTAATTCCAACGTGATTGCAATAATAAAAAAAAGATTACTTTTGATTGTTTAATATTTATGTAATTAAAAAACGGTTTTAACACAATTATAATACAATAATATACAAAACATTCAAGGATCAATAGCCAACTTTGAACTACGTAATCTGTCGACATCCGTATAGATCATACGATTGAAACTTCCAACATGAGTTTTCGGCATAAAAAATTCAAAAAATAGAGCTAATGATAAGCATAACACATAAATAGAAATAAAGTAATCATCGAGTTTTACAGCGTTCAATACACCATCTCGTACGTGTAAGATGAAATACATTGACATCCAATGGAAAGCAGTGGTTATACTCATTCCGTATGGTCTGACCTTAACAAAAAACATACAGATTCGTTCTGATATAATTATTATTTTTAGATTGATCGATTAAAATATACATGTGAACGCATCGATGGAACATTATTATGTAAATACTACATAAAAAATATTTTACATCAGTTATCAGTTAAATACATACTTCATTTGAGAATATCTCGCTCGTTACAACCCAAGCCATAGGGCCCAATCCAATTGAATAAGCACAAATGTAAATGCTGATCAAACATAATGGTAACCAATCGATGAAATTAGGAATGTTGATTTTCAGTTCCATTAGAATAAAACAAGCAACCAAACCAACGGCACTAATGCTCATCAACATAACCGACAATATTAATAACAATTTACGACCCACTTTATCAATGATGGTCATCGCAATAATCGCCATAATGACCTATAAAATAAAATAAAATTTTCATTGAACAAATGTGTAAACACTGCATAATATTAAACGGAAAAAATAACATAATAGTTATATGACAAAATCAAAACAAAAAGAAAAAAAATTGAATTAATAATGAGCAGTGGTATTGGTTTAAGACATTAATATCGAGCAGAAATGTCTTATTAAAAAATGTTAAAATTGAACTCGTTCCAATCTTTGTGATTAAGTTAAATAAAGTTGCTGAAGGCATTTAGTCGATTTCTGACTGAAAATATAATAATTTTTATGTATAATTACAGTAGAAACCCGCTCATCCGGTCATCGCTAATCCGGACATCCGGATAATCCGGACAATTTATGTTTCGTATTTAGTACTCATGTATAATATTTTTATGTATATATATATTCGGAATTTATCGTTTCGATTACATATTGTGATAATTTTTACTAATATTCGGGAATACCCATAATTAAGATATTATCGTTTCGATGAGGTACATATTTAGGGTCACCATATTTGGTTAGGGTCTCGTCGGGACGTTCTAATAATTCTGGGATGGAGTGTATAAAAATACTACATTTTGTAAAACAAAAAATCTTAATTCTTTGTTTTAAATAAAATATTTGTTTATTTGAGTTGCATGAAAAAAATATGTTTAATTTATTACCCAGTACTGTTGATGACTGAGATGACCATACTGTTTGGAAAATGTTGCTCTTTTCAACAGTTTTTTGTTCCCTTGAACATATTTGTAAATCAATAAATTTTGAATTCGAATTAAATATTAAATACAGGAGGTGTTTTTTGACAGTATATTTATTGTGTTACATAGTGTTTATTAATTAGTAAGTTAAAAATAAAACGTAATTTCGTTTAATCCGGATTTTCGATAATCCGGAGAGAGTCCGGTCCCGTCTAGTCCGGATTAGCGGGACTACTGTAGAAGGATTTACATTTTACTAAATGTTACTAAAATATAACGACATCTAATTATTTTCAGTTTTGATTAAGTTAATACATTTTAAAAATTGGTAGGCAACGTTTGTAATTAGTAATCTAAAAACAATTTAATGAATTCGATTAAGACGATTAGTTTTTTCTTGGTGCAGGGATCACGAGTAGGAGATAGAAAATATGTTAAAATAATCTTCACGACTGTTATCTATAAGTTTATAAACGTTCGGAAAAAATTAAAATTAAACGAAATACTTGAAAAACGTCAATTGAAAATGACGAACGTAACGTCTGTAAATCTACACAACTGCCAGTCATCTCGAGTACACGACTCAAGAAAGGTACCGCCATGTTGATGCCGCAGACTTGATTGAAGAACATGTACCCGATGCCGGTCAACAGAGCTCTGCGATTTTTCCTGTCGGAAAAGAATTCTGGTGCGTAGATCGGGTTCCATCGAAGTCGTATCTGCTGTTAATGTACACACACCGTAACGGACGTTTCAACACAACTAAATGTTGTCATCACGGGCAAAACACGTTTCCATCAGAAACGTGCCTTTTCCTTTACCACCAACACCCGTTGCGCACAAATCAATTTCCATACCACAAACGACACAAACATTAATAGTTAATGTTCAACAGGATTATTCCGTTATACGATACTACCGGTAAACATAAATATGCATAAAGAAAAATCAACTAATTTTTCAACTCTCAATTATTAATCGATGGTGTTACTGCGGTGCGAACGTACGCGGATTTCGAAAATGCGTATCCAGTGCGTGGAATTCGGTTTGGCACGGAAACGGGTGTTGTCGGCGGGTAAACGAAAGGGGGTGCGGTAGTACACTTTTGGTGGCAACGGCGCGGCCCCCCGCACGTAATAGTTTTTTTGAGTCGGAAGCCGAACACTTCGACACATCCATGGCCGTCAGTCCGGTACGGTACGGATGTTGTGTTCGCGGGTCTCTCGCGACGGCGGTCTTTTCTTCTCTTCGGTCCGGTCGACCGGCGAACAAAAACGAGATCGCTGGCCGGCGATCGGGCCTTGTTCGTACCGACGACTGTGCGCAGCGCCACTTTATCCCGCAGGGAGCCACGACGTCCACACATCAATCATACACACGCACACTCGCATAACAAACAATGTTCCGTGAATACCTCTTTGGACAGCGTTGACAGTTTCGTAGCGCCGCCACTGCCGCCGTCGGATAACTGTCGTTTCAGTACGATGTAGGACACGCGGTCGTCGTTCGGGTCGTCCCAAAAAGTGCCGGCCAACAGGTAGTGCGGCGATTCCGGTATCAGGCACAATACGACCGCGTGCGCCGTGGCCCAGCAGCCGCAGAAGCACACGAACAGCGGCACGTACTGCGCGAGGGCGCCGAACACGTGCGACCGCAGCGGCGCTCCGTAATCCGCGCACAACCCGATGGCTCGCCCGCACAACGAGCCGACGGCGACGAACACCGGGAACAGCAACATCAGGTTGCCTACGAAAAACCATGACGGTACAGCGTAAGGGACCGCGAGTGGGCGTAACAGCGAAACAGCCGTACGGCGCGACGGTACCGATGTCGTAATTCGTGATGAGGCGCGCGCAGGAGGGTGTCTAGCGCCCAACGGGTTTGTTTTGGGTCCAGTCCGATAATAATTTCTTATCGGACTATGATATGATTTTCAGCGGTTTCCAGCAGACGATTAACAACGAGATGAATCTCTTTCGGCGACTAATTTTGTACTAATACGACCATATCGCCATAGCGCCGTTAGACCGTTGCTCAGATACACAAGTGTTCAGTGAAGAAAAAGGACTTTATTCGTCGGCGATCGACACTAATTTTCGTATTTTTCCATTTTCAACCCGTTGTTTTATCATTTATGTTTTACCCCGTTCGTCGAGTTATCATGATACGTACACATTTATCGTACAAGTATGTTTTTGTTTTACCGAGCGGAAATCTCGACGGATATTTTTAATTTATTTTAAATTTTTTCAAAAATAATGGGAGTTCTTTTCCGCGTAACTTTCATCTGATCGACTAATTTAGTTAATGGACTCGATCATAGCGAGCCGAATAAGCGACGACTTACTCTTGTCTTATGGTTATTACATGCGACGATTATTTGTCCCGAATTGAAAAAAAAAATCATTCCCCGTCCCCCTTGGCCCGTATAACACACCACTGCATTGCACCCCGGGAAAAGGCTGGTCGTGTGCACAGTTTGTAGGCCATTCAAACGTAGTACAGTAAATTCTCCTCAAACTGCGTTGCATCGCCGGAATAATAATACACTTGATATACTTTTCAATTTATGGTGTGACATCTCGCAGACGTAGTTCGGTATGATCGCACTCAAGGCGCCCACGGCAATGCCCATACATATTCTGTTCCCAATCGCCAGCCACAATGCTTCACCGGGCCAAACGTAAATCGCCAAACTGTACGTAAGAACTACGTCGTAAAGCACCATGCTGGATCGTTGGCCAATCAGTTGCAAAGATACGCTGGCGAGTAAAGCCCCGCAAACGACTCCGATACCGAAGAAGGCCTGGATACGCAAGATGACTTCGATTCCCGTAAACGGCAACGTTAACATTGTCGTCGAATTTTCGGGCATGTTTTCGCTACCCGGCGGCAACCACATTTCAACAGGTAACATACCGACGGTAACTGCTCCCAGTGTCGCTGGAAACGTAATGCACAAATTATAGTACTCGTATGGTACTTTGACAACGTAATAAAGATATTCTACTCGGATGCGTAATATAATTAAACGATGCGACCCATCGATTATCAAGTTACCTATTTTATCAAAAGAAATGTTAAACAATAACCAAGTTCAGAAACTAGAACACTAAGATAAGGCAAAAATGATTTCTCTAAATGGCACTAACAATTTAGTTATATGATAATAATTATTAATAATAATGCAATCATGCAATGTTCTCATTTACGTTTGAAACTTTGAACACTCGTTGACGTCGGTCGTCGGTTATATAAACGTGAGTTCTGCAATGGTCAAGTTTAGTAAGGAGCAAGACGAGATATTAGTTGAATGTGTAACTAAACATCCCCCAATTTATAATCCCGAATATAGGGATTATAAAGATTTGAATATACTCCTCTTTGTAAATAATGGATCATGCTGCTTTCTTTTTTCTTCCGACAAATGCCAGTGCAAGATCTCATGATCTTCTTCTTCTAGTAAAAGAATTGTTTAAATTTCTCTGTCGACTGTATCCATTATAATAATTTTTAAAAACGAACAGTACTCGTGCACCGTGAACTTAACACTTAAAAATATCGAGTACGACTAACGGACTGTAAAATATAAATTATAAATCTTTCGGTCGCAACGTCTAGAGCAAACCAACATGACGCGAACGCGATATAAATTCGTAGTTCGCGTTCGCGTTCGCACTAGAGAAACCGTACCTTAACACGACCAAAGATGCACGCACACATCTCGGCAGAAAAAAACCGTGCGTACGACGACGACGGCGGATACCACAGACGACTAACTCGGGGCGCCGACCTCGAGATCGTATTGGGAAAAAGTCGTCGCTATCCGGGTACATGAGCCGGGTGCGCGGGGGGATCGAATGTTCGCGAACGGTAATGTTATAAATTTAGATATTCGCCACAGATATGTATAATAATCATTATACATATCTGTGGCCACACATACGGAACTACAGGTATTAGGTAAAAAAAATTAATAATTAAAAACATTTTAAAATAAATGTTATTATACATATCTGTGATATTCGCCGATAGACAGCGCGATAAGAGGTCGTCAGCTCTATGCCTCGTGTCGTTTGACTATACGAATATTCGACAAACCTATTAAAGACGGAAATATTTTTCGGATGAATTTCATAGTGAATATGTTGATGTCGAACTGCAATCCAATCAATTTAAGTTTATTATAAAAATTATATAATAACTGATAAATATCATTATGTTTGTTATTTTCTAAGATACAATTAGTAAACATGTACGTTAACAATGCAATCAACCAGTGCATAATAATGCACAGTGTTTTTTAAATGAATGAGGTTACTAGCGTGTGTATTCACACTGAGATGGTCCGAGGAAAATTTGAATTTGAATTGTTTGAATTTATCCAAATTATTTTAAAATTATTTTAAATGAAAAATAAGCACTTAAAAAGAGATTTTTTTTGTCATCACAATGAGTACACATATGTTAGTGGCCTCATTCATATCAGAAACACCCTGTTACGGTATTTATTTGATATATGTTTTATCTTTCTTATAGTTTTAATTATTTAATTATGGTTATTATTATTTTAATTGTTCTATATAATTTTTTTATTAATAACGTTCCTAATATTTTATTAGAAGGTAAAAAAAATATTAACTGAGAGTTGCTGTAGTTTTTACCTAATCTTGAAGTTTTATTTAACGGTATTAATTATGTATAATATTATATATAATTGGTATAATAATGCATTACGTTGCTTAATATATAATTAACTATTTTAAAATGACAGGAAGTAGAAATTTGACCAATCTTTAACCCAAAAATACAAACATATTTAAAAAGATGTAATGAAGAATAAAAAGTCTGTCTCGTACAAGCCAGAAATGTTCTCCTTTATTATAATAAAATGGCTATGACGATTTGGGCATGGAGAGTGGATGGGTATTTAATTAAAAACGTCAATAAAATAAATAAAACAAGATCCCTAGGACTACCCAAAACTCGATGGATTGACATAGTTGCCAAATATTTATCAATAATCGACTAAAACACAACTTTAAACACAGCGTATCTAGAGATAAACGGAAAGTGATTTTTATAGCAGTGTTGGTCCTAAATGAACCGTTAAGTTGAGGAAAACGAAGAAGGATGAAGAAATTAATAAATTAATAGAAATTACTAAACTTCATTATCCCTTTTACTTAATTATTAATAAATCTTCACGAAAGCAACAACCCAACTGAATTAATGAAAGTAAAAATGATTTTATACGTGGCGCGATTTCGAATAATTTAACAAAATGTTATTGAAAAAGCTGATATAACTGAATGGACCAATTTCTTTAAAAAAATATGTGTAACAATAGTCGATTTCATAATAATTGTATAAAAATTGAAAAAAATGTTTATAAAATTTTTTTTTGACTTACCTTATAGTTTAATTTTTTTATACTGTAAGAAGTATATGAGTAAAATTTTATTAAATTTTAAGAAAACAAAATTAGTTTTTTTGTAACTAATCTGTATCCAATGTTTAATTATGATTGGATAGATCATTTTTTTTTTTAAATTAACATTTAAGTTGAAAATTGATGTAAAAACAGTAAATTCCGTAAAAATCATGTTTTAATTTTGTTAAAACCTTATTAAATAAAATTCTGACCTGTGATTTTTGACATTTTTTTTTTATTATTATCAGATAAATATTTTTGGTAAGATCACACTAAATATTCAAGTCTGAATGTCTTAAAAAAAAATTGTATAACCAAAAAACTTTAAAAAATAATTTATTTTCAAAGTTCTACATTTAAAAGTGCTTAGTAATTTTAAAAATTTTGTTAAATATAAAAAAAAAAAATATCTTTGATATATTTATGAATAAATAACTAAAATCTGAAACGCGAGAGTCTTGTTTACAGCGCATTTTTACCAGTTTTTAAAAAAACCAAGTATTTTTGGCAGTTTTTTCTCACTCCTGGAAAACCCATCGAGATTTTGGAAAAATTACTAACCTAAAATCTCACCGCTAGCCAATTTAAAATCTAAAAAATTTCTAGATGAAACTTTATTTATATTCAAAAAAGTGTTTAGAGAAAAAAGTAAAAAATAAAAATTAAATTAAATTAAAAATATAAACATCATTGTAAAATCATAAACTCCTTCGCTTTACTCAGGATCTAAAACCTGCTTTTAAAAGTATAATATATTTTTTCAATAACGCTTACATAAATTAAACATGTTTCTATCGAAGTCGTAATCAATTACTTCTTATTGAAATATATTTATCATATGAATCATATTTTTAATTTTAATTATACATTATCATCATCACACAGAGTGATCCATAAATAATTCAAATTATTATATTTTCTATGTATGAATCACTATAGATCATTGAAATCAAAGTATACCTTTTATAAATTAATAACAACAAATAAAATGTAATTTTTGTGACGAATTTTTTTTTTTTCAAAACGCTAACAGAGTAAATTTTATGATGTGGTTAACAGCTGAAAAATAAATAGAACTGCAACTTTTAGTTGCTGCGAAAATTTTAACACATCATAGGTATTGTCATTGTAATACGATATTCGCATGTGGGTGTAATACACGCCACGTGTTGTGCACAACAACAACAACGTGGCGTGCATTGTGTTTTTACGCATATGAATATGATCATCGATAAGAAAATCACGTATCGATACAATTATACACCAAGCAATTCTGTTCCTAACCGAGTGGGGAACATCTATAAATTACACTTGATATAATATTACAGTGTCTGGTGTAGAAATTGTGACAATAATTACCATATTGTCAACCAAACTCATTTGATTAGACATATAATTCGTTTGCGTAATCATAGTACAGCGGTTGTGATCAGTTTACATCGCTTCGGCGTTGGAATAAAATTTGAATGAATCAAAATTTATTGCTGTTGAACCATCATCGAACTTAGGTAAACAATTGTTCTAAACATTTTTAACGACCAATAATTGTTCAATAATCGTGGATGTGGCCGTAGAACTAAGATTACACCACAATCACGGATTATATGTGGTGGTCTGATCTTCATTGTAGTCGTTTGATATTAATGTTTAAGTATTCAAGCTCACAAATAGATGCCGTTTAAGCCGTTTAAGCATATGCTCTCAAAACGGTCTTATATGTGATTTAATTTAAATTTAAACATGTTCTATATTAATATATATTATAAAGTAAATATACGTATAATTAATATAAAAAACACATTATTTCGTTTTTAGTGAAACATACAGAGCGTTAATTAATATGCTTGTCTCCAGAAGTTTCACGAAACATGAAAATCACTTGAATCAGTTTTTGATTTATCTACTCGTGTTTTCAATCACAATAGTATGTAATATTTTTAATACTTAATTAGTATTTATTTATTTATTTATATATATATTGTAGTTTTTAAATGTAACGTAGTGAGACAAATCACAAATAATAAATGTTCGCATTATAACTTTCACAAAATTATAATTTAATAAAAATTTCTAAACCGTGTTTTAATATGAAATTAACACTAATCAACTTTATTTTTTCGCTATCATTTGTGACAGATTTACATATCTCTAAATATTTAAAATAAATATGCGTACTAATCATCAATTACTTTTTTAAATTTAAACATTTTATACTTTATCGTGATCTTCTAAACTATTCATATACATAACGTTAAAGGAACATAAATTGTATTGATATGAATTGCTAACAATCGCTTGTATTAAAAAAACATATAAAGTATATTTTTATTAATAAATTTAATCGATTTTAATATTTATATTTTAGTTGACGGCAAGCATTACAACTGCACATCATAACAGTTTGTTGGAAAGTATATCATATTTTGAACCAAATTGCAATGCTTATAGAACTTGTGTACAGTGCAAAGAAAATGAACCTGCTTGCAGCTGGTCAGTTGAAAAACAAATTTGCGAAAAGTCAAATCCAGCAACTAATACAAGCGTAGTAGTATCATGCCCACGTTTTAAAGTATCATTGGTCTACGACTCAATAAAAGTTTTTATTTTGGATAAGGTAAAAAGTTTTGACAGTTTTATAAATAAATCAAATACAATATATTGCCAACTAGAAGACAAACACCTAAATATAACACACGTATCATCTAATCATAATGAGTTTGTATGTACTCATAACCGAACACTATACCAAAATTATAGATGGCCAATCAAATATTGGTCACTTATCGTTAACAATAGAACCTCTCTGAAATTTAATAATCCCGAAGATCATTATATCACTTCATTTGATCGCCATTGTCACAACATGACCTGTGCAACCAGTTATTGGGAAACGGAATCGTACGCGTACTATTGCAAATGGTGTTTAAAAAAACAAAACTGTACATTGACCGAGAGTAACTATAGGTGGCCGTGTCACGTGCGAAAGTTACAAAAAAACACAGACAATGAGAAGCACCCGCCTTCGATTATGATTCAGAGTCCCGACTTTAAGATTGCATCTTTTGAACCGGTAGTTGGGTTGTCCACTGGTCCGGTGACGATCAATATAGTTGTTAAAAATCATTTGTATTTATCCGAAGATAGGTCGATGAAAATTACCGTAGCTGGACAGCCGTGTCTTATAGATCATAATACGTCGAGACGCGATGAAACAATAAGTTGTAAGATATCTGCGATCGACGGACCAATTTCTAATAAAAAGGGTCCAGTTGAGATCACATACGCGTCTGCCTCGCAGAAATATCATCTCAAATCAACAGAAATATTTAGGTTCGTCACTCCGCTTGTCGATGCCTCTTCAAGTCGGAACTGTGGGCCCATAGTAGGAGGTGTTCTGATGGACATAAAAGGAAAGTACTTGAACGTGACCGATGACGTTCAAGTACTTATCGATGAAAACATTACGTGCAATGTGATCAAGTCGAATAGTGACCAACTTTCTTGCATAGTCGGCTCCAGCGATTTCCTTATGATAGCCAACGTGAAACTGTTTTTCAACGGTCGTCTACTCGATGTAACTAATTCTAATCTGTCGTTCGAGTACATGGCCAATCCGAGCATTAACAAAGGACAACGATTCGAGAGTATCGCATCTGGAGGTGTGCAACTGATGATACATGGTCATTATTCATGTTTAGAAACCTGGTCAATGTACGTGACGTACGATGGAAAGTTAAACAGCAGTATTTGTAAATATAAAGACAATACGGTCTTGATTTGCAATACTCCCTATATCGACATTCGCGAACCTTTCACGTCGATGGAATTGCAGCACGGTTTCCTAGGGATAGTTGATGGAAAAATCATGAACTTGACCTCGACGAATACGAGTTATATTGTCTTCCCTAACCCGGTTTTTACGAATTTTGAAGTAAACGAAAATTCTCTCATAATACACGGTGAGTTTATGAACAAAGGTTATCAGAAAAAAGATTTGGCGGTACGAATCCAAGGTTCGTCTGAGAGTCTGATGGTATGCAATTTGGTGCAGGAGAATATCGAGTGTTGGATACCAGAGGCTATCGATGTACAAACAATTGTTGTAAACGTGGGCTATTTTAAAGAGCAAATATTGAAACTTAAGTTGAACCCCGGTAGATTTATTTTATTAATTATAAACGAATTATTGCAAGGTTTTTTAATTCTAGGTGGACTAGTCATTTTCATATATGTATTGTTATTTTGTATAAGATATGTAAACCCGACTAACTCTAAAGAACTGACTGAAAAGAGTAAAATATATTATATTTATTAATATTGTATGATAATAAAATTACGTGATTAGATTAATATATACACATGTATTAACAATAATAATATTATTATGAATAATATTATTTCTAAAGAGACATAATATCGATTGAACTTTTTATAATGTTTTAGTTAAGTAATTGTGTATTCGTAATATTGTAATAAAATCTCGGGACTGATTCTTATTGTGACTACTGTATTATAGCCATAGAATATTATGTATCCTATTTATTGTAACGAAAAATATACGTGTTAACAATTATTAGTTACGAACTGATATTGATTTTGGTGATAAAACAATGAGCCGACAACCATTGCGTAGACCGACACTATTTGGTCGACGCATTGAATCATTTATAACTTTATGCTATAATCTATATCTACTTTTAAAAATTTCACGAATCATTAACTTTGTGTTATCGATATTTTGTTTCGTATGTAGGATTATAAGCTTTTGCTATAGATTACATAAGCCTAGATATAAGTATATAAATAATAATATAAAAATTATAAAAAATATTTTTTTTATGTCGGTTCATTACTGTCATACAATAACCATAACTTATACTATTACATTAATTTCAAAAGGTAAATAAGAAATCGAAACTTCATGGTTGAGTCGACATATCCAAGGAGGCATGTATTTCTTTAGACCCATTTTTTCTAATGAAATTTCACTGCTAACTTCTATGATATGAATTGTGAATCATTTTTTATCTAACAGCACTAGATTATTAATAATTTTCCTCCAACATTTTTTTCTTTCCATAATTCTTTTCATAATCAAGTATAAAATCAAAAATAATCGAATTACTTTAATAAAATGTTTCTATAATATAAAACAAATTATAACACATTTTAATATCCGATATTAAATTAATCATTATTTTAAATACCATTTACGTTCAATAAAAATAAATAAAAGAAAAAAACTCTTCTTCTATAGTTAGTTATATTGAAGTTTTCTATCTTTAAATATTGAGAGAAACATGAAAAACTATTAGAGTAACATTGAACATAATGTATTATGATGCACTACTTGTCATTTGTATACGGATATAAAATTGTATGCAAGTATAAAAGATTATCGTGCTCGTTATCATGGAAAAAATTCTAAAAATTACATAATATGATACCAATTTTAGATACCGATCGCAACGAGGAGTATACTGATTTTACTATGATGTCTTGTTTTTTGTTCCTTTGTACACAATTTAAGCCATGAGATTACCCCGATAATCACAATCATATATTATATATTATATCTCTTATAAGAGATTACTTATAGGAATAATTGTGGAGTTCGGCAGTTTTCGACTTGGGGTACGCAGAAAAAAAATTGAATAACGGTAGAAAAATGTTGAATTTGTTTTATTTAAAACGATTTGTTTCAGAAAAATGCAGTACATTTTAGTAAAAATGAATGTTTAACCATCAACTTATAGAAATGGAGTATACAAATTAGATTATAGAAAACGTAATAATAGGTATAAAAATGAGCTGAACGCATCTCCAGATTTAATATTATATCTAGCATTATTTAAAACTGATTTAAGAAATAAACTATATAATTCAAAATAAGATTAAGGATCCTAATAGATTAGTAAAATGCTTGAAGTTTTTTCGAGCCACAAACTCGGCCTATGACCATAGGATTTACTCGACGCCCTTGAGGCATTTTCCCGTGGACAACCGACCAACAACGGGTCGGCTTCTGATGTTCTTAAGGCCGATTTACACGCAAAAACGTATTATACATTTTACTGGACAAGTAAAACGGATAATAAAACGTACATTTTATAGAATGTTTAGACGTTCTAATTTTTAATCAGTTTTCCATCCCAGTTTCAACTGTGTTTCTCTTTACTCTTCAATAGTATTCGGTTATTTTAATGATTTTTAACGATGTGGAAGGAGCACTGTTGTGGATTCCTTTTATAATGCCCCTATTACATGTGTAACAGAATTTCCGTACATCAGACATATCCGCAAGAATACAAAAAAGTGGCTCTCGAATCAAATTTTATATTATTTATATATTATTACACTACATTACTATTACTATATTATTTGAAAAAAATGAAATGAAATTGTTGAAACTGGCCCTCGAATCAAATTGTATATTATTTATATATTATTATACTATATTATTATTATTATATTATTAAAAAAAAAATGAAATTAAGTTGTTGAAACTATATAATCTAGGAAATAATTAAAACAATAAAAGACTGAAAATTGTGCAATGCGTCAATCCTGTATTTACAATTAACGGCTTGTCGTTCAATTTCGAGTAAAATGAATCTGCACCCAACCACAGTGGGGTTGTTTAGGGTTGACAAGGTGGGCATTTGTTCTTGTCTGATTTTAAAAGCAGTTCGATGGGCTGTTGCCAGAATGTTGCCGTTTAATCATTATTATGTTTTATTAGCACAAAAACATGACTATTTTTATATTTTCAGGAAATATTATACTGAGTACCTTACTAAGAAATTATTATCACCAGTGGCGGCTATCCTATGCTCAAGGTGTATCCGTCGATACACCTTATAATTGGGTGGGTGGTCATAGGCCATGGCAGGTATTCCTAACTGAATAAGAAAAATATATTAATAATTTAATAAACCAACCGATGGCTACCTTAATATGCTGTATTAATAATGTAAGTATTAACTATTAAGGCAGTAGGTACCTAAGTAATAAGTGCCCAACATTAAACAATTTAAGTATAGTGAAATTATATCGGCTTGGTATACGTATTATCACAGAACAATAGTATAGATACAACTATACAAGTATACGACCACAGCATACAAACATATTATTATTATTATATTATAAAATCTATTCTATAGTCTTGGCGACTCTATAGATAAGTATAAATAGGTACACGACGACGTCACTTGTCTGACAATGGCTTGCTGATAATTGATATAATAGCCTGCGGAATTTTCAATAAAAATCTATTTTTGTAAACAGAAATATAATCAAATAATTTTTAAGATTATAATTTTTACATTTATCTAGATAAAGATAAAGACAAAAATATTTTTAAATAAATTAATATTGTACAAATTGCTAAATTAAATGAAAATAAATCTTAAACTATTTTTTCTTCTATTAATAGGTGGGTAGAATAATGTAAATTATTGGTTAGGCACTAAATTATATAGGTACCAGGGTTGGTGGGTGGGTAACTAAATTCAAATTTTGATAGACCTTTTTTTTGTTTGATAGCCGCCACTGATTATCACACTGATACATTTTTAATTTAAAAAGTTCCCAATTAGTTACATTTATTGACCATTTTAAACATTTTAAAATTAATTAATTACGAAAATCTTCAAAGTAAATTTCCATCTGCAAAAAGTTTAATAAGTTATGCAAAGACCGAGATAATGGAATTCATAACCTTTGTACTAATTTAAACATTTTAAATCAACTTCCAAATGCTTTTCACGAAACTCTTAAAATTATAAATATTCTTACGACTTTATTTGTTACTACTACTTCCAATGAACGATTTTTCTTCTCTAAAATTAGTTAAAACCCATTTACAGCTAACAATGGGAAATAAACGTCGAGTGATTTACTGGTTATTGCAGTAGAAAGTGATGTATCGGGTACAATTTATTTAGATGATGTGTTAAATATATTTTCAAAAATAAAAAAAAGGAAAATATCGTTTAATAAACTAATAATATTCGTGTTATTCAACAACATTTTCATAATAGTTTACAGAGTCTTAATTGATATAGGTATATACAAGGCACACACAATATTCAGAGGGGGGCACAGGGCCATTGTCCTATTTTTAGGGAGCCCTCATAAAGTCTTGATGTTTAATAATTAATAATAACCAGGGCTCGGGACTTATAGCATTTAAAATCATTAAAATAAGCGCTTTAAAAATCTATTAAAAACTTCATTATATGCACTCAAATAAGCATTCAAAAAACTTAATGTATACAAAAATATTTAAAAAAAAAAATCTCAAATAGGAAAAATAAACAACAATTTCTAAATTTTCTTTTTACATAATCACGATAAAGTACTAAAAATATTTTGAAATTGTGTTGAATATAAAATTAAAGATTACAAAAAATGTTAAAACAAAATAATGTTGTCCATATTATAATTTTTTAAATAAAAAATCAAAAAAAATTAATAAATCTTTATATTATAAAAAAAAGTTTAACTTTGACTTTCAAGACTTTTTTGCCTTATTGTTTATGGATTTTCCAAGGCATTTTGTGAAAAATAAAATGTAAACGATATTTATTTTTTTTTAATTTATTATAATTTAAATGTGTCAGCATATTTACATGCTATTACAAGTTTGTTAAATTTACAAGTTACATAACATTACAGTTTTATTTATTTGGCTGGTTAATTATTCATATTCGTTTATACTTGAGTCTGAATCAGAAAGAAGAAGATCTTGCGGTAGACGTGGTTTTAGTCGTCGATTTTTTGTTTTGTTTCCCAGGTTGTAGAATCGTGTGCCTTCGGATAAGTTGGGATTTGCATGGAAGTTTTTGAACTGGATAGTTATCCAGTCTCGGAGCAGAGGGATTCCAGTATCATTGTGAATTTGTCTATTCCTCATAAACCAAACGATATTTATAAATAGTTAAAAAATCTGGAGGAGATCAGTAGCCTACGTTATTGTTTATAATTAAGTTGAAATATACAAAAAAAAGCAAAAATAATTAGAAATAAGCATTTATTTAAAAAAAAGTCGTATAAATAAGCAAAAAAGCACTTTCAAATTTCATATTTGAAGGTGTCATTATGACATACACATCCATAACTCTCTGCTACTTTTTATGTCAAACAATAAAATAAGCAAATGCTTAATATAAGTCCCGAGCCTTGATAATAATAAACTGTCACCGAACACCGTTATTGAAACAATAATTATCTTCTTTGCGTCATCTACATATTATAAGTAAATTATTTAAATGAGCTTGATTGGTTAAGGTTTGGAAAAATACGTTTGCAAGAATTTCGTTATTCTCAGTGAATATTTTGCTTATCATATTTTATTATTATGGTTGAAGGGAGCCCCTAAATTAATTTTTCCCTGGCCCCGAAAAACCTTAAGACGGCCCTAGGTATACAACTGTTTTTACAAAATATCTGTTACCTTATATTTGCAAATTATGTTGTTACCTAGTAAAAATAGCTGTATCGATAAAAGAAAAAATATTTAAATCATAAAACAAGTGAAGTGGGAATGGTAATTTAATAAAATGTAGGTAGATATTTTGTTGCGAGCGGTATTTTGATTGGGTTCGGTCAAAACCTTTGCCCCCTCTATTCAAAACTAAAATGTCACCACCGCTCAGCAGTCATTCCATGTAATCTTGGATTTCAATCCGATTCTTCGATAAGACGTACGGTATACTGTACACACGTTCCGTTTCACTTGATACGACTAGTCGTAATCGATAAAACGTACAATAAATCGTTGCGTGTAAACCGGCCTTTACGTAGTCCGGGGCAATCTTGCCGCGTCTCTCGTTAGACCTGGCCACTATCCGACTGATCTCGGGGCTGTGCCGAGGCAAGGTGGGCCGTGATAGGACAGGACGTCTGTATTAAGCCGGCAGGCAGCGAGCTCAGCTTCTTTCACGCTCAACTCCCCATCTGATATCCCGCCATTACCGGATGTCCGACCTTTGATCCCTGGTTCAATAAAAACGAAAGGTACGTCGGGAACCACGGTTGCCCCGGGACGGCATGTGTCTTACGTATCTCGTCGCCGTGTTTAGTTCGGTTGTGAATCGCGGTCGGATTCGACGGGGCTTATGGTTGAACTGGAAGAGTACACCGGACGAAGACCGCTCGCTCGGGACGGTAAAGGATTTTCAATTCGGTACAGAAGTTGGCAGCCTGGCGCGTCGGCCGTGCTTACTAACGGCTAGAACCGCGAACTAGTATACAGGCGCGTCTGGATTCTGAATGCGATTTTTTCCGTAAAAATTATAACGTTAATTCAACTTAACTCATTAAAAAATTTGATTTTATGACCTCTTTCACTCAGAATCGTTTTATTTAGTCAAAAGACTCATACAGCAATATCATTCACCAGATTCTGTATCTCACCTAAAGTAAAAGTTTTGTCCTATTTATACGAGTATTTGTGAGTTCGAAGTACATTTTTACTGACATAATATTGTTTAAAAAAAATTCTTCGTCAAAAGCAATTAATAAATAATGTCCTCGACATCATTTTTTAAGTGCCTTATTATATTTTATTAATAAATTATCCAATAACTTTTGATGAGTCAAAAGATAAAATTATCACAATGTACATATTGTAATTAATCATTTTTAGGAAAACGCTTACAACCTTTAAATTACGAAGTAATTATTTTTTTCTTAACAATTATTTTTATTTATGAGAACTTTTGACTAATATTGGCTCCGCAGCCCTAAATCTAGCACTGTTGATTATATAGATGGAAAATATAAAATCATTGAACGAACAAAAATAATCAAATTTGAGAATTATTTTTTATAGGTAAGACAATAGGTACAATATTTATCATTACAGAGTTACAAATTACTATTGATATTTGAATTAAACCAGAAAACTAAATTAAAGAATGATAAAAGTAAATAACAATAAAATAAATATTAGGAAATAGATTATTAACTGTTGGTTTTAAATCGAATTATTTCATGAATATTTGATCGATAAAATTGATAAAATGTAATGAAATATTAAAAACATTCATCTATTATTTCATTGACGTTTTTTATATTTATCTATACTATATTATTTGCTAAGTAAATATTGGAATGCAGAGATTACGACCGAATTAAACCATGACCAGATAAAGATGCATGTACCATTTTTGTGTGCCATTTATCATTATTTAAATAAAAAATTAAAATATTAAGCTATGTATAAATAAAATATATTATAGCTGTCTTAATTATATAATTATAAACTAATCTTATATTACATAATTATAATTACGTACGAGTACATGTAAAATAAAGGAAATATACAATGAAATAAATCAGAAACAATAGAGAACAAGCAAATGTTATATTTTTAAAAGAGAAGAAATTATTAACATCAAATTGACATAACCATAAAAAAAAAAAAGGCTTGGAAAATCAAACGTCTGGAGGGTGGCATTATATGGAAGCAAGATATGAAAAATACGTAAGAAAGAGAAAGCCACGTTAGAAGCTTTAGAAATGTGGTGTTGAAGAAAGATGCATAGAATATAAAATAAACTGAAATAAGAACAAATTATGACGTTTTAAAGGTAATTGAAGAAAAGCGATCATTGATTAACATCCTAAAGAGAAGAAAATGGCAGATAATTGGACGCATTGAAACATGGAGATGAATCACATATTATAATAATTGAAGGGATGATTTAAGGAATATATTACAGGTTTATAGCCAGAAATTTTCTATAAAGGAGGACCAACAATTTTGGGCCCTTGTATAATTTTCCATAATTTATTTTCTATGAGAAACTTGTAAAGCCTATTATAAAGAGCACTATTTGATACTAATTCTTATTTAACTTTATGTCTACTATGAATCAAGGGCGTATTTTTTGGGGGGGGGGGGCGATGGGGTGATCATCCCTCCCCTGAGCCTCTGCTTTTTTTCTTTTTATTACTTTATTATTTTCGTAATAATATGACATACTTGTAATACACAAATTGTATTTTCTAAATATAGTCATGCTTTATGATTTAATGTTTATTAGATTAAAAACTTGGTTAAGAAGTCAAATTGGACAGGAAAGATTAACTAGTTTGGCACTGTTGCATGTACATCGTGTTATAGAATTATATGCATGGAAAATAATAGATCGGTTTGCAGAACAAAAACGCTTTAAAATATACAAATAAAGAATTTGTATTATAGAATAATAATAAATAATAACTTGGTACTTAATTAAACATTTATAATTAGATTTTTATAATTATTATTGGGAGCGATTATTTTCTGTCTTTGTCTAACATACGTATAACATAGGGTTATAGACGTATTTTATTTGCAACGTACCTATTAATCTAGTGAAGCGATAAGAATTATGAAAACAGATATGAATTTATCGTCAATTCTACTTTAGATCGACTTCCTCACATTTTTGATATTATCCTTTCAAAATCCTAAAAACTATATATAAAAAAAATAGTATTTACAAAATTGACATATTTTAGTCTTAGAAAAGTTTAAATCAAAAAAACAAAAATTTGGAAAAGTCGATCTCAAGAAGACTTGACAAACTTCTTGAGATCGAATTTTCCAAATTTTTGTTTTTTTGAAATAAAATATGCTTAAAATCGTATGTTACGTGCGTGTGTTAGACAAAGATAGAAAATCGTCGCTTCCAATCCCCTTAAAACATTTTTTATTAGGCAACAATATCAATTACAAATATAAGGAAGTAGATATTTTATAAAAGCAATTGTATACCTATACTAATTAAAACTCTGTAAACTGTTATGACAATTGTTATTGATTAACACAAATATTATTAGTTTATTAAACGATATGTAACAACAATTTCTAAGTAGGTACATGCTATAATATTTCTGAAAATATTTTAAAAAATAGGTATGTTTATAAAATAAAATAAAAATATAATATAAAATAAAATTTAATAATGATTAAATTTCAACAACCTAGAACCGTCCTTTCGGACTGCTTTTAGGGCAAATTTGCCCTTCCCCCCAAATAACGCCACTGTTGAATATTTATATCTTTATTTTTACATATAAATAATTAGTTTGTATGCAATTTGCAGATCAAAATGACTTTACCAGCAAGAAGTTACTATTTTTACTAATACATTACAATTTTATAAATTAATTTCCCATATACTATATTATTGATTTTTTTTTTTAAAAAAATTGTATCAAAGTCACATCCCCCTGAAAACAGGAACAAAGATGCCCTTGCTATGAAATGGCCCAATATTGAACTTAAAGATAACATTCTCTATGAATATAAAATGTAATATAATAATAATAAATCTATATTTAAGTCATATAATAATCGAAATCATAATGAATTTTCCCATTGAAGAATAGTAACTATAATAAATGCATTTAATGTACATAAACCATAAGCATAGCATGTTTTTGGTATTTAGTAAAAAATATTGTATTTCGATTTGAGGAGGCTGACCCTTGACCAAAAAAATTTAAAGGTGGCCCGGCCCAACCAAGCCCCTCTCTGACTACGTGCCTGAAGGAGCACGGTCAAAACGAAGACCTAGAACAAAACATATCAACAAAATAATAAAATATGTAACAGTAGCTAAAAAATAAGGCAAATAACAAAGAATATCGCTGAAGACAATTGTTATAAAACGATTTGTTAAAAATCAATCTTCGGATTGAATAAATAAAAAAATAATAAGCCATTCAGTAATAATTATTATATTTACAAAATTAAGTTTTCGTAACATCTAATAAAATTATATGGGAGTCAAAATTTTTAAAATTTTAATAATTCATTTTAGAGTTAACTGATGATGTTGACCTTATAAATAACGGAAATATTTTACGTTTTGGTCGGCAAATTCCACGGGACGATTGGACATGTACATTGTACACTCCATGCAACAAATATTGCATCCGTCTGGTTTTGGCTGAGATCTTAGATAAATCTTTCATCTAGGGTGTTTTACTAATATTCGAGAATACTGTTTTTTGTTTTTTATCCACTCCAAAAATATTTATGTGTTGAATTTAAAAAAATAATAATCTTTTGTTATATTGTAATCAATGATTATTGATTACATACATACATTTTTAAGTAAGAAAAATTAATTAGTTAATTATTACTAATCATTATAATATATGAGCTGATCGCGATCAGCTCGTATTTAGTTTAATTTATCTAAAAATATCACCACACAACATGCCGTTTAAGTTAATTGTTTTGCTATCGGCTCATGATAGAAGAGCATTATTTTATATTTGATTGTTGAAACGTGTGTTACAATTTTATTCCATAGTTCGTAATTTTGTCATAGGCGAGCGATTTATTACAGGTCACTAACAAATATCCATCAAATATCGTGTAAGTAAGAATTCTAGTAAAATATTTATGTTTTTAATATTATATTTATTTGCAAATTACAATTATTTTTTGTCCCCCATTAAATTATTTTTAATAAAAAATTATTTTAACTGTAACTTAATCATATCCATTTATTTAACATTTTTTTTTTTTTTTTAATTTGAAAACTATCTGATAATTCAAAATTACAAGATAGGTATAGGTTTAACCTGATCAACAAAATCGTTATTCAAAAGAAAAATAAAATGAATAAAATACATAATTGATCCAATATACACACAATTTTATTCTTTAACATTTAATTCGAATGGGAAGTAGACCCTTGAGGTTTTTGACATAGGTCGAATTTTTATGATTAGTTCACTTTTCGAAATAACACATTTGTAAATAATTATAAAATATTTCAAAAAATATAAAACGTTGTTTTAAGCCCAGAAAAAATATTTTATAATAACACGTTTTATATTTTACAAAATTTACAGCTAACTTGTATGTAATACATAATATATACCTATAATATATAATACAGCCTAATGGCCAATTTATTTTGTTATTAACAACAAATTAATCTAATAGGAATATTTAAATAATAAAAATATTATTAATTTATGAGTTTATATTAGTAGTAAAAAATTGTATCTTAGTGTAATACTTGTTCCTCCAGTCTTTTGAATTATAACAATAATAGTTGTGTTTCATATTCTGAACGTAAAATGATAATAATATCGTATTATTATTGCTTTCTTTTTTTTTTTTTGATAAAATTTTCGGGTAAAAATAAAATTTTAATGATTTCGAGTTGTCAAATATAAGTATTTAATTTGAATATTATTTCGATTAAAACAGTTAGAAAAATTTTAGTTTGTATAAATCGATGTACAGTGAAACGTGTTGAATACCGTCACCGGACAGAAACATGTCTTAGATAAACATTTTATTTGGTCCTATCGGAAATTTTATTTTACCAGATAAGCCAAGAACCTTTTATAGCGAGATATAATTTTCGTTTACACGCTTTTTACAACAGGTACTATGTTTTGTTTAACATTTGGCAAAATATCTAAAAAACCTACTAGGACAAGTAACAATCAAACACTGTGATCGGATGACCAATGCATATTTTACTGCTTTTATGAGCTCATTGTTGCCGTTTCAATAAATCAATGATGATACTGAAACAATTTCCTAGTATTTTACATACTTTGTTTTTGTTTTATTTTTATCGGTGTCATGCTGAAAGGAAACTGGTCATCATGCAATTAAGCAAACGGTTCAAAGATGTTTAATTACGATAAAGGTGTCTCATTAAAGATGTTTGTGAAACACCGTCCTTTCTTCGACAGTAAAAACAAGTATCCAATTCCGTCTTGATTGAAGTACAGCGGTTTTATTTCCGTCTATTATTATTATATGATAACGCGTCCGCGAGGTTTTCTGTAGAAAAAAATAACCGATGGCTTGCACCGCGGACATTTGGAGTAGGTCAATATTTCTAGTAAATATTATACAACCGCGGTAACGTCATGCTTCTCGGAGGCTACAGCTGGCGTAGCTACGTTTAAAATGGTGCGGAGGGAGGGGACAGTCCTCGTGAATCGATGTTCTCTCTCGACTGTGCGTGGAAAACGAACACGTCATAATGCCTCATAACATGTAAACATATCCTCGGTAAGGCGAGAAATAAATAAAATAAAAAAACACGTTCGTTTCCGTCCGGGAAAAGAATATGGCTGGTATACCTAGTTGGTGTGCAGGCACATAACTGTCGGAGAAAATCGCAACCTTGTCCCCCACCCACAGTCCATTTGCTGAAGACTAATCCTCGACAGGATAACGCTGCACGCCCGTTAACGTGCCCCGCACACGTCGCCCTGGTCGTTTCGCATGCGGTTCGGTTCGAAGGCTTGGGAGTGTCGCGAAACTCGCAGCACCGTATATCGCCGCATCAATGTACCGTAGATCTTTGGGAAATCATCGTCGCGTTCCCGTCTGATCGTAGTCCTATATATCATCGTTACGGCCATCACCATCATGCGCAGTGTGTGACGTTAGCTCAGCGGCTTATTGCGTTTTCCAACTCCAACCGTCGTTCGGGTCCTTCGCACCACGGTACCGGTACACACCACTACGTAAGTCGACCGTCACGTACTTCTAAACCAACGTTTTATAAAGTGGTATTTGGGCGAATTCGGACGCGTTCAACGAACACCATAGGGGCAGTGATCAATTCGAAAAGCCGAAATATTCAAGCAGTACGATATTGTTATATTCAAAAATAAATGACTAAAATAAAAATATTAAAAACGTCGAAAACAGTAATGGCGAAAAATAAGAAATCTAGTACTTTTAGTTTAGCTATTTTAAAAGAGTATAGATATTCTTGACAATGTAGTCCTTTTAATTCGGTCATTTTGACATTTTATGTCTTTTCTTTGGCACATAGAATCGAAAAGCGTTACCGAAAAAGCGTTAGATATCATTCCTTAGCAACTTCCCTTAGCAACCGTCTCCTAAGAACATTCTAATATTTATATATTTAAATAATAAAAAAGAGAAAATAATTGATTACAGTGGCGGCTATCTTATGATTTGTAAGAAATCGAAAAGCGTTACATATCATTCCTTAGCAACACCCCTTAACAACCGTCTCCTAGCAACATTCTATTATTTATATATTTTTATAATATTTATAATATAATATTATATATATAGTTATAAAATAAAAAAGAACCGGATGGGCCTCGCTCTGCTGTACAGTTGGGGTGGAGTGCTCCTCGTTTATAGGATAGGTCATTATTGCATTGAATTTGTTAAATTTGAATGCAATGATAGATATCATTGTATACGAATAACGATTCTGAACGGAGTTCATATGTTTGTCTAGGATATAATACATTGTTATTATATAAATATTGTAAAAAGTATATTTTATTTTGAAACGATAAATATATTTTTCAATTAGGATGGGTTGGCAGTTGCATACAGCGACATAGTTTGAAATTTCAAAATTCTCCGACTTATACTTTTTGAATTATAACAAATATTTAAAATCGTTTGAGAATAAATCGCTGTTTTATGCAATTTCGTAAATATTTAAATTTTAAACAGTCATAAATTTTTTTCCTCTAAGTCCGGAAGAAATTTTTTTAAAGAATTTTGAAGAGTAGTTTATAGATAACCTAGTGTTAAAATTTTGAACCTTAAGTATGAACAGAAAAAATTCTATGAATTTTTATCTACAAAATAACTTGCTAATTATCGTGATTTTTACACATTTTATACAAATTTGAGCTTTAAGGGCTTATAAAAAAAATTTGAGTAAACCGATCACCGATATTTTTTAGTTACGATAAGTGTAACTTATTATAAACCTTGTATTAAATTTTCAAGAGTTTTCGGTCTGCCAATTAAATTTTATAGATGTTTAAAAACAAAAATTTTACAAAAATCGAAAATTTAAATTGTCTATAAATAAGTCAAAATATGTCAAAATACTTTGAAAACTCAACCATGTATAGAAAACGTCAATATAAAGATTTGGTGAAAATTTCAAGTTGTTGCAGTTTTTCGTTTTTGAGTTAGAGCATTTTAAAAAAAACCGATATCTTTGTCAGTCTAGAATATTATACATTATATTATATTTTACATGTAATTTTATGTCAATATTCGCTGTTCAAACGATTATAAAAAAAAATTGTGGCTATGGATTTTAAAAATTTTTGAATGACTTTAAGAACTACTTCTGTGGAATCTTCTATTAAATTTTCAAGTATTTTGTACGAGCCAAATTTTTTTTATCACCGATTATAAAAAAAAAATATAAAAAAATCGAATATTTTAAATGCCTATAAGTGGCTTAAAAATCAATATTATATTTTGAAAAAAATATGACATAAAGGAAATACCAATCTTAACAGCTGGTAGAAATTTCAAAAATCTGCGACTTATACTTTTTGAATTATAAAAAATATTTAAAATCGTTTGAGAATAAATCGCTATTTTATGCAATTTCGTAAATATTTAAATTTCAAACAGTCATAAAATTTTTTCCTCTAATTCCGATAGAAATTTTTTTAAAGATTTTTAAAGAGTAGCTTATAGATAACCAAGTGTTAAAATTTTGAACCTTAAGTATGAACAGAAAAAATTTTATGAATTTTTATCTACAAAATAACTTGCAAATTATCGTGATTTTTACATATTTCGTATAAATTGGAACTTTGAGCACTTATAAAAAAAATTTGTGACTTACGATTTTAGATTTTTTTTTATCAGTTAAGGAACAACTTATAAGAAACCTTGTATTAAATTTTCAAGATTTTCTGGGCAGCCAAAAAATTTTTATCGTTATTTAAAAAAAAAATACTTAAAAAAATTAAAAATTTCAATTGTCTATAAATAGCTCAATAAAAGTCAAAATACTTTGAAAATTTAATGGTGTATAGAGAACGCTAATCTAAACATTTGGTGAAAATTTCAAGTATTTACATCGATTAGTTTTTGAGTTATAGCAAAATAAAAAATTTGATTATGTCGAAAACTGGTTTTGCGTAAAAACTCCCGTTTTTCCCAAATTTTTTTATGGTTTTTCCCTTGTTAAGATTGGTATTTCCTTTATGTCATATTTTTTTCAAAATATAATATTGATTTTTAAGCCACTTATAGGCATTTAAAATATTCGATTTTTTTACATTTTTTTTTTATAATCGGTGATAAAAAAAATTTGGCTCGTACAAAATACTTGAAAATTTAATAGAAGATTCCACAGAAGTAGTTCTTAAAGTCATTCAAAAATTATTAAAATCCATAGGCACAATTTTTTTTTATAAGCGTTTGAACAGCGAATATTGACAAAAAATTACATGTAAAATATAATATAATGTATAATATTCTAGACTGAAAAAGATATTGGTTTTTTTTTAAAATGCTCTAACTCAAAAATGAAAAATCGCAACAACTTGAAATTTTCACCAAATCTTTATATTGACGTTCTCTATACATGGTTAAGATTTCAAAGTATTTTGACATATTTTGACTTATTTATAGACAATTTAAATTTTCGATTTTTGTTAAATTTTTGTTTTTAAACATCTATAAAATTTAATTGGTTGAGCGAAAACTCTTGAAAATTTTATACTAGGTTTATAATAAGTTAAACTTATCGTAACTAAAAAATATCGGTGATCGGTTAACTCAATTTTTTTTTATAAGCCCTTAATTCTCAAATTTGTATAAAATGTGTAAAAATCACGATAATTTGCAAGTTATTTTGTAGATAAAAATTCATAAAATTTTTTCTGTTCATACTTAAGGTTCAAAATTTTAACACTTGGTTATCTATAAGCTACTCTTCAAAAATCTTTAAAAAAATTTCTATCGGAATTAGAGGAAAAAATTTTATGACTGTTTGAAATTTAAATATTTACGAAATTGCATAAAATAGCGATTTATTCTCAAACGATTTTAAATATTTTTTATAATTCAAAAAGTATAAGTCGCAGATTTTTGAAATTTCTACCAGCTGTTAAGATTGGTATTTCCTTTATGTCATATTTTTTTCAAAATATAATATTGATTTTTAAGCCACTTATAGGCATTTAAAATATTCGATTTTTTTATATTTTTTTTTTATAATCGGTGATAAAAAAAATTTGGCTCGTACAAAATACTTGAAAATTTAATAGAAGATTCCACAGAAGTAGTTCTTAAAGTCATTCAAAAATTTTTAAAATCCATAGCCACAATTTTTTTTTATAATCGTTTGAACAGCGAATATTGACATAAAATTACATGTAAAATATAATATAATGTATAATATTCTAGACTGACAAAGATATCGGTTTTTTTTAAAATGCTCTAACTCAAAAACGAAAAACTGCAACAACTTGAAATTTTCACCAAATCTTTATATTGACGTTTTCTATACATGGTTGAGTTTTCAAAGTATTTTGACATATTTTGACTTATTTATAGACAATTTAAATTTTCGATTTTTGTAAAATTTTTGTTTTTAAACATCTATAAAATTTAATTGGCAGACCGAAAACTCTTGAAAATTTAATACAAGGTTTATAATAAGTTACACTTATCGTAACTAAAAAATATCGGTGATCGGTTTACTCAAATTTTTTTTATAAGCCCTTAAAGCTCAAATTTGTATAAAATGTGTAAAAATCACGATAATTAGCAAGTTATTTTGTAGATAAAAATTCATAGAATTTTTTCTGTTCATACTTAAGGTTCAAAATTTTAACACTAGGTTATCTATAAACTACTCTTCAAAATTCTTTAAAAAAATTTCTTCCGGACTTAGAGGAAAAAAATTTATGACTGTTTAAAATTTAAATATTTACGAAATTGCATAAAACAGCGATTTAAAGTATTCGATTTTTTTACATTTTATTTTTAAAATCGGTGATAAAAAAAATTTGGCTACTATAAAATACTTGAAAATTTAATCGAAGATTCCACAGAAGTAGTTCTTAATGTCATTCAAAAATTATTAAAATCCATAGGCACAATTTTTTTTTATAAGCGTTTGAACAGCGAATATTGACATAAAATTACATGTAAAATATAATATAATGTAGAATGTTCTAGACCAGCGGTTCTTAACCTGTGGTCCGCGGCCCCCTGGGGGTCCGCAATACTCATGTCGGGGGTCCGCGGCAGTTTTTACACCTAACATAAGTCAATATGTGACATGAGTGCATTATTACAATATTTTTGGATTATTATTAATTTTTTTCATAAAAAATTATAAAATATATCTTATATTGTTAGAGATAAACCTATATTATCTTTATTACATCGATGGTAATGTGGAATTGGATACAATTAAGTATCTAAATCTAATAATTGTATTATTAATATATATATATATATATATATATATATATTATATAATATAATAATATATTTATAATAAAATATTTATTATAATTTTGGTTATGATAAAATGAGATGTTTTGTAAAACAAAAAAAAAAGGTATTCGACGAAAAATTGGTAGGGGGTCCGCGACTTCTAAAAATCTTTCATCGGGGGTCCGTGTTCTACAAAAGGTTAAAAACCGCTGTTCTAGACTGACAAACTATATCGCTGTATGCAACTGCCAACCCATCCTAATTGAAAAATATATTTATCGTTTCAAAGTAAAATATACTTTTTACAATGTTTATAAATAACAATGTATTATATCCTAGACAAACATATGAACTCCGTTCAGAATCGTTATTCGTATACAATGATATCTATCATTGCATTCAAATTTAACAAATCCATTATAATAATGACCTATCCTATAAGCGAGGTGCACTCCACCCCTAACTGTACAGCAGAGCGAGGCCCATCCGGTTCTTTTTTTATCAATTACCCTATAAATATAATCTATATATAGTTATGTGCTACATATGATGACAAGGACGACAAAGACATAAAATGTGGTACTTCATTGCAGACTCGTATGCAATATGGATTTAATATTGATGTCTATGTTGATCATTTCGAGTTCCCCATGCTTACATACTCGTAATCCGAATTTATTTTATTTTATTCTCATATGTATTATAGTTATTGATATAAACCTTCATATACTGTTCTTCTTTAATGACCATTTAACTATTTCTTATCAGTACGTCCATAAAAATTCATTTATACTGTTTTAATAGTAAATAGGTTGTGAGAGATATACATATAGACATATGAGTTTTGTTTTACCAAATTATATAATATCAACAACCACGTGAGCGTATATAATCAATGTAAATAAAAATCAAACAAATAAAATAGTTATGTATTAAAAACAATACATTTTTTGGAGAAAAAAAAAATCCTTACGCTAAGAAAGAATATAAACAAAAACATCTAAAATTAGATCACGTCTAATAATTACCCGATGAATTATTTTGTTTCTAAATAAAAATATTATCATTTTGTATTTCCCATTCAAAATAAATCAATAAAAACCATTAAAGCCATTTATTTTTTTTTTTCATGAAGTAAATTAAACCAATATAAATATAGTATTATCAAATTCTATAATAGACACAATCAAACGTACGTAATTATTTTTATATATATAATATATGAATTCAAATTGAAGTAGTTGAACCTGAATGTAAACTCTAATACTGATTTGTATTATTTTATTAAAACCACGGATCATTAAAAACTTTACAACACGAAAACAAACTCATCGAACAGACAATTGAAGAAAAAATAGTGATTCAATTGGTTTAATATTTATCACATATAAATTATAAAATACATTTGTATATTTAATAATTATTTTTCATTAGTTCAAACAATTTGTCCTCTCTTTATTCACTAGACATAAATTAAAAATAGTTTTTGATTAAATAGATTTACATTAAATTTAGAATAATTTTTTATAACTGTTATAAATTTTTAGATAAATTTGTATATATATATATATATATATATATATATATATATATATATATATATATATATATATATATTAATATCCTAAATAAACAAGATAATAAATAATTTTAAGTAACTGAACTCTTCAAGTAAACAAGTCCCTTTCGTATATGAGAGACCGAAATATTTAAAACTAAGTATAAAATACTACTACGGGAAGATTATTTCGTAATATATAACTAAAGTCCAGTTAGAACGTTGGGTGCCAGATAATACAAGATACCAGAAAAAATATGGATTAATTGCTGATGATTAAACTGAATCTATTATAATAAAAAATAAAATAAAAATTAGTAAATGGTTAATACTCGTAAATCAATGTACAAATAAATGTTATAAGTTGTTAGGTTATAGTATTTAAATTTTTACAAGTATAATAATACTCCAGGTTAAGCATTTATTTATTTATTTTTATACATTAACTATTTATTAATATGTGAATCATATTATAAAAGTATATTACAAGCAGGGCTTGAAACCGATTTCAAAATTGTTTTTAAATACCGGTAAAAACCGGTTAAAATCAATATCGATATCGAAATCATTATAAACCAAAATTGGTATTAAAATCTGAAAACGTAACCGTAAAACATAATAAACCGGTATACGGAATCAAAATCGAAATTATAACTTATTAAAACCGATATCAAAAAATTGAAATTGAAATCATAAAAATTAAAAACCGGTATCCAACATTAATATCAAAATCATAATTTCCTAAAACCAATATCTAAAAATTGAAAACAAAATCGATAAAATTAAAAACAGTTTACAAAATCAAAACCTAAAATTTTTTAATAGGTTTCAAGTTCTATGGTGAAAATACTAAATAGTTTAAAAATAAACGTAGATATTATAATTTATTACAACGGTCAGACGAAATGTATTGTCGAAAAACTGGTAAAGATTCGGTTGATGCTGGTTTGATTGGTTTAATTTTCATGAAAAATTAATTATATGATTTTTATCAAAGAAAACTAAATTTAACATTAACCAAATCGTAGAATATATGTATTAGGGTGGTCCTTGTTTTAAAATGTTTAAATTGTTGTGACCATTATCCTAATTAGTTTCCAATATGTATAAACAAGTAAGTAAGTATACAAAATTTGAGCGTTAATGGATAAGTTTAACTCGTGCTCTGAAGTGCTCAAAAGTTAAACACTGCTAATATTTTTAAATAATTGAGAAATTCTTAAACGTAACGAACAAGTTATACAAACGTCATATTTTTTAAAGAAAAAATAAATTGTAATTATATAAACAATTTATAATAATAACTAAATTATTTATACATTTCAATAAATATTTTATTTTGCTTGTATGAATTATAATATTATATTATAATTTTTCTATAAGTGTAGATACTTTTGTTTGAATTTGAATATCGTTGCCTGTATTGTTTTATGTTTTTTAGTAATTACTAACTTAAGGGTTTTTGGAGCATGTATTGTGCCTAAATTCTGCATAAGTTTTTTTCATACGTAAAACCTTTTCGGAGAAATCGATCATAAATTATCAAAAAAAAAAATTCCTATTAATAAGAACCCCCTTCCCCTAATTCGGACTTATCTGGATCTTGCACCAAAATAATAAAACCAGATAAGTCCATTTAGTATAAAAATTAAAAACTATACTTATAACGAATATATCTGGTGTTTGAACAGACTTGTAGACAACATCCTAAAACCAATATTTAAAAATTGAAATTAAAATCGAAAATATTAAAAACCGGTATCCAAAATTAAAATCAAAACTAATTTTACTAAAACCGATATTTAAAAATAGAAATCGAAATCGGAATTATTTCAAAACCGGTATACAAATTAAAACCAAAACCAAAATGTCTTAATACTGGTATTGAAAAATTAAAACCAAAATCGAAAAAATTCAAAACCAGTATACAAAATCAAAATCGAAACCGACATTTTTTCAATCGGTTTCAAGCCCTGGAATATGATACGTTTTACACAAACACAAGCTCATAAATAAAAAATGTTATTTGAGCCTAAATAATCGTTTAGTAGTATAATTATTGAATGGTTTTAGGTTGTTGCATAAGTGCATTAGTAGATACCTATATTATTCTATTACTGCTGGTAGGTAATTGTGCGTCATTGCGAAAACTCCGCATTTTCTTCACTAACAACCATACGAAAGTGTACAGAAATTTAATTATTTATTTTTGAAATTTATCTTTTATTGAAAATTAAGAATTAAATATACTATACAACATTAGACGGAACAAAAAAACCAGTAAAAAGTAACTTTAATTTTTTATTTTTAGGAAAACACAACATATTTGAATTGCATGATGGTTTGCAGATATACAAGAGTTGAAAATCAATGGAATCGTTTTAATCGATTTTTATGTGTCATTATCATAGTAAGTACATTAATTTTGATTAAACTTATATTGGGTCTTTTAAACGTACCGAAAAAAAAACAATTAGAGCATGTACCGCCGCAGAATATAATATTTATAATAATAAAATAATTTATGTTACACAAAAAAATTAATCCTTATAATATGATTTGAAACCATAATCAACTAGAATAAACCCAAAGCTATTACACTACCATAAATATATAAACAACAGAACAAAAAGTTATCGAACTTTTAAGATAAATCGAAAGGGTTTGCGAAACGTTAATCAAAACGATTGGTGTTCTTTGCGGATTAAATCGAATTGGATTTCGTTAATAGTCCGAATACAAAAGCGTATGATTGGCATAAATGTTCGCATGTAAGAAACCAATAGAAAAACACAACTATGTTACAGTACATCGTATGGTATTACAATATTAGTTTTAACCGATTTCAAAATATTTCTCGCGTTAAAATAAATAGGTACGTGAATGTTTATCACGAAACGATACCGTTGAAATATCCATCATCGCAATACATGATTGTGTAGAAAAAAAGAAAGAAAAAAAACCGTAAAAATATTTCATCGAAAAACCGTAACAAATGTTAGAGTATTCAAAATACGAGTATTTCCCATTGATGAATGGTCGATTGACGATGGTCAACACGCTGAGAACTTTTTTTTTTTGATAACTAACATAGGATGACCATATTAAGAAAATAAAAAAACGGGGCAGTTGTTACTTCCCCCCCCCACAAAACCCCCCCTTATCTATATACATTCACACATATCTCACAAATCTCGAGAGTTTAAGTCCAAATATTTATCATGTCATAAACAATTATTTTCTTTTACTTTACCCTTTTTTCAAAATACAACGACTCCACGGAAAGGAATTCACGGATCGACGGTCAACAGTGTACCAAAAACTATTACCGACTAACGACAATAATATAATATCTAATAGCATTATTTATAAATTTAAAAATAATATAATATATTATTTTAGTTCGCGGAACTACATATTATGCCAAACAACATGTCTCATGCTTATCGCTAATTTTGTAGTTCGTCGGCATTGGGACTTGACGCCTCGTTTCACGAATCTGTTATTTCTGACTTTAGTTTCACATTTTAAATATACGAGAAAAACTGTTTTATATTTTTTCCATACATAGATATCTTATTTACAAGCATTAATACATTATACATATAATAAATAATATGGAAATAACGGGATTAAAACGGGACAATCTTCTAAGAACGGGATAAAAAGCGTCCCATTCGAAGTTTGTCGGGAAAACGGGACGTGACGATTAAAAAAGGGACTACCCCGTTTTAAACGGGACGTCTGATCACCCTAAGCTAATGCGAAACAATTGTTTCTACAAGCGTGGAAATGCAATACCTCGACGAATTCCGAACCGTTCTCGAAACGAACAATGTTACCGATGCGTTGGTAACCGGTACCGCACTGACCGTTTCCGACGGTGTGCGTTAATAACCGTGCGTTTGATGTGGCCGGATTTCAGGTGGCGCGCGGGAACCAGGCGGCAGCACAAACGGGCGAGGGCGACTGCGACAAAGCGTTCAGAACGTGCACCGGGTGCTTGGCCGACCTGAACGAGGCGAAGTGCCAGTGGGACGTGAGCAAGCAAACGTGCATCAATGCGATAGCGATGCATCAGAAGTTCGTGGTCGCGAACCGGTCGTCTTGCCCGAGGTTTTCGGTCGAATGGCGGCGGCAAGACGAGATCAGCAGCGTGAAGATCACGATCTCCAACGACAAGACGGGTTTCTTCTCGTCGGTGGCCAAGTTCAAACCGATCCGATGCTTGTTGGACTCCGTCAGCTACGTGGCCGAGGTGGCCGACGGCCGGATCAAGTGCACAATGGAACAGGCGGACGACATGGTCGATGGCCACGGCGGAATCGTCGCGGCCAAGCTGCCGATGATGCATCTGTCGGTCGTGATCGACGACAACAGGGCGATGCTGTTCGACAACGTGACCGACCATTACCAGTACCGGTACGAGAAACCCGTCACGAATTGCCCGCGCTGCTATTGGATCGATAACCAATACGTGTACTACTGCAACTGGTGCAGCGGCATAGACCACTCGGATGCGTCGTTCCAGTACTGCGACAAGCGGAGGTACCTCGATCTCATCCCCTCGAAGTTCGGTCAGACCGTGAAGTTTATCGGCGACCAATGCGCAGCGGTCAGGATCGAATCGTTCAACCCGACCAGTGGCAATTGGGCCGTCCCAACGGTCTTGCGAATCATGGTCTCGAACCACGAGACGTTGTTGAAAACCAATACACGAAGTGTCGGCGTGAATGTTATGTTTTACGTCAGAGTGGCCGGACGCAAATGCGACATTCAGAAAAATGCGCACACTAATAATACAATAACGTGTACCCTATCTCAGCCGTCGAAGGTAACATATGCCACCTCTGAGATCTCGAAGGGGCCCGTGGAAATTACGTATAAAGGGTTGCTCGATATAATGTTGGTCTCTTCCGAGAACTTCACTTTTTTTGGTAACGCTATACCATCGTCGACATCGTTGTCACCTTCTTCATCACCATCTTCAACACCATTGCCACTTTCTTCATCGTCATCTTCAACTCCAACGCCACCTTCTTCATCACCATCTTCAACTTCATTGTCACTTTCTTCATCGTCATCTTCAACTCCAACGCCACCTTCTTCATCACCATCTTCAACTTCATTGCCACTTTCTTCATCATCATCTTCAACTCCAACACCACCTTCTTCATCACCATCTTCAACACCATTGCCACTTTCTTCATCGTTATCTTCAACTCCAACGCCACCTTTTTCATCATCATCTTCAACACCATTGCCACTTTCTTCATCGTCATCTTCAACTCCAACGCCACCTTCTTCATCACCATCTTCAAATCTATTGCCACTTTCTTCATCATCATCTTCAACTCCAACGCCACCTTTTTCATCATCATCTTCAACACCATTGCCACCTTCTTTATCGCCATCTTCAACTCCAACGCCACCTTCTTCATCACCATCTTCAAATCTATTGCCACTTTCTTCATCGCCATCTTCAACTCTAACGCCACCTTCTTCATCTCCATCTTCAGTTCCATTGCCACCTTCTTTATCGCCATCTTCCGTTCCATCACAAACTTCTTCATCACCATTTTCAGTTTCATTGCCACCTTCTTCATCGTCATCTTCAATTCCATTGCCACCTTCTTCATCGCCATCTTCCGTTCCAGAAATCGCATCACCACCTCATTTACCAAACCAGACTTCACCTCAGCCGTCAACCATGTCACAACTCACATCATCAACTCCAACACCACCATCATCTTCAACTCAAACACCGCCTCCTGTACCAAACCTGTCATCACCTCTATCGTCAACTTTATCACCATCCCCGTCCCCAACTGCACTGCCTACCATGAATTATCCGGAGAATGTCACCACAACGAAAGAGGCGCTCAACAATATTTTCACCCTTTCTAGAACCGCGTCCGTCCTTTCGACTTTCGTCACTATCATGATGTACATATTGTTCATAATGGTCTTGTGCGTAGCCCTATTCTGTCTAAAGAATCCACGGACATACGACCTTTTGACATTCCATTTGCGCCAGCGTCCCATGGAGATGCGACGTCTGGACGAAGACCAGTAGTTGACACGAAACGTTGATGACTTCAATGAGCTTACGATGAAGTCTGCAGAACGTGCGGCGTGAAACGAGAACCAATCCGTGTAGCGATAAAGTGATAAGATTTTATCGCCAATTGTTGCACAATCGAACATTCAACACTTATCACGCTTGTCGATTCGTCAATTACTACTGGTCACTACTTTTGTCTACTACATTAATTTTGTCAACTAGCGTTATTCTTACCATAAAATTATCATTTTTATTTTTTTTTTTACAGTTTATGTTTAAGCTATTACACTATACAGTTGCCTTTGCAATTTAAAATGTACGTTTAATATATACTAATATTTATATTTATACTTATATTTAATATTTATAGCATTTTATTTTCTTCACATTTTTGTTAATACCGTTTTAGTACAAACTAATTAGAACTAAAGTATATAAACCACATCGCCTAAATTATTGAAATCACCTCCAACAATCTAATGGTTTTCATATAGAATCCTTCTATACGAATATCGGTGTATGATGTTGATTTACAACGAACGTGTTAGAGGTTTAGCAACAATATTTTTTCTAGTCCGGCACACGATAATAACAAAGCTACGTTGTATTTTGAAAGTTCATTAACTGTCGAAAGAATCACGTATAATAAAGGTTAAACGAACGCAATATTATTTTCTGGTTAACGTCTGATGCTCAGTTGCGTGGTGAACTCAAAAACGTTCAGAGGCAAGTATATTAGTGTATCCAGTTAATGGCTACTGGATACTGGACATTCGTTTATATCAATATAAAAATATTTTTCCGTGTGTTATTTACCTAAATTCTTAATTATGAATGTAAATGATTATCCACCCACCCAGTGGTACCCACCACCCTCCAAAAATCTGAGAGGCAGCCGCCTCTAGATTACCTCCATCGCCACGCCACTGACAATATCTTTGTAGATGATTATTATTGCTCATGCACCCTGAACTTGTAAAAGAGAAACTTCAAACGCTAAAAACTGTTAGGGGCAATTTGAACAAAATATTAAAATAGCCTTTTTTTTTTTCAAACGCTAATCATCATACATTTTCGACGCTCTATATTTGACAAGAAAATAGCTCATTGAAAATGTCGTTTTAAATACACTTATAATTGAGTAAAAAGATCTCTTTATCAAATTATATAACAATTAGTTAAGGTACGGATTCCAAGGCGCGACCGGTCGCTACGACCTGTTGTTGGTGCGTGCTGGTTCCCCAGGCGCGACTGGTCGCCGAGACCAGTCTCCGGTGACGTAAAAAAAAAAGAACCGGATGGGCCTCGCTCTGCTGTAGACTTGGAGGTGAAGTGCGACTCTTCATAGGATCTCTTCTTCTTCTACTTCGCCTTCCTCCCAACTATTTGGGGTCGGCCACCCTTGTCCTACACCTCCACTTTACTCGGTCAATCACATCTCCTCTGCACACACCGACAGCCCTCATGTCATTCTCCAAAGTCTCCAACCATCTCTTTTTTGGTCTTCCTCTTCCTCTTTTCCCTTCAACGTCCATCTTCATAACCACTCTTACTGCATTCGTTTCCTCTCGCCTCATCACATGCCCAAACCATCTCAGCCTATTTTCTCTCATCTTGTCCACAATTGGCGCTACACCAACACTACCTCTCACGTATTCATTCCTCATTCTATCTTCTCTTGTCACTCCACTCAACCATCTAAGCATTCTCATTTCCGCGACACTCATACTTTGTTCTATTCTCCTATTAACCGCCCAACACTCTGAACCATACAGCATAGTTGGACTCACTACACTTTTATAAAATTTACCTTTCAGCCTAATTGGAATTCTCTTATCGCATAACACGCCCGATGCTTCTCTCCATTTCATCCCCCCACACTTAATCCTATGTTTTACATCCATGTCAAAGCCCCCGTCCTTTTGAACAAAAGATCCTAAATATTTAAAGCTCTCAACTTCACCTATCACATCACCATCTATTGTCAGTTGTCTCCTCATTCCTTCAACTTCTTGGTCTCTTTGTCCAAAATCATACTCAATATACTCAGTTTTATTTCTACTAATTCTCAATCCCTTTTCTTCGAGGGCTAACCTCCACTCATTTAACCTATTATTGACAACTTCTAGGTTTTCTCCTATCAGAACTATATCATCCGCAAACATCATACACCATGGTATCTCACCCTGTATCTCCTTTGAAACCTCATCCATTACCACTGAGAACAGGTAGGGGCTTAGAGCTGACCCCTGGTGCACACCTACTAGGATACGTCATTATAATGGATTTGTTAAATTTGAATTCAATGATAGATATCATTGTATACGAAAAACGATTCTGAACGGAGATGATATGTTTGTCTAGAATATAATGCAATGTTATTTATAAATATTGTAATAAGTATATTTTATTTTGAACGAAAAATTTTAGAGAAAAATCTCTAAATTGTCTATAAATAAGTCAAAAAAACTGTGCCTATGGGTTTTAATAATTTTTGAATGACATTAAGAACTACTTCTGTGGAATCTTCTATTAAATTTTCAAGTATTTTGTAGGAGCCAAATTTTTTTTATCACCGATTATAAAAATAAAATGTAAAAAAATCGAATATTTTAAATGCCTATAAGTGGCTTAAAAATCAATATAATATTTTGAAAAAAATATTACATAAAAGAAATACCAATCTTAACAGCTGGTAGAAATTTCAAAAATCTGTGACTTATACTTTTTGAATTATAACAAATATTAAAAATCGTTCGAGAATAAATCATTATTTTATGCAATTTCGTAAATATTTAAATTTCAAACAGTCATAAAATGTTTTCCTCTAAGTCCGGAAGAAATTTTTTTAAAGATTTTTGAAGAGTAGCTTATAGATAACCTAGTGTTAAAATTTTGAATCTCAAGTATGAACAGAAAAAATTCTATGAATTTTCATCTACAAAATAACTTGCAAATTTTCGTGATTTTTACACATTTTATACAAATCGGAACTTTGAGTACTTATAAATAAAAATTGTGACTTACGATTTTAGATTTTTTTTTTTCAGTTAAGGAACAACTTATAAGAAACCTTGTATTAAATTTTCAAGATTTTCTGGCCGGCCAAAAAATTTTATCGTTATTTAAAAAAAAAAAATTAAAAAAAATTGAAAATTTCAATTGTCTATAAATAGCTCAATAAAAGTCAAAATACTTTGAAAATTTAACGGTGTATAGAGAACGCTAATCTAAACATTTGGTGAATATTTCAAGTATTTACATCGATTATTTTTTGAGTTGTAGCAAAATAAAAAATTTAATTTTGTCGAAAACTGGTTTTGCGTAAAAACTGCCGTTTTTCCTTAATTTTTTTAGGGTTTTTCCCGTCGCTTTTAAAAAATATTGAAAATTTTTTAGTTTTAACCCCCTAATGGAACCAACTAGATTCACTTTCCTTTCAGAAAAGTTGCTTCATAAGGCAATCGAAGCATTTTTACTGCCAAAAAAGGTGTCGTCAGACACAAAAAAAAAAAAAAAAATAAAAAAAAAACACACATCATTGTAAAACCAATAGATTCCATCACTCCGTTCAGAATCTAAAAAAAAAACGCCAAATTCTGTATCTGTATTCAGTATCATTGTGGTTTTCGTGCAGTGAGAGCTAGTGTTTTCAAGTTAAATTTTATATTTATTATGAGTATGAATACAGTTATTAACAATAATAAAATAATGTTACTTCTTCTCGAGGAAGAGCAAGATGACGATGATTTATTAATCACAGCACAGTCAGAACCCAGTTGCTCTTCTTCTTCTCCCGAAAAATGCAATTTAGCCATATTGTTGCACGTGACGATCGAAATTCACTACCCAGCGTCGCCGGTCGCCACGATAAGGTTCAGTCGCGCGTTGGAAACCAGGAATTACATATTAACAGTGGAACGGCGACTGTCGCGACGACCAGGAGCGGCGGTCCACTCTACCAGATCGGGTCCGCGGGTTGCGGATAGCGGTATTAAAATATCCCCTTGTGGTGGGGCGGAACGAGAGAAATATATCGCATACTCTCGCCCGGACAGTGAACCTGCGCTGAAGCCGGCCCGGTGCGTAAAATGTGCGGTGTGCCTAGAGCCCCGAGGCTGCCTCGCGATCAAAATGACTCCGAATCCGTTCGGCCGGAGGCTGGTACCCTGCCGGTATGACCGTCCCGGCAGGTCGGGCGTCCCGTCCCTACGGGCGTCCGGGCGTCTTGTCGCGTCTCACGTCAGCCTCTCGCTCTCCTCGGGGGGCGGGAGCAGTGATGGCGGCTGGCCGGCGACCCCTCCAATGAAGCCAACACGAATGGTAAATCGGGATGCGTAGTTTGCCCAGGACGGCATATGTCTTACGTGTAAGTTTCCGCTGCGATGAGTTCGACTTCGGTCGAACTGAGGTTGGACTCGATGGGGCTTACGGTAACGCTGGATAGTTACCGGGTGAGCACCGGGCGCCCGGGGTCCCTACGGGGGCTTTCACGGTACGAGAGTCGGCAGCTCGGCGGGGAGCGGCGAAAATCCGCCCGGGGCGAGCCAAGCTGTTCGTTGCGGCACCTCCTCGTAAATAGCGCCCAGCGCTAATACACGGTGGGGTGAACGGTACGGGCCGAGCCCAACAAACCCCAGGGATCACCTGTCGCGACGACCGGTCGTGCCTTGGAAACCGTACTTTTAGCTACAGACCATGATTATTATATAATTATAGTAATGAAATTGAAACGGGAACGTGAATCTAAACTGATATAGAAAATGTGATCTATAAATAAATTGTTATTATATATTTATTTATAGATCACTTTTGTAATATACCTAATATACGTAGTTCAATATTTTTAAAATATCATACCAACCAGTGGCGAGAGCAGAAAAATTAATTCTGGTGGGTAGACGGGTTTGAAAAAATTAAAAATGTAAAATGTTGATAAATAGCATTATTTTATTACTCATTATATTATAAATAGTAACCTACATTTATTTATTTTTTTTGCAAGTTTTATCGGAAACTTTTAAATAAATATTAAATTGTAGGTCCGGTAATTTATTGTATAACATTTTTCTGATATTTCTGGGGGGAGGAATTCGATCCCTTAAAATCCTCCCCTGCGATCACGCCCGATACCAGCCAAAACAGTTCACGTATTAGTTTACGGTGATGTAATTTTTTCAAAAATATAAAATAATTTAAAATATTACAGTTTTTCACGTTTATCAATATATGGGTATGAGCTAATAGCATTTTAGTTTCAAACCCCTTATGAAAATACCGGGTTTTGTAACCAATGTTTTATTGAAAACCTAACGTTTAAACAGCAACTCGACGGAGACAACGGATATGTGCCGTCCTCGTTTACGATGTAACATTTGATTTACTGTGAATCTATATTTTATCTTTGGTGACAATAAGTTTGTGAACTAATGATATTTTTAATATTAATTTTTAAATGGTTTGTTTATGTTACACTTATGAATAGTCAATATTTGTCCGTTGTTAAGACTTAATGCGTAATTAATGTATTCATAAAAACAATTAAATTAACAAGAATTTTATATTTATTACCATAGTATTATACGAGTAGACAATTTGTATTATCAATAGGATGATTAATACTGAGTTAGTTTAGATTTTATTAGAACAATAATAAAAAGTGTAATGAAATTATAAAATCGAAAGCGGACAATCAATTTCCAGTCATGTAATACAATGCATATGTTATTTGATATTGTATTTTATTTACGACTACATTTAAATATGAAATAAGCATGGAAACTTAAGAAAAATATGGTATGTAAGGAATAACATATTGAAACTTGCATGCATTTTCGTGATATTGTAATGGAAACGAAAATCCATAGAGAGTAATTACGCTAAAAAAAAAAAGTTCATAAAATAAACTAAGTGATTCAATATCAAGAGAAAAATTCCTAAGGGAAATTTTTAATTTAGGGAAATAAAGATAAAAAACATACCATTTAAGAATATTAAATTTGAAAATTCCTTTTCGACAAAAAATAAAAATAAATAATCATACATAGTACATAAGAATTCAGTTTAGTGACTCGTATTTACATTTCTTTAAAAACATAAAATGATAAGAAATAACGATTAGATTTATTGGATCTAGATGTCAAGTAATCTAATTGAAAGAGATAAAAATATTTGTTTCATATCAGAAAAAACATTGTCTAATTGTAAAACTAATTAAAAATTCATCGTAAAAAAAAAAATGTTATAAAAAACAACAATATAAATCAATAATATTTGTGTATAGGTACGTGTATAGTTACGTATTATTTCGGATAAAATAAGTGGAGGAATGAAAAATGTAGATTACAATAAAGGGAGGAATTCCATCTCCCTGATTCCCCATTTCGACCACTGGATATAATATACATATTACAATTTGCATATATTTCCCTATGTTATTTCACAAATTGTATTATAAATTGTTTTTGCTCTTCATCCTAAGTTGATGTAGAATTATTATCTTCTACTGATTTATGGCCTTTTCTGTATCATCAACTATTTTCAATGCATTTATGCTTTTTTTATCATTTATTAAGCTTGTGCTAGATACCCATGTAATCGGATCATTTTTTAAGAATCTGTCATCGGTGTTAAATCAGGAAATAATTTTAAGCTACCTTGTGATATAATTGCGTTAATATTTTTTTCTGTAAAAAGTAAAATTATAAATGCATGACTATTGAAGATTTATACAGTAATGTTTTATTATACACAGGCAATCAAAAATGTTAATAATACCGTCGAAATTAACTTACTTATTCATATTTTATTAATTGTTTATGAATTAAATTGCTAACAGTTGTCGATATATTTTAATTGCAGTTCGAATAGTAGACGAACGAGTAGTTGAAATTAAATTTTCAAACTTATAAATAAAAATGCTTCTTGTTTGCTGTTGTTCGTAAAAAAACAATTGGTCTGTTCTACAAACTATACATATTGTATTCAAATTTTGAAATGTAACCAATTATAAAATGCCTTGTATTTTAATGATAACGAGTTTCGTTCAAATTTACAAGTCGCATATTTCTTATTTTAATTCGTAATTTCATTGGTGCAATTTTACAAGTGTATTGGTATATATATATATATATATATATATATGCATATATATTGGTGTATATACATTGGTAGAAACATAGTGTTAACCTCTGGTACATTATTCAGTTACAAAGATATAGTTTAATCGCTTTCCAATACGCCCACAAATTAATGATCATAATTGATAAGTGTATGGCAAATTAAATGCGTGATGACTGTTTTAAAAGAGTATTGAGTAAAAATGAGTTGAGTCAACTGTACAATAGGTTTGAGTCGCTTGATAAACTAAGTATTGTTAATTGACGGTTCATATCGTGTATGAAAATGAACAGTATGTTATAGTTGTTTGAGATTGTTAGCATAATTTCTGCTCGTTGAAACATAATCACGTCCGGTACAAGTTCGCTTCACGATACGTAAGTATGTAATATCATTTTTTACTATTATATATTTTTTTAAAAAAATGCCGTTTTATGAAAGGATACTAAAAACATTTAATTTCCATTCTGTTGAAATGATTATTTTGTAATTATTGTTTTCGAAATTATTTTTATAATTTTTTGAGGAACATCGTTTTATTTATCCTGGGATTATTATCCAGCAATCGGTGATTCATTTTTGTCAAGTGTTACAGATTAACGTACCTTTCTATATAGTCCGTTGTTTTTCATCAGGGGGAAATTACCAAGGGTACAATGCCTGTATGGTATTATGGTGTTATTGAAATAGTGGGAATTTTTGTTAAATCATAAAATTTTCACGTTTACGCAGTTTCTTAAATTAAAAACAATATTTCAAAATTCTATAATTGTATTACTCTTATCTTACATTATTGTTATTGAAAAAACAACTAAATATATGTTCATAGACTTCATTTGAATCAAGTGGTAGGGGAAGGGGGAAGACGGGAGATTTTCGAAAATTTACAAGAGGTTGTGGAATGAAAAAAATATTGTTTAACACTGGACTATAGTCTACACAAGTCGAAATTATTGCATTTTCTTTTATTGCCAAAAACAATTGATACGACATCAAATATTCTAACGTAACCGAACAATTATATTGAAACGAAACGAAAGGCCAAACACAAATCAATAGCGGAGGAAAATATTAAAAATACAAAACTGTGTCTAACAAGTTACCAATTGTTTACAGGAAAAGACGAATACTTAACGTAGTTAAACATGTTTGTTGATGGAAACCCGAAAGAATTTAAATATCTCTGGAAACATTTATTTACCAATCAACTATGGTTTGCAATCGTAGTAGTACGTATATAACTTAACATAGTAAATTATAGTGTTATAGTAGCATGTGGCCCGATTTGTATTGCATTCTTCGTGTGCCAAATAATATATATATTGTTGTACAATTTTCATTTTTTATTATCGACATTGTAATGTACTAATATTAAAATGATTAAACATAATTATACAGTAAATATATGAGTAATTACAAGTAGTTATGAATAGTTAACATGAATGATCAATTTTCAGGGGTATAGTTCTAACGACTGATAACAAACAAAAAATCTCGAAATGAGTTTATAACATAATAATAATATACATCTATGCATACAGATTATTATTTGGTTCTAGATGTATCAATAAACGAATAACGATCGAATAGCACTGTTAACAGTTAACAGATACTATCGGACAACAATATATGATTATTAGGGCAGAGGACTTGTAGCTCTAAAAAAGCTCTAATATGCACTTAAAATTTTTTTTAGCCTTTTTATTTAAAATTATTTATAAAATAAATACCGTTTAAAACAAGTCAAAATAATTACATAATTTAAATATATTATATAGCATAGCCAAATAAGCAAAATACATTTTACTTAATTTTCTGTAAAGAAACGACATTAAATTGTTACCACTTATAGGAAAAATGTGTGCCCGCGGACAGTCAAAAACCATACTATACGGTAAAAATTAAAAATAAATATATTTTATCCAAACATTTTGACTGTATTGTTTGAAATAAAAATGTCACTTTGGAAAAAATCGATTTAAGTTAAATATGTCTCAAAAAGTATAAAATAGCGTATAAAAGTATGAGATATGCCCTAAAAACAAAAAAAGACTCAAAATGTCATTTATATGTAAAATAAAATTTCAAATCTAACTTTATGAAAGCATGAAACGTATTTTTTTTCGTACTTTCTAATTTTTTTGACTGTGCAAAACAAATATGCAAATACTTCAAGTCCTCTGCCTTAATGATCATTAATTGATATTTACGATTAAGCAGTCGAGTTTTCGTGCTTTTCAAGACGCTTTGTATTTTGCGTACATTGTCCGGTATTCCTTATTGCCCGTAACATATGTAGGTATGTACAATGCAATCGGTCTGACTTCACTTGCCGCTGATTAGAGCCCATTTCCCTCGACTGTAGCACCTAGACAGACGAATTTAATCGCAATGCTATCATACTGCGACAATGTTATAGCGTCACTGCTGCTCGTTTTCGTGTATGATTACATAATGAACAAAAAACATATTGTGATGATGACTGATCGCAATACTTGTAATGCACACGGTTTTGATAAAATTTTATTTCCCTTGCTGCATAACTGTATCGACTGTTTAATGCGGAAAAGAGGGCTGATTATCCGAAACAACTCGATTATTTTTACCGAGTAGTGTATCGTGTATTTATAGTTTTCCACTATTTCTTTTAAATATTGTTTGGTAAATTTTTTGAAAACTAAATCAATCGTATCGATGCATTTAAGTTGAGGTTTGGAGAACTATATTCACCAAACACTTTGCATGGTCGGTGTGTATTTTTTATCACACTCGTACGTTATCGTGATGATTGATTGGTCCCCGAAATCCTACGGGCCGCAAAAAGTTATCAGGACGGCGTTACGTGTGCCCGCAGGGAAAACAACGTGCACGTCCGTAAAATGTATAAAATTGTCGTAGGTGTTCGCGGTGATCACGCGCGGCGGTGGTGAACCCGTAAACGAGGGGCCGAACTGCGAGGCGAAGTTCACGTGCCTGGATTGCGTCGAACTGGCGCCCAAGTGCATCTGGCTGATGGCCACGCAGACGTGCAATCGCGCCACGATCACGGCCGACGCGTCCACGTACTCGCCGCCGCCGCTGACCGCGTACGGGGAGGAATCGTGTCCGTCGTTCGAGGTGTCGTTCAACAAGTCGGCGGACGACTTCGGGACCACGCACCACCACGTCAAGGTGATGGTGTCCAACGACCCGACGCGGGCGTTCCGGACGCTGTTGCGCCGGAGCGCGATCAAGTGCTACATGAACGACGTGAACGTGACCGGTTTGGTGAGGGACGACCAGATCGTATGCGACATACCGGAGGAGAAATTCATCGACCCGGCCATGTCCAACTCGCCGTTCTCGTACGTGTCGGTGACCATGGGCGGCGTGACGCTGGCGTTCAACGACCGGCTGGACCACTACCTGGACACGCACCACTTCAACGGGTGCGTGGCCCAGCAGGTGTACAACGACGAGTGCGTGAGCTGCTCGTGGGACAACGAGGACGGGCACCGGTACTACTGCCGGTGGTGTTCGCGCAACGACCAGTGCACGGGCATGTCGCAGAACTGCGACGTGCGGCTGCTGTCGAACACCACGTACTCGGAGGACACGTCGGACGTGGAGGTGCGGTGCCCGGTGGCGCGGATCGAGTCCATCGTGCCGGCGTACGCGTCGTGGGCGGGCGGCACGACGGTGCGCGTGACGGTCAGCAACCACAAGATACTGTCGGAGAACTGCATAGTGGTGGTGACGATATCCGACAGCAAGTGCCTGCTGCCGGCAACCACCAAGGACGGCACGGGCATCACGTGCACCATATCGCCGGCGGGCAACGGGACGCGGCCGGCGGACGGGCCGGTGCGCGTGACGTACGTGTCGCGGCTGGACGACCGGCCGAAGCGCAACCGGGTGACGGTGCGCTCGGACAAGCCGTTCCGGTTCGTCGAGCCCGAGATCACGGGCATGCGGCCCACGTGCGGCCCGACCACCGGCGGCACGCGGGTCACCATCAGGGGCAACTACCTGGACGCGGGCTCGTCGGTGCGCGTGTTCATCCGGGAGAACATCACGTGCTCGGTGCTGGTGCACAAGCCGAACGAGGTGACGTGCGTGACGGGCGCCAGCGGCGTGCCGCTGGCCGGCCGCGTCAAGCTCGAGTTCGGCAGCTACCTGGTCAAGTACGTGCACCACGCGCTGTTCGAGTACACGGGCGAGCCCGCGCTCGACGGCAACCAGACGTTCAGCGGCATCGCGTCCGGCGGCACCAGCATGGTGGTGCGCGGCCGCTACCTCACGTGCATCGAGAACCCGCTGGTGTACGTGATCCGCCACGGGATCCGGTACACCGGGCCGTGCCGCGTGCTCAACGCCACCGCGATGGTGTGCGTCACGCCCAAGCTCAACCGGCCCGCGCCGCACGTGTTCACCGAGCAGCTGCAGTACGGGTTCCAGGCGGACTTCAGCAAGACCATACTGCCGCTGCGGCCGCCGCCCGGCTCGCCCAAGTACCGCCTGTACCCGGACCCGGTGTACACCGACTTCCAGACCGACGGCGGCCGCACCGTCACCATCAACGGGCTGCACCTGGACCGGGGCTACAACGTGCGCCACGACCTGTCCGTCCGGCTCCAGCACACCGCGGTCCCGTGCAACGTCACGTACGTGGGCCCGCACCACATCGTGTGCCAGACGCCGCAGTGGTCGGGCGGCATCGGTTCCACGGCCGGCGTGGTGCACGACGGCATCGTCGTCACGCTCGGCAACAACATGGCGTACGAGGTGAAGCGCAACCCCGCGAGGCACATCAAGCCCGTCCATCTGACCGTCTTCTTGAGCGCCGTGGCCATCGTGTGTCTGGTGATCACCGTCGTCGTCTCGTTCGTGTATTGCCTGAAGGTCGCCGTGAAAGCGTCCCACAGGCAGACCGAATTGCAGTCGCTGAGCGAGCAGAGCGGCTACACCGGGGCCACGTACGTCGCCGGTTCCGCGGTCGTCACCGCCGAAACCTACGCGGCCAAGGCCGACGACGCGGACAGTGCCGACCCCCGTACGGTGGACGAGGACGAAGCGGAACCCGAAACGAAAGTCGCGGACAAACCGGACCCCGACACAGCGGCCGCCGACAACGGTGGTCGGGGCGACATGGAATAGGTGGAGAATGCGGTGTTGCACGTGCGTGTGCGTGATTGAATTGCGCGGATCGGATGGGCGAGGGCGGGTTGGCTTTGGCCGACGAGAAGCGTTGCGAGTAGGCCGCCGTGCCCCGAGCCCCGAGGTCCACGCGATCAGTATCAAACGCGGTGTCCAGTCTCCTATCGACCGGTTCGGCGACGAGAGAATTGTCGAAAGATTGTAATTATAAATATTCCAAATCCGTATCGAATCGCCCACTTGTACAGTATTACGATGTATGTAAATATATTTATACATAATAATAATAATAATAATTTAATATTAGTAATATTAATAATATTGATAATATATACAAAATCAAACGTTTCTCGTGTGTATCGATTCTACAGTTATAAATCATGTATCTCAATAAAAACCATGTTCAATATGTATTTGGTTTCTCAGCACGTACATATGTACAGTGTACGAATCGTTATGCAATGGACGTTAGGAATACGTGGTCACTGGACACAACCTTGTCTAACCGTGTTGGTCGGCGGTTTTTTTTTTCTAACAATAAAACGATGTGACGATTTAAAGAAAAAAAATAATAAAACTCCTGTGCAGTACGAAAACCTATCGAGAACCGTGGATGTTATCTATGGGTTCTGTAATTAATTTTAAGAATGGTTGCAACAACGGCTGATAATTGCTACACGTATATGCGTTAAAATACACCACTTATTTTACTCGGTGTTCAATACAAATAATTATCGTCAGACAAATTAAACGTCGGGTCACGACTAATGTAGAATGTATACCATTATTATTAGATGATTATAGACAAATAATCATAACGTCACGTTTAAAACATTCGTGCTGCTGTCGATGAGAGAATGCAAGTTAATCGATTTCAATATTCCAACGCGTATTCGGTTTAGTAGTGATGCCATTAGTGAAGGCATTTGGTCGTCGCGACAATGGACCTAAACGGCTCGAAAAAGCCAATAATGATGGAAACAAATTCACGCCATTTACCACGGTCTAGACAATAATTGTAATTGTAATTATTATCGAAACGAAATGACACGTTTTTACGTTGCCCGACATTATTTACTGTTGGTTCCCTTTTTGAATATTTTTAGGTATTTTTATTTTTATTTTTTTATACATGCTATAAACAAGAATAACATACTAACAATTAACTAAAAACCAACAAAACGTGCAAATGATTTTGATTTATGGTAGATGCGACGAAAATGTTCGACGGTCAGTAGAAATGTACGCTGAACAATACCCAGGTTGGTACCGTTCACCACATACTCTTTTTATTAAAATAGAAAAAATTATTGAATAACCATGGAATATATTCATATTAAGTATTCCTAAAATTAACACTGCCGATGAAATTATATACGAATGAAAGTTCACAGCTCACTCTCACACTTACACTTAAACTCCGTCACCACACACGAACCGCCATCCACCGCGGTCGTTACATTTTTCTTAATTTTTTTTTTTAGTTTCCGCCGCCCTATCGTTCACGTAACCCGTCTATAATAAAACCCTTTTATTTTTAATTTTAATTTTTTAATTTTGCTCCACTCCGCTCCGCGATTATACACGAATTAAATAGCTTTGTACAAAAAATACAATACTCTGCCTCAGAATCGAACCGGGTGTGATAAGTCTCTATTATTACTCACTTCTGATCTAATCCATAAGAAATATTGAACAAATCCGACACACTTAATGAAACCATATATTATAGATTTCTATGGATTACTGGATACCATAACCAATTTTTACTATATGATGATGATCGGGTTGTCAAAATAAAATATACTATGATAAAAAAAAATAATAAATATAAAACGAGTATATTTTAGAAAATTCGCCTTCTACTGCGTCAACTGTCCTTGAGATATATTTACATATCAACGAATAGCTTGAACAACAATTTTAAAATGACATTTTAGATTCTGAACGGAGTGATGGAATCTATTTACTTATGAATAGAATACTATACATCAGTGGCGAACGCAGGGGGATGGGATGTTTAAACCCTCCCCGAAATTATATAAAAATATTTTAGAAAACAAACTCAAAATTTTCACAGTTCATATTCTGAATTATACACTATATAATCTATATCCATCTATATTCTACATAGTTAGAAATCTGTTGTTGATTCAACACGCGTTGGTGTCAATGTTATCCACAGTTGTGTGTTGATTTTGAGCTAGGGGGAGCTTGGTGTTGAATTCACATTAAACGATAGTTGAAATAACTACTACTCGTTGCTATAGTAAGACTCATGCCTCATGGAGATTAGTGGTTATTACAACATCAGTTGATATTAAGACAACCACAAACTGTTTAAATGTTAACAATTGAAATGATGTAGATATGATATTTACTACATTTAATACAACATTACAGCAGTTTTAAATTAACTTTTATTTGAGAGTAGGTTGAACATTGGTTATTATTATTTTAACTTAAGTTACTGATATGTTGTTTATGTTTGTAAGGATGTTATATTAACTGATGGTATTCTTAAAACTACGTAATGTATAATGTTGAAAAAATCTTAGATAAGCAAAAAAAATATAATGACGATTTCAAATTTCATCGGCCTTTAGCAGGAATTGAAACCTACTCCTATGGATTCCTACAACCTTCCTAATGCCTAAATCACTAGCCTATCACTTACATTACTAAAGCTGAAATTTAAGTGGGTATATAACTGTAGCATAATATATATTAATAAAATATATTTATTTACTTTTTATGAAATAATGTAAAGTTTTTAACGTTATCCATATACTTGATACATTTTAAAATAATAATATTGTATATAATTAATGTTTTCGTACATACTTTGCCAATAGTAGTACCTATATTTTATTTCACATGTTATTAAATACATACCTACATTTATTTACATAAATTTAACAAACATAATATTATAGTTGGGTACAAAACTATTTTACAATAACAGAATAAAAATAAATAAAAAGATAAATATAGTATTGTTTAAAACCTTTTTATGCGCCTGACCTCAATGAGGCATAAAGTTTACCTATTGCCTAGAACTCTGGCAATAGTTAGCGTTGAATCAGTTAATTCATACATATAACATCCAATCAGTTTTGAGTTTAAATTATTTTTTATTTCATAGGCACAAAAATGTTCATCAAAGCCAACAGTCAACATTATATTGTAAGATAAGATTCCTCATTATAAAATAAGGAACTCTGGTTTCATTGACTAACATTTTATAGATTTCCCCAAATAAACATCCTCCAGCAGCAGAATTTATTTCTTAAACTAAAACTAAAAGCATATATTTTTTATACATCTAACCTTTATATCATAAAAAATAATAATAATTTATTAGCATTGATATCAGTAGAATCTAACCGATTAATCGTTAGTAAATCTATATTTATACTCAAAATACCATTTATACAAGAGTGTATTTTTAATCGTCCATATAATGTAGAAATAAATAATAATGTATTTAATTCAACAATATACTGCTGTTATTTTAACTATAAACTAGTGGATAATGAAACATTCAACTATTCTGAGTTAATTTAACTCCTATACTGAATGCTGTATTGAGTAAACGTCTGGTGTTAAATCACGTGTATTTCATTCTACATACACTTTTGTTATTTTAACACTCCAAAGTATATAATTTACAATTTAGCTGATTGACAAATTCAGTAAAATGTTAAATCAACTACAGATTTCTAACTGTGTATAAGTATTTGAAATAAAGAGCAATACATTATGAATAGTTTGATATTTATGAACATTCTAGTTTTTCAAATCCCTCCCCCCCACCCCGAAATATTTTCCTGCGTTCGCCCCTGCTATACATAAATGTTTATATCGATTAAACCAAGAATCACAGAATCCATCGGCACAACATGCTTACACAAGTAATATTGTGTCAAATATTGGGTGATCATTAGTAAGTACTGGTGATTAGTCATGCAAATTTACTATTTAATATCAGTATCAAATTATTATTTTCTCTTGTCGCAGCAACCAAAGACTACATTCGTACATTTTTTTCCGATTTCAAAAATACAACTTTAAAATGTAGAACGACTTCATTCGAGAACGTCATCAAATGTATACCTATTTTATTATTCCGTTATAATAATGATTTTTGATTTAATAACTTCTGGCCGATTTCGTAGTTTTATTGCTTTTTCGGTTGCTATGCGAAACACACATTTTACTAATATCTAAGAATTTCAACTCCATCGAGTCAGTTATTGATTTGTATAGTCTGAAAATTTATGCTCTTAAAATAAATCTTCGACTTAATTTTCTTACAAATTAATTTATTACAATTCTATAATTTTTCTTCTTCGTCAACAAGAATTACAAACAATGAACAGTTTTGCAAAGAACAACGGTAAATAATATCTTAATTTATACGAAATGATTTTGATCATGAAAATATATGTCATCGTTGTCCATGTGCAATTGAAATATAGATTCTGAGTCCTCGAGAAACCAACCGAGAAAAATGAGTGCAAGTGAACATTTTTACCAGGAACCCGTGAATGGGCGTCGGCTGGTGTATCCGGAGCAATCTTCGTTCCCTAAGGCATTCGGTCAACGGCCGACTTTTCAACCTAGAACACCGATAATGGTAAACGAGTTCCTTTATTTTTACATACGTTTCAACTGTATAGGAACAATTTTTAGGCCAAAACGTCGTATGTGTACAACGCGAACCAAAGCGTTGGAACAACGAATTGGAGAGTTGCAAAGGCGAAGGACAATGAAATTCAACTTAGAACGAGTGAAAACGCATGGGTTCCGCCGTGCCTAAGGGGAAAAACTGCAAGCGATAACAATACACAGATAAATGTAAATTATACATTTTAATAGATTTTCAATAACGTTTTTCCGATAATAACGCAAGATGGATGATAATAAATTCATAATAAATATTTTATATTTATTTCGTACATTCACGCGACTTTTTTTTTTGTTATAAAAGGAAATCCGGAAGAAATTGTTATCAATTCTCAACAAGATATCTCCTGAAAATATGACCAAGTTGACAGACAGCATTACTTCGCTGCCAATCGAAACTGACGAACACCTGAAGGCAGTCATAGAGCTCTTGTTTCAAAAGGTATTTCACATGCAACTAACGTTTTGTTGACGTTTGATTGTCGTGTAAATCGTCAGATCACGCCATGACAATAAACGATTTTCATATTTTATTTTCCAACAATAGGCTATTGATGAACCGAGTTTTACCCCTCAATACGCATACATCTGTACAGTATTGAATGACAGAGAGGTGAAATCGAAAAAAAAGGCGGCAACAACTTCTTTTAAAAAGTTATTGACCAACTGCTGTGAAAACAGATTTGAAATAATGCATGTCCATGAACAAAAATTAGCCAAGAGCTTAGAAGAGATAAACCACTGCAATGATCAAGTAAAGCAAATAACATATCGAATTTGAAAATCTACAATATTAAGCTTCTTTAGACCCAAAATGTTTTTTTTTTTTATCGATGGTTTATACATGGTATCCAATTACCATTGATGATTGAAATGTTACAGGAAGTGAAAAAACAACTGCAGTCTGAATACGACCAAGACGAGATGGTCCACAGGAAAAAGTCAGTTGGAAATTGCCGGTACTGACCAATGAAATAAGAACAAAATGAATCTTAGTGGGTTTAAACAATGTCGATTATTTTTAGGTTCATGTGTGAACTGTATAAGGTACAAATACTTACGAATGGGACACTAGAGGCGTGCATAAAACACCTTTTGAAATCGCCTAACGAGGAAACACTGGAATGCGCGTGTAATATATTAAAACACGCAGGACAAACATTAAATAGTGTAAGAATCATCTCATTATATTCGTATTATCACTTAAGCGATTCGAGTTCAAATCGTTTTATGTACAATTAACGTTAAGAATGCCGTTTTAATCAAACTCTGTAATGTCGTATGTTAAATCGCAATTATCATTATAGAAAGCTGCTTTTCGAAAACTTAACGAATACACGTCTTCCGCGTACAAAACGAAAATATCGACAAGAATTAGGTTTATGATATTAGACATCATAGAACTAAAGGAGAACAATTGGGTACCTCGGAATTCTCGTACCAAACCGGAATTGTACCCTAACAAAGTACATTCAAACGCAAGAAAACCCGAGTACGAGCCATCCGTAAATGTCCAATACAAACCTGCAGCGTTGCCAACGGTAAAGAGTTATATTTTTCATTTGACATTTGTCGAATTGTATTTTAAAAAAACATCGTGCTAATAAACTTTCATCGTATTTTTATTAGAAAATCTCTCTAAAGCCAGATCGCCCGACTAAAGTTAAGCCGAGTGAAACCGAAATTCAAAAGGTAAACATTTGTTTACAAATAAATAAACTAAATATTTACCATGATGATTTTTCGGCTAGTACAACGATACATTTTTCTCGTTTTCTTCAGAACAATGATCGTGAAAATAACGATTTAGCGAAACGCGCAGATACAAGCGACTTTAGTAATTCATCAACAGCAATGCGCGTTAGTGAAGTGGTAATGGGTAAAAACTCATCAGTATCGTCACTTGTAAGCTCGGAGACCAGTAACACAAATAGTTACCGAACACTGGAACACGGAAATACTGAAGTACAAGTAAAAGATGAACCGTAATCTATTTGTGCAATATAATTCTGTAACTCTCGGAACTAATTTGAAAATTAGGTGCTCGGGGAAAAATTTCGATTCGTTCTCGACAGTATAACTCCAGAAAATATGGTTCTGTCGGCAAAAAGCATTATGTCACTGCCAATTAAAACGGACGCTTGTCTGATAAATATTGTTGATATTTTGTTTCAAAAGGTATTAATTTTCTAGTTTTTTTTTTTTTTAACTCAATTAATATACATGTGATCATATTCTACAATATGTGATCTATTCCATATGTTTGTGCACCGTATTGTTTTGAGACTAGTAAAAAATATTTTAATATTTTTAAACTTTATAAGGCTCTAGACGAACCGTCATTCGCACCACTATACGCACACGTTTGTTCGGCAATGAAAAACATTGAAATTCAGTCGGAAGACTGCAAGAAAACGAACACTTCGTTCGCGAAACTCTTGATAAAATCGTGCCAAGACGCGTTCGAATCTATGTTCAACCGAAAACGTATTGTAGCCAGAGACCGAAACGAAATTGAATCTTGCAAAGATAAAGTATGAATTGCGTAACATTCAATAAACCGTAACGTTGTCTCATTGTCTTATCGTATTACGCTTTCATAAACATTTAAACGTATACGTATCGTTACAGAAAATTAAGAATGAACTACAAACGAAGTTCGACAGAAACGAAACGGTCCACAGAAGACGTTCGGTAGCCAACTGCAGGTACCTACTTATTACATCCGACAGCGCATTTACGATTGTCTATCGAATGGCTATAAAAAATGTCACCGTATAACTTCCAGATTCATATGCGAACTCCTGAAAGTGAACGTCTTGGTACCGCCGGTGCTAGAAATGTGCTTGGCGAAACTTGTACAGAGCCCAAAAGAATTATCGCTCGAATGCGCATGCGTCATACTGGAACACGTCGGGAGCACAATAAATCACGTAAGACTCGCCAAACCGTTAAACCGGTGTTCAAAACGAAATCAAACTAGCCAATATTATGCGTAGAAAAAAATATGTTTACATTTCTCGCGCGTTAACTGTACAATACCGTAGAGCGGTGTGTTGGAGAAGCTGCGAGAGTACTCGACCGCGCACAAGCCGAACTTCTCCCCGAACTTACGGTCAATGATCCTAGACACGCTAGAGCTGATGGACACCGTAACGGTACAGCCTATTAATGATGTCCGCGATGGGCCACCGATGGCGGACGAGACGAATGCAGAAACGTCTACGTTCGCAGAACCGCCCGTTGGACGCGTCGAGTCGTCGGACATGCAACCGCCGTCCGTGGCTCAAACCGTCGTGCGTCCGGAGGTATTCAAACCCTACGCGTACACTATTTTAACCGTAGAAATGTAATTACTAAAACATTTGCGCGACGTCCTCTAGATCAACACTCAAACCGAAAACGGGCCGGACGTGAGAAATAAACCGTACGCAGAAGATCGAAAAGTAACAATTGATTTCATTCTTTCAGATCAATTTTAACTAAAAATTTAATCTTATCACGTCGGACCTTTTCATCTCGACGAACTCGATATTGATCGTATGAATCGTATTCGTAATTGATATTTTCACGTGTTTTCAGTACGATGTTTACAATACCGTTAAAACGATGATCAACTCCGTAACCGCGGACAACAAAGACACCGCAATAAATGAGTTATCCGTACACTTAAAGAATATTGATGTAATGGAAAGAACGATCGACTTTCTATTCGAAAGGGTATTATTATTATGTTTGTTTTTTTTTTTCAACAAAACCGCTTTAAATTTGCCATTCGATTGAATTTCCCTTTGAATCAACTTTGGACGTTGGACTTATTTGTTTCAGGCGAAAATGCATCCCAAAACTATTCCGAAATTGGTAAGCGTGTGCTCTTCGTTGCGGGATGTATCGACAAGTGATGTGGTAGAAGGGCGGAATATTAAGCCTACCTCGTTGAAAAAACAGATCGCGATCCGATGTAATAAAGTATTACTGTCCGGAGTTCAGAACGGTTCAAGCGAATTCACGCCCGAACAATCTTACACGTAATAATTGTCACGAACCACCTTACGATTTAAATAGTTATCAGCAAGATAAATTAATAATTATTTGCGCGTTAAAAATTCAGATTTATCGGCGGATTAATCAACGAAAACGTTTTATCAGCCCATATTCCGGTAGAGTTTTTAAAAATCGTACCGGATAAGCTGTCGAACAAAACGCTGGAAAACGTTTGTGACCTGCTAAAAGTGGCCGGGAAAAAAATAGAACAAGTAATTAAACGATTCACAGTTGAATAACAATATTTGTAACAATATTTGATTGATCACGGATTAAAATCTAACGTACGCGTCTGTACTGTTCCAGGTGTACAGTCTGAAAAAAACACTCAAAAAACTGACGGATAGGATTTCAAACGACGTAGAAGGGATATTTTCCCGTCGTAGTGGTGTGCTTCTGAAAGCACTTGTAGAACTACGGGACAACAAATGGGTCTCGTAGTACAATAATATCTAAGATAATCGTTTTTTTTTTCGGTCTATCTCATATAAGAAAATATTACTTATACTGACATAACTAATTTGAAAACCCACGTTTTCCCGAAAAAAATAAGAATATGAATAGATTTAAAAATAATACTTTTGAAATTAGCCGTCATCCAGGTTATGTTATTATCCCATTATGAAAATTGAGATTAATATTTTTTAATTTTTTTTTTTTTATGTTATTCCTTCAAATGTATTTTGAGTTAGGGACACACACACACACATATATAGACTATTACTAATACAATTTTTATTTTCACCCTTTATTCACTTAAAAAAAAAAATTACTTTTCAGTTATTCACATTATACAAATTTCAATACAGTCACATCATATAAGATATTAATCAAAAAACTTAAATGTAACAAACGTAAATAAATATCCAATGAATATTATTTGAGTAATAGTAATTTCAATTTATAGAGAAGGCGTATGAAAAATATTTTATTTGTTTGTTTATTAACTGTAATAAATATAAATTATTCGTATTAGATAGCTTCTACATTATAATGTACAAAAACTACATATACTATTGTACGTAACATTTTATAGATTTGGTAATCAAAACTGATTTGTTTGAAAGTACAAATAATCTTGAATAACGCTTGTGATTCGTATTTATTCGTATGGGAATTTAACGATTGTTGTAATCTAAGACGTAATGTAGAATGTTGATAACTATTACTTATAATTTATATTGATTACTGTTAATAATTATAAAACTAAAATATTTTCCCATCCCATTTCTATAAATTAAAATGGCTATTAATTAGATAATATTCATCGGATATTTACGTAAGTTATAAGTTATTAGTTTTTTGAATAATATCTTACACAGTGTGGTTATATTGCAATTTGTTTAAAGAGAACATTCAAAAAGTTTTTTTTGAAAATAATTAAGGGGTGAAAATAAAAAAGTTATTAGAAGTTATACACGTATGTATTAAATATACGTATATATATATATATATATGTGTGTGTGTGTGTGTATGTGTGTGTGTGTGTGTGTGTGTGTGTATGTCCTATTAACACAAAGTACAATTAAAGGAATAATAACTAAACATTTTTAATATTAACTGCCGATATAAAAATCGGTAAAATAATGTGGGACATTCTGTATTGCCATCACTAGATATAGATAGCGCAAACTAGAAATATCTTATTTTATAAATAAAAAATAAAATAAAATAACTTATATCATTTAAATTTTAAAGTATAAATAAGGTTTACTTTTCTGAAAATCGTGATTTACATAATTCAGATAAACCTTCCGCATTAATTTAATTATTTATAATTTATACTCTTGATTTATAATATTTTTGAATTTAGTCTTCCTAATCCTTTGTATACATTTAAATGATTTTACAATTGACATATGACCTCGTTTTTCTAAAAAATAAAGTAATGTTTGCGTTTAAAAGTCAAAAACCAATAACAATTATTTATCAATATTGTGGTTTTAAATGATGTTCTACAAAAAAAAAAAAAAAATTATAATAACTATATTAATATTATCTTGTTTATCAAACATGTATAATCATTATTTATTTCCTAGAATTTTTTATATATTTTACTTTTGCTCATATGGTAATATGTAATGACCATTTTTGAAGAACAAATACGCATCAGCACAGTTCAAAATGAAAGTGCGTGAAAGTCAATCGATCGAACTGCAGTTGGCTCCGGTCGAAAACGAATAGACGGGTTCCTTTTATAATTACAACGATTTACCACGAATAGACATAATATTTGAACGTTTAATTTCGTAATGACTATTTTAGAAAAGAATGATATATTATGCGAGTCACCGGAATTACTGGGAACGATTACAAAACTGGAACAAAATTAAAACTTGAGCAGATTACTCTCATAAAAAGTAAATTGTACGTTTCAAAATTTAACACTTCAGTTTGGACGTTGGACGCGTTACGAATGAAAAAGACGGTAATCAACATAAATTAAGAGCAGACATCGCAAACACCATGTCCGCTGATGTAATCGATTATCATTTCGGCGTTATTCAGGATTTACTTCGTTGTAGTATGCTGCAAAATCAAATCAAGGTTTTTAAATAATTGAATTACTTTTTTAAACAATAACCAAAATGGTGGTCTGGGTTTTGTTTTATTTAGACCAATCGATCGACTAAGCAATCACGTCAATGATGGATGCGAGAAGGACGTATAACATCGGGAGCGGAACGTATTGATCATCACTTGAAAACCATATATTAAATTCTAATGATGTACATCATACGACCATGTAAATCAATTGTAAAAATGTACACCGTTTTATTATGCAAACATTAAAAAAAAAATAATAATAAATAACGATTCTTTCGATACGCGCACAGAGAACAAACGATTCTAATAATAAAGACAAAAACGATATACTATTGACATACTTAGTAGATCAAACCCTCAAAGGGCTGGTCCAAAGCTCATCCCTCCATACTACCCTATATATCATGGGCACAAAAACATTTTACTAGGCTCTTGCCCGTAAGCCGCGTTTGGTCGTTTATGCGCGTCGACCGCCAGGAAACGTCAAGGATATTGCTACGCTCGATATGTCACTTTTAACTGAACTTTAAGATCCGAGTATTCTGTGCGAGTGTTGAAAAGTATCCAACATCAATCTGCTATACCCTGTGTTTGTTTCATTCAATTTTAACATCACTCTACTACAACAGTAGTCGTGAGTGTCTTGCTCATCGACACAATTTAAATTTATTTAAAACTCAAACCGTTACACACATTGTTGTATCATCACTAAAATGTGGATGGTACCTAACATCTAATTTAGTTGGTCAGCAAACTCACACACACATAACACCTTCAGGAAATGCTGACCAGATAGATGGCAATAGAATAAAACGCCGCCGGAAGGACGTGATGAGGGTTCGTTCTACTGCCATCGATGCGGAGGACGGAACGCTGCCCGATTCACGAGTGAAGTGATCGGTCATTCTTTTATTTTTGTACTAATTATATTTTTGTTTTTCTTTAATTAAAAGGTTAAGATCATAATTGTAAAAGGAGTTCATGTTTGGTAATTTATCTATTTTAAGTATTTTGTGTGAGTATATGAAAAAGTTGGTACACTTACAAAAAGGGTATTAAAACTATATTGTATTTCAAACCTCAATCCAGTGCTAGATCATATTCTTTGTCAGTTTGAGGGGAGAGTACAATATTGTTTAGGTGAAGATTAACTCACGCTCGAAACGTCCAGTGCTAGATCTTATTCTTTGTCAGTTGTTTCGAGTGTAAAATAACTTTAGAGCCGTAAGGGAAAGTAAGCCTTTTAAAGAACCTGTTTTCGACTATCCTATTAAGCAGTGCTAGATCGTCTTCTTTGTCACTTAATAAGGTAGTCGTCCGGGCCAATTATTAGGTTTTTCTTTACGTGCTTGTTTGACGGTTAGAGTGTCCAATAACCGACAAATACTTTGTTTTAGTGTTGTTATACGTCAAGCCTTTGCGTGGCGTATACGACAACATCGATGCACGGTATTCTGTACATGAGTGAAAATTGTATTTAAAAATTGTTGTTTAATTCTATTAGTCGATAAGTAAATGTATTCTGAGGACAGTTGACCTAGAGCTTTATTCTACATTTAATGTTTTTTATGTTTGTGGAGACAATTTTTAATACAATTTTTATACGAATATTGTGGTTTTCTACCGATCCATTGTTGTCAGTATAGGTACTTATCATTAGAGAAAAGACTTAATGACAGATAAATATAACGGATACGACGATAGAAAGCGAATTTCGTAAAGTATATTATATTTATTTTTTTCTAGCATATTATATCTTTTATTTAGATAACCCGATCGTCATCATACTATGATTATATTAAAAATCATTTATGTGGTATTCTGTACTCCATAGAAACCTATAATTTATGGTTTCATTGATTAGGTATGTGGGATTTGTTCAATATTTCAAATGACTTAGAGTAGAAGTGGATAACGGTAGAGACTTATTACACCCGGTTCGATTCTGAGACAGAGTGCAATATTTTTGTACAAAGCTATTTTATTCGTGTTTATATTTCGTATGACAGCGCGAAGAAAAATAAAATGAAGGGGGTGCAATAAAGATAAGTTACGTGAACGATCGGGCGGCGGAAAAGAAAAGTAAAAATGAAAAAAATAACGACGACGGCGGCGAGTAGCACGTGGTTGCGGAGTACTAGTGCGAGTATGAGTATTTTTGAATCCCCAAAATCATATAAATTTTGTTTTTCCTGGCAACGGTCAACGAAACGACCGATATTACGAGATAAGAACAAATGTCGCCATATCGATCGTAACATCGGAGTTGCTACAATTCGGGAAGATTTTTTTATATTTTGTAGTTGTCTTAGAATTAAAGAAGCGTAACATTGATCTGGAAAAAAAACAGTCGGACAAGGATTCGGGACGACGCTGCAGTCAGGGGTGGACTGGCTACTTTTGGCCCGGGGTGCAAAGTTAATTAAGGGCCTGTATATTTTTTTTCAAACTTACCTAAGTTAGGAAAGAGTCCAGATACGTAAATATAAAAAAAATAATAATAACATGTTATTTTTTTGGAAGTATGATGCAGTATGAATTATGTATAATAATAAACTTTATTATAGATAATTATAAAAAAAAAAAATAGTAACTATTTATACTAATAGGTAGTTTAGAGTAAATTAATTTTTTAAAAAAAAATTTGATTTTAACCCAGTCAAAGGAACACTTTTATTTTATCGAATATCCAATTATTCTTAAAATTAAAAAGTTTTAAAGCCGACATAACGAGTAAGTACGATATACCTATTTAATATATTTCGAATAAGAACAAATGTCTTCTATTCATACACTCACATAGTTAAATTTTAACATTATTTATTAATTAAAATATACCGTACGTTATAAAATAATAAAATATAACTTACGTATAACCATTGATTATAGATCTATTCTATAATCAATGGTATAACCTATATAAGGGTATAATGTATACTTATATAATGATTTATATTATAATTTATCTTTCTATTCTACATTACAATTAATACGGATTTAATTAAAAATGGCCCGATAGTAGAAATCAGAAGCCCGGATCATAAATACGAATGGGGGCCCGGGGTGCTACTTGGTGTATAGCACCCTGGGCCAGTCCGCTCCTGGCTGCATTAATGAGAGGACATTCCCAGGAGCCTAATAGTGCATCTGGTAGTACGTATACCCGTCAGCCGATTTTCGACTTTCGGCGTGTATACCTGATGTAAAATATTTTATTTTACGGGTGTACTCTTCTAAAATAACTCGAAAAATATTAATAATAATAATAATTAACGGTACATTGGAAAAAATTGTTATGAACTATGAAGTTTGAATGAAATATTTATCTGTTGAAGATTACAGTGGACGCTGTGTTTAATGCATTTTAAGTTCAATTTAGTAAATAACATTTTGAAAAATAAACGTTATTAAATATAATTCAGAGTATTGTGGACATTCAGGCAATGGTTTTTAAATTTGCATCATGCGATTTATAACGCGCGGCAAATGTATATCTTTTGGTGTTGTATATTTTATATTCGTATTAGAAGTTCTAAACATGTAAGGGATTAATTGAATGTATTCGAACGTAGCGAGAAAAAAAAATACTGTCGAGTGAATCGAAAACATTTTTTTATAATTATTATCCATGTTTTTTTAGTGCGTATACCTGAAAATATATTTACCAATACACCGCTGATTGCAGTGTACACTCATTGAACTTGGCCATTAGTGATGCATGTAAAATTAGCGCTGAAAGAAATTGCGTTTGAAGCATTTTAAGTTATTTGCCAAACAAGTACAATATTTTATACAAGCATTTACTAATGTAAGCATTAAATAATTAATGTAAAAGAAGACTATCAAATAATAAAACAAAATGTTTTGAATTATTACTAAAATTTCAGGTGAAATTATGCATAGTCAGCATGAAAGCATAATTATTCATGCTTATCAAATCATATTGTGATTGGTTGGTTTGTCCGCCGGTTAGTATCTTATTTACAAACCTAATTCAATTATATTTTGTACTGAAATGATTAAAAAAAAAAAAAACTTTGTTGTTATATTATTCATAGTAATCTTCTACAAGTTTACTTTTTTTGAAAGATTAGAAACAATTGTTCTTTAATTTTCTTGTAGTATTTTGTGCAATAAAATATAATTATACATAAACTATGTACTAGAAATAACATAATGTATCTCATATAAATATAATTTTAAAATTTCATATCATCATTTCATATACTATGTTTAAAATGTACTTTATCCGCATTTCACCACATCTAATACATGGAACATGATTTTTGTTTTCACAATTGCTTTTGTTGCAAAAATAGTAATACTAATTTTTTATTCGTTATAAAATAAAATATAACTTAAGTGAAAATTCTAATTTTAGAACACGACACAATTGAAAATTCTAAAATAATAAATAGCTTTTGAATAACATAAGTTTAAATCAATTTTGAATATAATCCAATATTGCTAACCGATATTAGTGTTGGTACAATAAAGAGCTAAAAATCAAAATCAAATCTTATCAGCTTTTTACGGTTTCCTTTCATTTTAGTGTTAAATTAATTTGATATTATAAATAGATTATAAATATTATAACATAAATTCAGTTTTAAACAAAGTATTATTTTGCAACTAGTACTTATACATTAAAGATAACAAACTGTATATCCTTAAAAATGATCTTTTTAATAGTTTACAATTTTCAAATATAATTTTTTTGATGATTGTCAATTTTAAAAATGAAATTTTTTCATTATTACAACAAGCCAATTAGAACATAATGATTACATTTGTTCAAGTCGTATTTGCATATATGATAGTTCATATACATTTCACATTATAAATCAATTAATTTTAAAGGAATAAATTATTAGGAATATTTAATATTCAAAATAACACAATTATATAGTGTAAAAAATCAATATGATTATTTAATATCTATAACAAATATTTTATTTGTACATGATATTCACAAATAATTGGTCGCAGATACTAACAAGGTTAGATAATACTTGACTAGAATCGCATGGCGTCAACTAAAATTAAATATCAAAACTGTTTTAATTTTATAGAAATATACATGAGTGTAATGAAGAATAGTAGATAGAAGAACATTTATTATTAGTCATCTTGCTTGTCTCCACCAAATAAACCCATTTTACTCAGTGTCCACTTAAATTCATCGTGAAGCACAAGAATTAAAGCTGATCCACTTGATCGAATCATATTGGGTAACATTCCACGATATAAACCTGATAAACCTTGGGAATTCCAGAGTTTGATAAAACAGTCTCTGGCATTTAGATACAATTTCTCTTCTTGTGATGTTTGTACAATTAACACTCGGCCTATTGTGTCTAGTGGGTAGCTAAATAGTTGTGACAAGTAAGTGGCAACCTGCAGAGATAAAATATATATTTTAAATACTATATTTATGTTATATTAAAAATGTTTGAGGTGTTGAATTTAACAAACCTGTGCCGTTGCAAAACGTATCCAAAATGGTAACTTCACATCTTTTTCAGCATTTGAAACTAGGCTATTAGTGTGATCTAATATGGTTTTATTAAAACTATAATAAGCACCAAAATAGATGGCTTTGTTTATGACCATACCATTTGCTGCAATTGCAAATCCTATACAGAAGATGTATTAATTATACTAGTGAACATTATAAAATTAATGGCATTCAATCAATTAAATGAAAAACGTACCTGTATACAAAGCTCGTACACCATTGGTATGTACAGTTTTCTGTATGCAATCTAATAAACCAGTATATTCACGGTCTACTAAAGGTCCAACATGAGCAGCTAAATGAGTTTGACAGAAAAGAAGTGGATAAAACATGCATAGGGTCGTTGCACCAGACAATCCACCAGATATTAAGCTTAAGGCAGTATGACTCCAACCATCATCTTTATGTCTGATATTTCCCAATAAAAACTTTAGATAAAATGTGTTCAGTCCAAACATTACTGCCTGTTTAAAATAATAAAATAACATAATATAATGAATTTGACATTAAATATTTAATAAAATATTTTACTTAAAGAAAATATAATTTCTAAGTTTAAAAAATAGGTAAAAATATTCTTACTAAAAAATATAATTGGAAAATAAAATAAATTTAATGTTTTTAAAGTTAATAAATTTTTTAGTATTAACTTTAATTGCAATATTGTAAATTACTGAATCCTAATTTTTGAAGTTATAGAATTTTTATGATTTATTACACAAATTACCCAAACAATTAAATACACTTTTATCAAGAACTTTAATATATAAGTTCAAGTTACTAATCACTTTATAATATTTTGTATATCAGAGTAATTAAAAATCAATCATCAATTAAAATCTTCGTTACATGTTTCTAGTATCTATCCTTATACTACTAATTAAAATTATATAAAATAATAATTTTTGATCATATTTCATTCAATAAAAATGATATTTTTTTTATAAATAGATACTTGTATAATTATTATCTACAATTATTATTTGTAATTAATATAGTAAGTTATTGTTGATATAAATACCATCTATGAATTAAATCAAATAGTTTAATTTTATTCAATAAAATAATAATGTTCTATACTTGTTTGTCATTTATTACATACCTGAGAAGGAACAAATCTTAAAATGTTGGTGAAATTTCCGAACCATAGTGCACGTAAGCCTTGCTCACGATATATTTGATTTAATGTAGTTAAAATACCTGGATGATAATGCAAATTATTATTACCATTTACTGTTGATGTATAATGAACCTAAAATAAAGTAAAATATAAAAAATCAATTTTTAAATAAATAAATTTTTTTTTTAATCTACAGTCTACACCATAAGAATAGTATCCATTAAATATGAAAGAAAATAACTGTTATATATTTATTATTTATTAAGTCTTAATTTAATATGCTAGTCAGATGAGAAATTCTGTTCATAAGCAGTTTTATTAAAAAAAATATAATAAAAATCAATAAATATATTATAATTATAAATAATAGTTAATTTTCAGAATATGATCATTGTTTCATTAAATGTACATAAATGTAATAACAAATATATATATATATTTGTTGTTTATTGATCAAATTTCTAAACTGCCTCATAAAAAATATTTCATGTATCTATTTAAAAATATAAGAGCTTCTACAGTTTTATTTTTATGCAATCTCATGCTTTTGAATTACTCTGACAAATATTAAAAATATAAGGACTTTAGAAATAAGTACAATGATAATGAGAATTTGCATGGTCATCAAGGCATTTATTGACACTTATGTTCATTGAATTATATTCTGAATTTCATCATACATAATATATATATATATATATATATATATATATATGATATAAATATTAAATTAATATAAGTGGAATTATTTATTATAACTATTTCCAGTTTCTTATTATCAGATTATTTGTTTATTTAATTATCATTAACTAAATAATGATATCTGAATGCTACTAACAATGTTACTTTCAGAAAAAATAGATCTAACTGATAAATTTGATTTTTTTAGTTTGTTTTAAAATTATGGTTTATTCATTTTAATTTCAAGAATTTACCAGTTTCAAAAATATCACTTTAATATATACTTATACATTTATGGTTAATTAAAATTAATATAGCAATAATCATGTTATACTTCAAAATCAAATTAATGTAAATACAATAACTACTTAAGATGCATGAATATTTTAAGATATCAACAAAGCAGTATAATAAAAATGTATTTAATCAAAGTTCTATTCATAATATCAGATCCTGTACTTTTTTGTGACTTAACTGAGTTATAAACAGTAACGCAACTAAAAATTATTTTTGGGAAGGGGACATTACAAATTAGTTATAAATAGGGAGATATAAATATAAATAACAATCTGAAAAGTAAAATCTTTTTAATATTACATAAAACTGTACAGTATAAAATCTCAAAATTATATGTTACAAGATATTTTTTATGCAAAATGAATCCTCAGTTAATAATTTATAAATATAATTAGGTATTCAAAAGCTAGAATAATTGGAAAAAACATCATATAGCTCTTCTATTGAGCACTAAACTATCCTATTACAATTATTAATAGTTAAAATATGGGTAGTTATGTTTGAAGAAACATATCACCATTGGAATTTAAATGAAATGTAGATTTCAATAAAAATCCTACTTACACTACATTTTAGGTAAGAATATAATATACTTTAAATTCTCCCTATCAAGTTGCATCACTGATTAATAGTATAAATACAATAAATTAATTAAAAAGAATGTCTAAAGAGCAATTATATTAGTGTTTTACAAATTAAATCAGTAGTAAAATGAAACATAGAATATATGATTGATTATTTATAAATAAAGAATACAGCATGGATTATACATTTAAAAACTAATTAATATTTCATAATTTTGATAATATTAAAGACTTGTAAATAAGCTATTTTATGAAAAGATAAATTACATCACTACATATACTTTGAATGCTAAGAGAATATGAGTAAACAATAACCAAAATAGCTTGTTATTATTGTCAGTAACATGGGAAGACAGTAGAAGAATGATAATACAGCATTTTTGTCCAGCCATCAGTGGTCTGCTCAAAGTTCTTATATTCTCTAAGCGAACAAAGTATAAATGCAATGCGTTTAAGAGCACCTATTAAAATTAAAGAGTTTTGAAAACATGGAACAATTGTATGAATTTTAAACATTGAAAATATAAATATATAAATACTGTACTTAAAGATTAGTTTAGTTCACATACACCAAATAAATATTTGAGTAAATTTATTAGTATTAAGATAACTCACCTGAGAAATTATTTTGACTCTATCAAAAGGAGCAACAACTGATCGTGCTATCGCTGTGGCAACAGCACTGGACACTGCGTCCAAACCGAATTCATGAAGATTAGAGCGTTCTTTATCCTTCTTCTGTAAATATAAAAAACTGTGTTATATAATTTGTTAAATATAATTTGTTGAATAGAAACGTATTAAAAAATAAATCGTTACATTTACTGTTCTTACAAGGGCTAATATACATACTAATTTAATTAAATACTAATATTTTTAATTAAATTAAAATTAAAATTTATAATAATTAATTACATACATATATTTTCTAAGATTAGAACTTTGCTGTAATTATTAGAACTTTATTTTACCCAAATATTCAAGTAGTAATATTTGTAATAAATTGTTATTATAAAAAAAAAAAAAAAAATTGATACCATTTTAAATTATTACAAAATACATACATAAAATTCTTTATTTAGAACATTAAATTTTCATTTAAAAATAACTGACTTGCTTAACATATTTATTACCTTTACTCTCAATTTTAATTATATGATTAGCATAATGTGCATTCTTACAACATGTTTAACTATTTTTATTAAATTAATAATATACCAAAGTCAACCAATAAACTCTCTATTCTGCTCTCAACCAATTAAGATATAATTAAACTATCTGATTAGTTTATAAAGGTAATTTATGATAAAAATAAAAAATTAGAAAAATTAAAACCGCTTTAAATTTAATACAAAACTATACATTATTATTTAAAACTATAAAAGGTAGGGCATAGGTAGTACATAGTAGATTTTGAATATAACTTAATATAGTATAGACTACAATTAATTAAATCTGTGCTATAAAATTGAACTCAATAAAAGGTTGAAGTTGGATAAGAAGACAAGAGATAAAATGTATTCTTATAGATACATTAATACCTCGATTAAAACCAATATACAAATTTTTCTCATTTTAGTTGAATAAATTATAGAAAGCAAGTAGGTCACTAGTACATATAAATGTAAACAGATTAATTATTTAAAATTATACTAATAATTTGGTAGTTTACTAACATTACCGTAGTAATAAATGTTATCTTATACAACTAAAAAATAAAATTCAGACAAAGCATAATATAAACTCTGAAATAATTTATTTCAGTACAGTCCATACCAATGCCTCACCATATTTTATCCCATAACTAAATTACTAATCACATGGTCAATTAATGAATACAACTGTACATTCATATTTATGCCCACTAATTTAATAATTTTGTTATGTATCTATCACAAATGTCTCCAAAAATTTGATTGCAAGGGTCTTAGAAGATTTTTGGCAACACAACAAGGGTACAAAAAATTATTAATATTGAGTTATGTATATTAGTAATTTAGAGACCACTGATAAATTAACCATCAAGGTTTTTCGAAGAGGATAGTTGACCAATCAAAATTGTTGAGGAATAAAATGTATCTGATAAAATAAAACAGTATAAATATTAGTACGGATAACTCGTCTGACAAAGAAAGTAATTAAAAAAAAATACAGATAGTAAGATTAATTAATAAGTATAAAGTTTATTGGTTTGTATGGTTTTGAAATGACTATAGCAATAATCATGTTATACTACTAAAATATAATTACATAAAAAATTCTTGTGTATTAAAAATATAAAGCAATATTATATCTCATTAGGTAATTTAGTAAAAGTAATTAGTATGGGTATCTAAATAATGTATGCAAGTAATTACCACGAACAGAAGACATCAAACCAAACAAAGAACATTTATACTTTGTTTGATTTGATATTTTATTAAGAACATATATACTTAATAATTAATGATAACGATTAATAGGTGTTATAGATGTAATATTTAATAATATAATGACATGGGTACCTACCATAACTGATAAAAGGTATTGTAGAAATTATGAGGGAGACGGATGGAATCAATAACAAACTGTGTACATTTAAACTTTAAATTCCTAATTAAAAGCTTCATAAATCCGAACTATAAGCTTAATGGTCAGACGAAAAATAATACAACAGTACCTAGACCACGGATTTTTCTATTATGTAAATGCACGCAAAAATAATAGCAAAACAACAATTAAAATATTCACAGCTCGAAGTTAACACATAAAGAGAACATTAAACAGGAAATAGAAAAACCGTCAACGGAATGACCTCCAATATAACCCAAAATGATGCAACGGGCGGGTATTCTATTTTTTGTTTATAATCAACAACATAGTGAGAGTGAGATAGACGTGCATGTTTGAGTACGGTTCTCGCCGGCGATTTGAACGAGCATGTTTAACGTATAAAAAAGTTACGGTCTCCTCGCCCAAGGTAAACCACCTGCAATGTGCGTACGCGACACCAAGGGTCATCCGCTTCGGAAACAATAACATTCGGCAGCCCGGATTTGACGGAAAACTATACAGTGGAACGTGGTCGAATAGAACGGGAATTCCGTGGCCATCAACGTACACCCCCTCACCGCCCCCCCCCCCACCAGTAAGACTTGATATCCGTTACTACGGAGTTTGAACCCAGGGGGTGGGTTATCGCGAAAAACCGGCGACGTTAGGGACGGTACGGGAGCAACGTGAATAACACTGATCGTCATGCGAGGTACTCACAAAATCCGTAATTTAGCCTTGTCGTGCACCGGCGGCGATCGCGAATGGCGCGCAGGGATCGGCGTCTGTGTTGCGGTCGTCCGGTAGTAGTTGGCCACTGGCCATTTCTCAGCGAACGTGCCCCGACGACGGGTTCATAATTTTCGACGCGCGCGCACGACGAAACGCTGACACAACAGTGAACGACGGCGCACGAAAATAAATATATTTATTATTATTATCTCGCACAACAAACGATTATACCGAGTAATCGCCGCGGCAGAGCGTAAAATACTATGGCGAGGGGAGAGAAAGAGAGTTCGACAGTGATGGAGAGAACGGCAGCAAGGAGTCGGACAGCACGTACGTTTTGCGGGTTAACGGACGGTCGACGGCGATAAAACACGCGAAACCGAAAAATTTGTGGACGAGAAGACGGTCACGCGCGCACCGCTCACGTATACTCGCACACAACGCAGGCGGCGGTGGAGCTCGTGGTGGGTCGCACAGGTTTCGAAAACCGCAGCAGCGCGTCTTTGATAAACATATATATATGTATATTGTTATTATTTATAATAACGAACTGCTGGTTGCACAACGACTCGACGCCGCGGCGACACACATTCGGACTGGCGGTAACGAAGGTCGTCGGTATTTTTAAAACAGCCGTCACTTCGGTCCCACCTCGTGTATTTCGGCCGTGGTACGTCGTACGTACTATTTTCCGACGACGTTATCTGTGCGGTGATTAACAAACAACAATACGTGCAACTACTCGTGTACACGCATGTGCATGGTGCGTAATAATAAACGACGGAAGGGGTTAAGTGGAGTGCACGCGCGTGGAAACGATGGTGAATGACACGGACCAGAAATTAGAATACAAGTTTACTCCGTTCGACGTCCACCAGGAAACGTAGATTACGAAATTGTTACCATTATCACCGCCGCCGCTGTCTCCAGGTGTCGTCTTATCACTACCGAATCGTTATCATTCCAAAGAGCCGCCGCGGTAATCCTTCTGCTCGCGACCGTGTTGTCGTCGGTTTTCCCTACGGCATAGCTACGAAGCCGTTACAACTTCTAAACAACCGTCTTGGAACCATGGATAATGTTTAGACGTTTACATCAGATGTTTACACAGGTTCTGTGCTCTAAACGGTTTGACGATTACTGTCGGGAAAACAATTATAAACAATAATATTTTGAACGGAGGAAGCAAACCAAAACAACAGGACACTTGCACTTGTTCTTATCACGGCACGTCGATCGGACAATAGATTGTTGTTCCGGTTCGTGTTTCGCAACGTCTTTGCTGTGCCGTAAGTGCACCAGCTGGTCACATGGATCGATTAGCGTTATCACGACTGACGGTAGGTGCATCGAAGCACGAACAACAAAAGGTTTGACAACATATTGCGAATCCTGTACATGACTGTGCCGAAGACGTTCTTCGCTGTTTGACGTGAAACTCGCGTTAGAGACCGCGATCAATTCGTTAATGCGAAGAGACGTGTCGTACCGTGTGTGCCCATACGCGTTGTACCGAAGCCTGACTGAAGCGTTGTGTGGCGATCGCCAATGACTTAGTGCAACGACACATCGAAATTGGCATGTCGCTTGAAACCGACAGTTGTCCGCAGCAGAAAGAGTATGATTACCTGCTGAAGTTCCTGTTGGTCGGTGACAGTGATGTCGGAAAACAGGAGATGTTGAACGATCTTGAAGATGGGTCGTCTGAGTCTCCGTATTGCAGTGGAAGTGGTAATAACAATTTTTAACCAATGTGTTGATTAACCTCATGTATTTAAAATTATGATAATGTTTTCACATAGTCGAATTTAGTACATTATACGTGTGATAGTTGTTGAAATTAAGTAAAATCTTTTACGTCGTCAATCGTTTGCCTGTCGAAATCGAAACATATCAAGTGTTTCATATTACCAAAGTGATTTTCCCATAATTTCTGTTCAGTTTCAAACATCATATTTTAAATTTTTGTAACGTAAGATTATTTAGTTTTTAAGCATTCAATACATTTTATTTAGGATAGATAGATTGATGATATTTTTAAAATGATTATTTTTAAATATTCCTTATTTATCTAAATGTTTAGTTTTTGTACGTAGTAATGTTTCTCCTTAAAACTTTTGTTTAAATATATACATTATAATACTAAACTATTTTCATTTATTTAGTGTTTCATTTATAACTACCATATTAACTGCTAAAATAATAAATTATATCTATAATAATTGTAAAATTTTTTTTTTTCATTTTTAAATCACATATATTATTTTGCTGCTTAAATGTATTTGTTCTGTCTAAGAAATCATATTACTTTTCCTTAATAATAACTTTGCATAAAAAGAACAAAATTAAAACAAAGCAAATCATATAAAAATGATCTGGTTTTCTAACACAACACAAGACTACATGAATGAATCATATTAGTTATATTAGTCTATAGCTTTATAAATATCTAGTCCAATTTAAAAAAAAAATTAACTAGATAAAAATAAATAATTTCTGATTTTGTACATATTAATTCAATCCAATCCCAATAGAATTCCTACTTCCTGTGTATTTACTATCATATTATAAAATATTTCATTTTTTTATTTTTATTAAATTATTTTATTTTTGGTTTATTTTTATTTCATATAGGTAATGTATGTTTTGCTTAAAGTATTAACTTGAAAAAATGTTATAAGTATATTTATTTATTTTTTCTGATACTTAATATATATTTTTATAATTATAAATGTTATTATTGTACTCGTTATTTTGTATATCTTTAAAACATCAATAAATATATCTAGTTCATAAAGAAAAAAAAAATATGTATACCTAACATGTTCTTTAGAGCTCTACTTATCCACAGTGTTTCTCTTTTAACTTAGCTAATGTCATATCTGTATGTCTAAAGATCAAGTGTATAGTTCTTTTATTTTTAAGTTATGCTTATTTTATCAATTTAAGTAAGAATTAATTACAAAGAAAGTTAAACAGTGTTTAATTCTTAACTAGATTAAATTATTTTGTTTACAGCATATAAAACTACAATCATATTATTGGATGGCAAACGAGTAAAATTACAACTATGGGATGCATCAGGTCAAGGGCGTTTATGTACAATAATCAGATCTTATTCAAGAGGAGCACAAGGTGTTTTGTTGGTTTATGATATAACTAATAAATGGTCATTTGATGGATTAGACCGATGGTTAAAAGAAGTTGAAGAGGTATGTGTAAACTCATATAATTTTGGATATAAGTTTACTTCAAATATTTCATATTTTAAACTGAACTTATGTATAATTTTAGGAAATAATAATAATTTATTTTAAATAACCATTCAGTTAACTGATATAAATGGTTGAATACAATTTACATTATTGACAATTTAATTATTTGATTATTATGTTACTTATAACTCTGTACTTCATGAAGTTACTTGTAGCCTCGTATTAATTTGTCAAGTAACTTTTTATGTATGTTTTATCATTAATGCATTCAGGAGTAGTAAGATAAAATATCATAATGTTGTGATAAAAAATCTGAATTTTGTTTCTTTGCTGAAAAAAATAATTATCTAACCAAACAACTATTATTTAAATACAAATTTTATTTTTATTCTTTTTAATTAGTTTTTAAGTGTATAAGTATTGAAAATATTTCATCTAAATATTTAAATTTAGTTTAACTAATTAAATTTGTAATGTACTTAATTAATAACATTATTCATTTTTAATAATTTAAGATTAAAATATGATTTCATCATAATCTTAATTCTATACTGATTTTATTTTAAAATTAAATTTCTTTCATAATTTAATTCTAAAAATAATAAACAAATATAAATTAAAGTGTGTTTTTACTTTAAATGTTTAATTAAAAGACTAAAGTTTATTTCATATAATTAGAAGATAACAATTTGATGTAAGTGGTATGCATTTATGACGTATATAAAATATATAAAAAGTGTAAAATCATTGTTTTCTTATCTAATATATGTACTTTTTTTTAACTATGACTATAAATGTTTATAATATTTAAACATTAATTAAAATATGATACTTCTATAAAAATGTATACTATTGTAATTATGTAATTATTAACTTATTTCTAATAATTATCCAGGTTTAGATTTGACACTTAATAAACTAATTAATCCTCATACACATTTCATGAATATAATTATTTTGTCTTAATTGCTGTAATGAGTTGTATAAACAAAGAAAAAGCTTATTATAATGACAAATTTATAATATTAACATAATGAAATTGAAAATTGTTACTTTTGTTAATTTCTTAAGCATGCACCCGGAGTTCCAAAAGTTTTGGTTGGCAACCGCTTGCATTTGGCATTTAAAAGACAAGTTAGTGTCAAAGAAGCTGAATCCTATGCCTCAAAACACCATATGACCTTATTTGAAGTCAGTCCACTGTGTGATTTCAACATCAGAGAAAGCTTTAGTGAATTAGCAAGGCGAGCGTTACATAGAAATGGAATGGAAAGACTTTTAAGATCGAACAAAGGTTTGTTATATTTAGTTTGCAAATTTGCAGATGGACAAATAATTAATTAAGTTTCTAAGTTTTATTTTTTTTATTTTTCAGTATTGAGCCTTCAAGAATTATGTTGCCGTGCTATTGTAGCCCGAACTACTCAGTATGGTATAAATCAGTTGCCTCTACCTGTAACAATTAAATCACATCTTAAGTCATATGCACTGACTAGTTTCTCAACTCTATCTATGTCATTACCACGAAATGCTTCGGCATCCAAAAAAATTAAATTACCTTCCAACAATACAGGTGTGTCACGATTACATGGTTATCCTACACATTCTGTATCACAACATCATAATTTAAAAAACACATCATTGAACATTTCATCGTCATACATTACACGAAACTCTTGTACAATATCATGACTTAAATCATTACATTAGTAATATTCTCATTTATTTGAATTTATTTTTAAAATCATTTAAATATTTAGTAAGTGCATCTTTTATGTTTAACAATGCTTTAATTTATTTTTATATTTGATCTGTGTTAAACAATGTATTTTTTCATTAAAAAAAACGCATAAACTTATATCTGTTAAGATAAATTATGTAAATTGGTGTGATTTTTAAATTATAATTTGGAAGCAATAATTGCAAAAACCATGTGATTGTTCAAAGCACTTTGGCTTATGAGAGGTTTTTTAATTAATCGATGACTGTATTTATTAGTGAACTTGTGTAAATAACAAAAGTATATAACTCACTTTTTAGTCATTTTATTTTTGCATTTGTGAATTCTAACTATTTTATTTCTTTTGTAACTGTTTTCGATCATTTTATTATTATTATTATTATTTGTATTATTGTTTATGAAAAATTATGATAAAAATTATTTTAATACTTTTAACATTGATAAATAAACGTTGAAGTCATCATTCCTATATATTACAAATTATAAATAACTTTTTGTCCTTTTGTGTTATATTCCATAGAATAAGTGAATTAATTAAAAAATTGAAATCATTAAAGTTCAGTGTTATTTTCCTATATATATATATATATATATAACCATAACATACTGAAAATGTATATAGGAACTTTGAAATTGTTGAAAGCTTAATGAAAAAATATGTCTAATTATTTAAATATTTAAATAAAATTGTCAACTAAAATCAAATAGGATTTTGTTGAGAAAAGATATGAATCAAAGTGTTTCTTTTTATTTTCAAAATGGATTAAAGTATCTTTATTAATACATTTGACTGATTACCTACATACTTTTTGATGTACTCGATGAATTTTGTTAAAATAACTACTGCAAAACTCATTAAATTATGTGCAGTGCAGTACCTATACTGTTGAACTTAACTTTTAACTTTTGTTTTATATTTCATACTTGTGGAAGACACCAGATTTCTACCATTATCATTTCTTTCTTTTTTAGTAGTAGTTTCAAATTTTTCAGTTAGCGCCCTATGCAATTCAAAACAGAATATTTGCCGTTTTTCAACTAGTACCATCCTTAATGAGCATCATGTAGGTAAGTAATTGTTCTAGTGCTAAAGGGCGTTCATTGGAGGAGAGTAGGCAAAGGGGACATGTTTTTCGAGTCGTTTCTAAACAAATTATCGTAATTATAAATTTATTTTGTCAGCTAATCTTATGTCTCGCAGATAAAACTTTACCGCGGGAGAACGAATTCTGAGGATCACAGATACTAAAATTGATCTACCAACATCGACCGACGAGAGGAACCGATTACACATGTCCCCCTCCCTGGATTTTTGATGACCGACACCCTTATATAGTTCTGTCCTAAACTTACCACTTTTTGAGTGTATCAAATTTTTAAAGCAACCTAAACTTATAACACATGACTAGAGCTGATATTCATCATATAGGTACTCGTATTCTACCCATGAAGATCTACATGGATCACACGACCACATCCCAAGTGGAATCGTTTTTTTCCGCGGGATTGTTTTTTGTATACAATATTTATTGATAGGTATACGAGTATAAACAAATAAACAGATAGTTTATACACAAAAATAAATAAATACTTAGCCTGGAGTATTTGTAAAGTATGACCGGTATCGAATTAAAATGTCATCGTCGGGTGTATTCGAAGTCCATAAAAATATTTACTGTTATTATGTAGTTCAGTCGGCCTAACACCTTATTATTTCGAATCATAACACTGCCATAAATATGTTGTTTCTCTCATTTTATTCTTAATTTGCTAAGCATATATCAAATATAATTAACGTTAGCACTGTCCGCAATGGCAGTCAATTATTTCGTCTCTATCGTTCTACTACATTTGTTTTAAACGTTCGAATAAACAACAATAATTTCTTATGCAAAGTTTCTTATCAACGTTGCATATCCAGTTAATTCCTATATGTTTTTTAATGTTTTTTCGCGAGACATTTGATTGGTTGTTTTTTCTTTTATTTTATTTTTTTTTATAACTAATGTTCTTTAAACTTTACTCTAAAGTTCATTGAAAAATTAAACACCTAATATTTATAAATATATCATATTAACTCTTTAATATCCCATTCTGGATTTATGTAGTGGTTAGTTGTTTTTGTTGATTTAATTCCGATGAGATTACGAAAATCGAACGCGTTGAAATCATTTTGTGGCGGCTAAATCGGCGTTGCGTAGCCAGCAGTGGTAGATTTTCGGGAGGGGGAGGGAGCTCCAAGGTCTCAACCTCCCCAAGAAGAAAACAAATTCAAGTCATAAAAACTTGCTACGGAGGTACAGAGAAAAAGAACATTAATTTATTAATTTGTATCATGTGGTTGTAAATAACTCTTCATTTGTAATTATAATAATAAAAATAATAATATTATTAATTCATAACTTATACAGGGTGTTCCTGAAATGTTTGAGAAAATTAGTGTACGCGTATTCTCTGGAGTGGCCAAACGAAGAATCTTTTGACATTTATTTTTGCTATCTTCAATATCTGGGTTTTAAACGATTATCTTTAGAACATTATTTCAAATCTAAACACAGATACTTGTAACGTATTTCTTGCAAATTTCTCACGTGAATTGATATGTGACATCGGTTTTGGGCTTGTTGCTCATTTTTCACGTTCGCGTCGCCAGGATCAGAAAATGTGATATGACATATCAACTTATATGAGAACTTTGCAAGATAAAAGATGGTGAAATTTTGTTTAACTATGATGACCTTACAATAAAAACCGTATTAACTTATCAGTTATGTGAAATGACAACAAATAAATTTCACCTTCGTTTATGTTGCTAAGTTCTCCTACAAATCGATATGTCATACCATTTATTTTAATCCTGGCGACTCAAGCGTGAAAAAAACGTGACAAACCCAAAATTGTTGTCACATATTGATTCAAGTGAGAAATTTGTAAGAAAAATCTTACAAGTATTCGTTTTTAAACACGAAATAATGTTCAAATGATAATTATACAAAACCTAGGTTTTGAAGATAGAAAAAAATGTCAAAAGTTTCTTTATTGAACCTTTCCAGAAAGTACGCGTATACTAGTCTCTTCGACCATTTCAGGAACATTCTGTATGTATTTTTAAAATCATTTATTTTTAGAAAAATGTTTAACCCCCCCCCCCTGGACGGTTCCTGCGCACAGACCTGATCGAAGGAATATTTACGGTTGAAATCGGTTTCACGGACATAAAAAAATTAAAATATAACCCTCATAATTGTAAAACCAATGTAGCTCTTTCGTTTAATTTTTTTTCACTCGATAACTTTTGTTTGCTGTTCCTTAACGACCCCTTGATTTCCATTGTTTCCACGTTCCTAGTCACATCATACATCAGATCAGCACGTGGAATATATGTTACATGTCACTATACATCATACATTTTTTTTTTTATAACCGTTTATTTTAAAGCGTTCTTCGTTACGTTTTACATTCAATAAAATCGTGTTACCGGTGGACACGTTATTTCACCAGTTAGCCGTCAATTATGTTATTTAACACATATATTGCATCTCCGACGGTCCGACTTAATTATTTACTGCTACCATAATTAATATCTAAAGTGCATTACAAACGCTAGTCGGTTTATCCGCGCGCGGACGCGACTAAAAACCTAATCGCGATTATTCGCTGGAATTTAAACGGCCTTAATTAAACCGGTGTATTTACATTAGAAAATCCGCGGACGTTCGCGTTCGATCGTAAGCATATTTAATTTTAGGCGAACGTGCGCCTTTAACCGCTAAAATTAAGCTCATTGTTTTGACTGGATCTATTCGCACCAAGCGTTTCACTCGTCATATGTTGGCACGGTTTTTGTTTTTTTTTTCGTTGGCACAGGCGATTTAAAATCGTATTTACAAACGAACGAACCGGCTAGTGGTAGGCGGTTTTTGGCCGCGTGCCCGCGCGGGTAAGCCGCGTGGCGTGTAATGTGTCACTACATTTTTTTTAATAGCTGTCTTACACACCTAGTGACAGTTATAAGTTTTCTATTGTTACCTGTCAATACGTTTTCAGATACTGGTAAACATGTATTTTTCTATTACTGTTATGATTATAGAATATCAAAGAATAATAATCTATGTGCACAGAAGGTACTTCTACATTATGCTAAATTTTTATTTTAAAAAAAAATTTTAAATACCGAGTAAATACCTGATCACCACAGCTATTATCATTATCACTTTTGTTCTTTGTTGGAAGTAAATTTTTGATTAGATGTTTTTTCATATTTGATGCACTTTACGTACGTAGTATCGTATTAAACCTAAAACGCCAAACTATGCCCATTTTACAAAAAAAATGAAGGGAAAAAAAGAACACAGTACATAGGAAATATTGTGTCCACGATAATGTCATGAACTCGTGACCCGTAACAACAACTTTGGAATGATCATGTTATTTTCAATTTCGGTAGGTTTATGTTTAGTTTCATAATTTGTTTTTTTAATTATTAATCCTTATCGGCTTATTTTCACGATAACTGCTGTCACATCGTGTCGGGATATAGTGTGTCTAATGCTGTTGCGCCGCGGAAAATGAAATATATTTTGGTACGTGTAACTGTAAAAACTGTTACAAAGCGTATTGAACTTAACACACTGAAGTTCAATCGTGCTTTTGGAATAATGGATGTATTTATAAATTTTTAGACTAGGCTATTTACGGATACCGAGGGGAAGATGGCCCTCCACGGGTGAAGCGCCCCCCTGTAGTGCCGTGATTCAGATAAAAATAAAGACGGCCATTTAGCTTATTGGCCGAAAAAAGAAATAATAATGATGTGTTGTAAATTACAGTTAGACTACACAACATGCAGCCGCGTATAGAAAATATAACGTTAAAAATTAAATAATCGTAATGCGGTAACTTGATCGGACACTGCAAATAATTTAAACCTTTGTCGCTCCAACAAACGAAGAGAACATAGTAAGTCATTATTTATTTTTTTCATTTCTTAGAACATTTATTTTACATTATTAAACAAGCTTAATACGTATTATTATTATTATTATTATTGTTACGTAATATATTATTATATTATTTTTTATTATTAATAATATTATTATTACTATATAGTATATAGTTATAAATATACTAATTCTGTAAGTCTAAGCTTGTGTTGGAATAAAGAAATTAATTTTTACATTTTGAACAAACCATGTATGCTTACCATAAAAGTAAATTCTGAAGTTATATGCATTTACATTAAAATCGATGGAATAAAATAAACTTACGATAATGCTGATATAAATATATAGTGTATATAAGTCATCAGTCATATTTGTATAACAATATTAATAATAATAATAATAATAATAAAATAATAAAAATGGTAAGAAAAAAATTATAATAATTATAATTTTGATTAGCCGATCGTTAAAATCATGTCTAGCGACTACTAGCTAATAACTAATTAAGCTAATCACTGTACGCGGATACCTTTCAGTAGCACACACATTGATTATTATACGCGAATACCGAGAGTTTGAAAATTTACTAATCTGTAAACATCAACAATTAAAATATAAATAACGGCTACGATAATATTGTAATATTATATTTTTACTTTTTTCTAATACTATTTATCCATATATTCGATTAGTTTTGTACCAGTCACAGATTCCCTGCCAATAGAAATATGAACACACTACTTATTTGCATTATCGCAATAATAACATAAATATATAAATATATACTTACTATATGTAATGAACGCGGGATCGTTCAAATAGCTATGCATTCTAAACAGTCATCTTATCATTCGGAATAGAACAAAACCTTTTTAAAACGGGAGGGATTTAATTTCTCTTCGCACAGTGTCCGTCGTAGAAAGGTTTCACTGTGTAAATGAAATTTGTCGACTTCGTTGTAGCTTCCCTTTGACCCGGATCGAGTTACGACAATACATCATATAGTATACAGCTATTTCTACTACACTGATTTATTTATTTATAGATAACGCCCGCGAGGGCAAAGAGTACAGTAGATACATAATACAAGAAATTATAAAAAATAAAAGTTAATAGACATCTAATAATTTTTTCAACTTACAACTATTATCGAAAAAAAAAATCAAAGTGTTCATTGTGTAATGTAAAATTCTATTGATGGTACTATCAGCAACACAATTACGTTTCACTGGTGCAATATGGAATAGGGCTTTATTTCTAGTATTTACTGGAGGGACCCTAATTCCAATAAGACCTCTGGGCAATTAATGAATCAATTCAATACCTAATGTAAAAATGAGCAATCGTTGAAATTACGTTCCAAATAAGTGAACGAAACTCTAGAACAGGGCGTAGTATATACATATATTTTGACCGGGTTAGTTTTTAATTACTTTTAATAATTGTTTTTGTAATACAAAATGAATAATTGAAATTTCACTAATCACTAATCGGTGCACGATATTATTCGTAACCTATATTTTGCTAACACAAATATATTCGATGGTTTCCAAACACGTGAGCATACAACACAGAGCTGCCCGTGGGAGAAGTATACATTTTCCGAGTTCAAATAGTAAATGGACATTGGTTGGCCTTGAAACATATTTATGGTCATCGCAAAAGCCAAACGAATAGGAAATTGAAGCCTTTTGAATTGTATTGGAGATTCTAACGATATCAATGGAATACAATGGTAGGTAAAAGGACGACTTCTCCTTTGAACTTTTAAATCCTTCGAAATGGTTACTTTAAGAAAATGTCCAGTGATATTTTTGATAATCATGTAAAATTGGTCACATGTAAAGTAGCATGGATCATCGGAATATGGTAAGGTTAGTGCGAATTTTGGTCGAAAACATCAGGTTTTTAATTAGTGTAATTAGTGTCATTTTTGGTTAGGTTTAATTGTACAGGTTCATATTTCTAATGATAATACGTCAATAATCAATTTAATGAAATATGGATTACTGACGTTTTGTCAGTGTTGATAGTAAATACTAATAGTTAAACTTATAACATAAATATTGTGATCGGGAACAATGCTAATATTATCACTCTACAAATCCCAGGAGTGTCCAAACTTTTAGTAAAACAGAGCCATATGAATAGGGTTACTTTTTACTGGTTTTTTAACTATACAAATACAATTATTACATAAATATATCTATGTATTAATTATTTACTACTGCGACGTTCCCTACCGGGATAGAAAGTCTGAAATGAACATTGATTATAGAATGACTATTCTACGCTACAATACTTCACTTCTGGGATTAGCTTATTACAACTGACAATTTATTAAATAATGGTCGATTCCTTTAGCGGTAACTACAATTATCATGTGGAAACGGAAATATGAAAAACATATTCGACAAAAATAATAGTCATTTAGTTGGGAGACTAATTAAAAACAAATTTCGTGAGTCAATTATTCAGCATTTTATCTTATCATGACAATAAAATTATGATTTTTCAAACTAGAGTTTAATAAAACACAAATATGCATTATTAAAGAATCATTCCGAGACAATTGGCTGTCTCGAAACAAATCATCGGGACACTGGGACGCCATATTCGAAATCAGTACTGTCCCGGCCAAACCGGGACGTATGGCAACCCTACATATGAAGCGAGCAAACTGTGTTGTGGGCCGCATGCATTTTAAAAAATAATGGAGTATTTGATTTATTATCACAGTAATGAACGTAAACATTTTTAATTTTATAATAAATTATTTTATTTTGTATAACAAGAAAATACGTGTATACATATATAATTAAAAAAGAAAAAAAAAATTTAAATACGAAACAAACATGTTGAAATTATGTTGTTTCGTTAAATAAATATGGACGTCTCGAGTAAAAAATATTGCGTTGAAGAACTTGAAGAACTTTAAACAAAAACAAACGATTTGTAAGAATGTAAGATAAAAACGAATATTGTATTTCCGTGTAGTGATTACGTTTTGATTTAAAACGAACAAAATAGGTAAACTAGGTACAAGGTAGAAGTGAAGTTACTAAGGATCTAATATTAAGTAAAAGTCAAAAATAAATCAAAAACAACCATCGAGGTATCACATTCATAGTATAGACTTTGTTTTAATCACACCCGTACATGCGTTTTAAAAATCGTGTACCCCAATACCGCATGGGATGAATTTTTATTCATGGCCCTGATCACATGCCGCTTCAAATAATACGTTCAATGTTTACGTATTCGAAACGAAAAAATCCTAGCGGATCACGATCCCCCTGCGATGTCGTATTATATATACAGTAACTAACCGAGCAAACGCGCCTACACGCATAAAATTATATAATAATAATATATACAGTCACTCTGCGAAAACAACCCTCTGGCACACGCGTGGTTTTAATGCATATTATTCTAATTTCGTTTAGTTTGTGTGTGTGTGTATGTTTTAATAAAGGTAGTGGTCAGAAATGTTTGACGTGTCAAAATAGCGTTTGTTTTATCCTCGTGTCACGCGAAAAAAAATATATACGTCCAACGATAGACGACATTTTCTTCAAACTTATATATAAATAATATATTAAAACTACACTCGTATATTACATAATGTGCAATGACATTATAAGAATGCGTGGTCCATAAATCAGAAAAGCTTTTAAGTCGTTTACCTACCACTAAAGTTCGACAAAACATTGTAATAACATTTTATATTTCAGCATTCAGTATTAAAACGATATAAGTTGAACAAAAATCATAAAAAAAAAAAAAAATTTTTTAAATAAATACGATTAATTATGTATACATACGTGAAATACAAAAAAAAAAAATTTACGATTTATTATTTTTCGCCCTTATTTTTTTTTACCAATAGATGATTATTGTACAAATAATATATTTTACTGTGTACTATTTTCGAGTAAAATTTTTCGTAATGTATGGAAGATGCCAGTTGTTAACGAAACGTCATGTCTAACAACATGTGCACGTATTATGTTATAATATTGTGGTGCTTAAACTCATCTGATCCATCAAGTGAAAAATGGGCACTGAGCAAAGGTTAACAAGCCTGTATTTATTGTAATATTATATTCACGCCGTTATACGTTCGAGGTGTATCGAATAGAAGTTATAATTACTTCACTTTTAAATTCCTAAATCACAAGCAAAACGAAGGAGGTACTACTTTCTTTTATAATACGTTGCATGTATAAAAGTATTCGTACCAGTGTATGAAATAGTTTTCGATACATATTGATAATTCTGTTTTCACAGCAATCGCTACGATCATATTTCGAATAACTCTATGTAGTTAAAAATTCTTGAAACTCGTAGCGTGTCGTATTATTATGCACAATAATATGTCAAACACCATCACATAATGCGCTTCGCACCACACCTGCAGGGTTAAACATTTGAATGTGATATATATACATATAAAATTATTGTTCGTTCACCTAGAGACAATACCGTCAAAACTTCAATAGATGTAAAGTTTATAAATATATATATATATATATATATATATATATATATATATATATGCACGCGCATACACAGGTCGTTAATTCGTTATACTCAAATAAATATTCGAAATACTGTCAAAGACGTATTAGCATTGTTGTTAAGAAAGCTTGTATACATTGTGTGTTTATATATACACAATTAATATTCATTCTAAAATAGTGTACAGATAATAAAGGCACTTCAACGATACTGCGACGTAATGTTATATTGTAATATTAACGATATTTTAACGCGACACGTAAAAAAATAAAAATAATAATAATAATAATAAAAGTACTCGTTCACCTACACCAGTTATAATTATACATTACACTCGAATGTTCGATGAAAAATTAGGTCTCTTATTGTTATCTTCTTGAAATTCAAAACTCGATATGACATTGTAAACTTATGTTTTGCAATTTATGTACCGTCATTCATCCGTGTATACATACGCGATGTATTGTACCACGCTATTTTTCTATTTAAAATAAAATATTCACGTCACAGCGTTTGATCATCATATTATATGGTATTATGTCATGCTCACATTACAAGCCATTGTGATTTAGATTTAAAGTTAGACGTGCGTTCGACCATAGACCAGGTTGAATTAGGCCCGTCTAAGAATTTACGACTTGAATTTAAAAAGTAATTTTTCTTCATTGAACGATGTGATGGCATTTAAACTTGTGCAGTATTACAAGGCTAGCAGTATATTGTATTATTTATGCATGTTTGTATATGTCCATCCGCATTAGTACAATTGTTTGTGATCCATGCGTGCAACAACCGTTTTTAATTAAATTAAAAATATTTTTTCGGTGTACCGTGTTGTTAAAAATTAATAGACGTTATAATCGTATGCATTATAAACCTCAACGCCTATATATTATAATTATTTACAAAACGCTAAGTAAATATATATATACTAGCTGATTCCGTGCACTTTGTTGCTCGTTAAATATACTAACTCTATATGACTCAAACTTTGTTCAATTCGTTATTTAATATTCAGCGGATGATGTTCTAGATTTATCTTAAGTTTTCTGTTGCCCGGAATAAAAATTTTGATTCGCAGCAGTATATTATTCTGCGGTAGATCGCGGACTTAGTGCTGTTTGTACGTAAGTGTATGATTTAACTCTAATAAAGTATCAAAGTTATACAAAGTTTGACATAATACGGTGGATTAATATAATTAATCAATACATAATTCTAACCTAGACTTAACGTACTAAAATCCGATGAATAAAAAAAACTAAATTTAACCCTTTTTAAATTAGCCTATCTTCTTCCCACAGATCTGCACACAAACATTCATTTATATATAATATAGCTAAATCCTGTGCACTTCGTGGCCAGAAAAATTCACAAAAAAATTATGATTGTTCAACTTCTTTTTGGTGTAATTCACTGCAGTAAGTGCAACTCAGCCATGGGAGCCAAGATCATGGGAGCCAAGTAATCATGAGAGCCAATCAACAAATAACAAAACATCAAATAATTATTATATTAATTTTATATATTACCAATGACAACCACTAATAAATAAATATTATTGTGAAATCTTATAACCCCCATAGCAACCATTTATAACATGGTATAACCACTATTTATAAACAAAAATCGTAATAATTAATTTTTACGTGATAATAAAGAAAATTCCTGTTTGAGCACCTCCCGGGGTTGGTCAATCCCCTTTTTAAACTTCACAGAAACCATCTACATATTTTTATCGAAATCGGTTCGGTGGATCTTGAGCTATAAAATTTATTCAAAATGTACATCGATTTATATATATATATATAGATATAACAGTATAGGTACCTTATCCACTTTATCGATATTCAATATATTATATGTTTTAGTACAAGTCTCGTATAGTAGTGCTACTATACGAGAGTAGGCGTAGGAACTCGTAACATCAGGTTATTCAAAAGACGGCAGAAAAAAAGTCAGCTTATTTATACAGATTACTTTCGTTTTGATCGAAAAAAATCAATATTGCTGACAATTACGGCTATTGATGTTGTCAAGTTCATGAAGAATTTATTTTTTCATTAAACGTAAAATCGTTTTTCTTATTTTGCACAGTTAATTATTTTAATAGGTTTTAATATTAAAAAGAAAAAGAAAAATAACAGTAGATGTATTTAGAATTTAATATTAAATTTCAAAGTTAATCGATTAAAGTTTGATTGAACAGCCAATTACCTAATATTTTTATTGACGAGTTGCTGGTTTTTAAACATTACACTTGTTAATGAAATTATTTCTTGTGACGTGCACTTTTATGTATTCTGAAGATTAGAGACGCACTACACGTATTAAATATAATATATTATACATGAATACCTACGTAATATGTAGAGCTACTATTAGAGCCGTTTTGAAACGAACCGGTATTTGATAATAATATCAAATGTACGTGCAGATATTGACGCGTTTTAAATATAGGTCATAAAATCTTAGCAATGTAATAATACTGTTAATGGATACCCTTATAGGTACTCGCAGTGCGGTTCGATTAAAATTGATGAAAATCTTAATGTAATAATATCGCATTGTTCAGTTTATTTAATCGAACACTTTCGTCAACGCGTTTCGAAACTTCTACTTGACATTACTTCCTTAATTTATCGCTAATGTCTGGTCAGTGAATAAACGTTTAAACCGAACTTTATTGTGAAAAAAAGCATCACAAAAGTATATACAGGGAGTTATTTATTTTATTCTTCAAAGCTTTTGTTGTTGGTAAATAAAATGTTGTTCTGAACTACTGGATTGCTGAATAGCAAATTGCAATTTAATGCTAGTTCAGATTTGTGAGTTTATCGAGCTTATGTATTTCACATGTGTATGTTCGTTATTATTCCTCGTTTTTTGTTTAAACGTCACAAACATTTTCTTTATGATTAATGAAACACCGTTAAAATGTTAAAACAACACAAACCGCGAGAAAAATTATTGGTTGAACGGATTTGCCAATAAAAAAAAACAATAACACAACGCATTTCTACAGAAAAATGTATAATTTCACAAAGTTTGTACTTGTATTTATTTTTATTTTCATTAGTTCTGTCCTATAATTGTAATCTTGCGATAATAATTGTACGAATGTAAATACTTTGTTTTATATATCATATTGCCATTTTGATTTTCAAATAGATATCTTAATATTTAATTTTAATGTTGAATTCTCGTACAGACACGTAACATTTTTTCGTAAAAATCGATACCTTCATTAACACGGTTCGAACCAAGCTAATCAACTAATGGTATGTATTTTAAATGTAATCATTTAAAGTGTAAATTGTTGCAAATCAATTTTACGGTGAGGTACATTCTTACCTATTAGATTCCAAGTTAAGTAAAGAATGCATTGATTTTACAATAATGTGTTTTTTTTATCACCAATGTTACACAAGACCGATTTTATTGTAACTCTCAGAAAAATATCAATGATCGACACTCATGTGAAGATATACATATATGTTTAAATGTTCTGTGTAAAGATGTGCTAATATTAATTTACATATTTTTCAATCGAGTACATATATATTTAGCAAATAATATAATTAATTTAGTTCTATTTGTAAACAAATAGATAATTTTACACTATTAGAGAATATTTTTAAACTTCATTAATGCGTCCCAAACAGTGTCAAAATATTTGAAAATTATGGTAGGACATTTTTCAAAGTATAGTAGTAGTTAAGAAAACATTTACACTAGACGGTAAACATATATCATGGTATTAGAGCCGTCGAAACACTGTCGGGTATGTAATGGATTCTGGCCGTTGAAAAGTCTACAGACAAATATTGTTCGACAAGTTTAGAGACAACATTAATTATCGATTTGCTATTCAAGAGATTGTTGATAATTATACTTTACATAATTTAACCACTGATTGCGAGTGGTTTAATGGTTGAAATTATTAAAGATCCATCTCTCTATGTTTACGCGTAAGTAGAGTACGAGAAAAAAATACTCGTATAAGTCATTCAATACAGACATACGTAATGTAACGTTGTAATTATCCAGGTGTTTCAAATAGGATTTTTTCGCGTTCTTCGATACTTGTGATTTTTTTTATTCTGAAAACTTTATCAGTGTTAATATTCGTGATTAATGTTTATTTATCTTTAGCATAGTACGAGAGCGAACAGCAGTTTATCCAATAACCATTAAGAGCTGTCGAACGAATATAAAAAAAATGTAATTAATTTAAAACGATATTTAATTAATTATTTGGATTAAGATTTTAATCAATGGTGCAATCGACGAGCAGGGTAGTATTGGATACCAGGACAGTGAATATTCTTTTTGAACCGCACTGATGCGTCTATGTATATAAATAATTTAATAATTTAAAATTTATTAGTAAAAAGCAGAACAATGCTTTTCGAAGCGATAAAAGTCCAAGTGTAGTTTTGAATCGCACTGTTTGATTTCTTTACGGACAGTGTTACGAGATGATTGAAAATCAGATGTTCTACAAAAAAAAAAAAATACTCACATATAATGTTTTAAACTTAATCCTATAGATTAAGGTCCTCGATATATAATGTACTCGATGCAGAACGATGATGGACGAGCAACGTATTCGAACCGCCATTGTGAGATAAAATTCGCAAACGACATCATAAAAGGGTTGACCGAATAACATTTAGATTTTTTTGTATTATGTTCTATTAAACATTTTATTTATCTACTTTATCCGCGATAGTTTCGAAGCATTATATTGGTTTTACAATAAATGTTATCTTTTCTCTCTCCGTGATCATTTTTGGGTACTAAAACGCACCGATAACGTTTCATGTACCGTTTCTCATTAGATTGGGTACTGGGTACGGATATAAGATGTTTTAACCGGATTTTTATTGTTATTTTTTATGTGCTTTTAATGGAAATAAAAAAGGAAACAATTCAAAATATTTTGATGTTCTTCATACTATTGCGGTTTTCGTTCGAAAGTTATTTTCTGTTTTACGTATCGATAATTTAACTACAAGACAATCGTCACTGGACACTATATTTGAATTGTAAGACTAGGCCAACAGTTATTCTGTAGAACCGATTTTTGAATGTTCGGGTGATCTAATTTTAATAATCTACGTCCGCGTTCAATCTCTAACTCCTGTATTGGACAATTCTTTGTTGACGCTTTTCAGTTTGTCTTGTACATTATAAATATTTAAATAGTATCAACTCGTATAATGTTTATAACATACAACCACTCCATCGAAATGTCAATTGTAGATATTTTTAAAAGTTTTTTTTTTTTTTTGAGGATTCTTTTTTCTCCCGACTTTAAACCGACTTCTTAACTAGTACATACATTTCTTGATGGTACTTAGCACCTAGTTCCGGTGTTAATGTTTTTAAGTTTTGTATTTTATTTTTTAGCCGAACATTTTTGTCCGATGTCATGACTCTGATCACTTAATACTGTTTGATAATTTCACGTATTGTTAAACACAACTCATTGTTTATCGAACACCGCATCCTGCGTAAATACAAAACAGTCAGGCACGGTAAATGTTCGTATGTTATTGTAGTTGTTTAAATAGTTTTATATTACATGAGACTTTAAGAGCTTGATGGTTTGACGAAAATTAAATAATACACTTTACTAAAAATAGCGAACTCTAAAATCGAAACTTTTGGTTACCTAATAAAAACACACATTTTCGGCTAGAACTTACTGAAGCAAAGAGAAAAATTTGGTTCACGCGCTTTACGCATAGTTACATCGAGTAAAATAAAAGAATTCTTGGATCGATTCATTAACTTGCGTGACGTTTAGAAATTATTTCACTTTAAATGTTTTATTTTACATTTATATTTTTTTAAACCATTTAAACCATTTATTGAACTACTTCCTGTTGTTTCCAACTCAAATATAAATTATATTGAATTATCTTATTGCTGCGTTCAAGTTAGTCATTGCAAAGAAACATGTCTAACATATCTGTACTTACTTAATTTTGTTTGACTACATCGTGTATATACATATATTCTGTTTGACAAATACTTAAATATAACTATGTACTTTCACCATATTTGCTCGGAAATCTGTAGTTCTTACATAAAAGAAAAAAAAGAAAAATAATTGCACTTTCAGTGGACGCAATCATAAATATATATATACATACAAGGATATAAAGTATTGATCGTTGTCATTATCATATTTTACCGTTTTAACATTATAATATTGTAGCAGTGAAAACATGTTTTTCATTCAAGTCAGGTGGCGTTCAGTGACCTTTGGAAAGGGTTGAATGTGTAAAATAAAACACCGTTACATTTTTTTTTTTTCATTGCTTAAATTACTCGTCGGAGTGCGATCCCTTTTCATTAATATTCACAATCGCCGCCTGTCACTCTACGATATATTTTATTAAGACCACGTCGCCCCAATCTTTCTTGTTCCGAATAATTTCTCATCGGCCGTCAAGTAGTTTCTACGTTTACTGCGAATAAATCCTTTAGCCTAACTCTTACGTCACGAACGCAATCGCGACCGGCGCAGTAAACGGGTTCAAACGAAACACGGAAGGAACAAATACACCAGCTAATACGTACGTACGACTTGGTATATTATAATATTAGAACCGTAGATGTGCGTGAGAGTTGAAAGCAGAATATAATATTACCACGTACGTATACGATGGAAAACGACACATGGTATCAAATAGTTGTGCATTATTGTCCCCCTAGAAAACCCATTCAGGGGCACTGTTTAGGCAGTGCAGGGTGTCTTTTGGCGATCCTATTTTTTCATGTACCATAACCTTATAAGTTACAAAATCTAAGCAATTAACCTGGTAGATAAATCAACGGTCCAAAGTTAAATTAATAACTTCACAGTATAAATATGTCGTATAGATGACATACTGACATGATAAAACATACATATTGCTTATAAGTAGAGGTCGGATTTATATTCTCTTAAAAACCTTAAAATATGATGTTTTTATGTCCCATAAAATAGGCAATATATTCTCTTAATATTCTTTTAAAGTACCAATTATATGATGTTTCATGTCTTTAAATATGCAAAATATTCTTTTAATATTTAAAAAAACAGTTTAATTTATTTTTTATTATTTTGGTTTTAAATGTATTTAATTTATTTAATTAATTAATTCATCGGACTCGGATATTAACACGAGACGAGACAGACGACTAGTAGACGACGAATAGTCGTGACAGCTAACAAAATAACCGATGTGCTATCGCAATCGATATAGAGTACCTAGAAATTAATTCTTATTAAAACTCAGAATCCCAGAAATAAATCATTAAGTGAGCTTTGTATTTATCAAAAAACTGATGTACATGAAATATGTTCATTGTATGCCGATATTACAAAAATATTCTCAAATATTCCCTAACGTGTTAAATATTCTCTAACCCCTAAAATATGCTTTTTTATGCAAAATAAATGTTTTCTTGTGAAGTCTGTGTTTCATGAATCGTAAAGACTTCTCACTCCCATTTAACTGCATAGACTAGAAACAAATATGTAAAATCATAAAAATCCGACCTCTACTTATAAGTATTAACACTATTAACTTTTAAGAGTATTACAATTAGAATTTAAAATACAATACTTACTTTACAATCATAGAATATGCTAATTAGAATTTAAAATAGCATATTCTATGATTGTAAAGTAAGAGATATTGATCATTCTTAGAATAGACAAATTATTGCTGGCGGTGTCTGGCATAGCTAGTTACTCCAATTTCTAGGAAATATCCAAATATAGCGACGAGTTGCGACGTTTCGTTTATTCATCGTGTGGTTAGGTTAGGTTAAGTAAGGTGGTCTAAAGGGAAATTGGAAAATCAGTAGTGAGTTATCGATATCAACGACAGTATGGCCAATGAGTGACTAAATAATTTTCTAGTCAATGCAGGACAAAAATAAAATTAAAATATATATCTTCATAATTTTTATTACAAACATTTTTTTATTTAATTAAACAAAATTATTTTTAAGTTTCTGTATTTATATCATAGTACCATATTATGGTTTGTATACTCTACCTAATATGAATATTTAATTATGATATTTTGGATTTTAATTTAATTTTGGGTTATGCATTATGAATTAAATTTGAATGACTGATGTTCTGGAAATATTAATAATCATTTTTGTCAAGTTACTAGTATGCTATACAAAGAAAAATTTCAAGCCGTGAATAATATACGAGTTGATAATACATCTAACATAAAGACAATTTTTTTTTTTAATTCTAATACATTTGTTCTTGTATGATGTAAATATGATTTTTAGAATTACTAGAAATTGTATATATATTTTTTTTTAGGCCAATAGTAAACTTTGGGAAGATAACCATAAAAATATAGTACATAATGTACTACTAGATAAAACTACATCTCACAATAAAAACGATTAATTTCATCCACAGATATAAAAAGCATTTTAATTTGCCTGGAAAAAACTAAAAATTAATTTTATTACTTGATTTGAATAATTTATTATTTATTTATGTTTATAGTTTAGTATTTATTCACATTACCTATTCAACATATATGTGTTGAAATTCATTTTTCAGAAAAGAACCAAGATCTTTGAGGTATTCAATTATTCCAGTGTTAATTATTTCAACTCAAAATGTCCATTCTTGTCAACTTTTGCTGAACATCACAAGTATTTTGGAATTGATATATCTGTTGAAAATTCTATCAGGTTTGGTAAAATCTTTCTATTATATTTTTAGAAATTTTAACAATTCTTACATTTGAACAAAACACTTTCAGTCATTACTGATTCAAATGAAAGATATTTTCCCCGTTAAAAAGAGTTAAATCTCAATTAGGACCATAATAGGGAATGGACGTTAAAGTGATCTGATAGTAATAGAGATTCAGAAACATGAATAAAGTCAAATAGATTTAAAAAAGACAGTTGATAAATTGCTTAAAATGAAAAATATGAAATTTCTAATTATTTTTAATTCAACTTCCCATTGCTTTTAGATTCTGAACGGAGTGATTTTTTATTTTTGTGTCTGACGACACCTTTTTTGGCAGTAAAAATGCTTCGATTTGCTTATGTAGCAACTTTTCTGAAAGGAAAGTGAATCTAGTTGGTACTCTGGGGGGTCAAAAGTAAAAAATTTTCAATATTTTTTAAATGCGACGGGAAAAACCCTAAAAAAATAAGATAAAAACGGGAGTTTTTACGCAAAACCAGTTTTCGACAAAATCAAATTTTTTATTTTGCTATAACTCAAAAACTAATCAATGTAAATATTTGAAATTTTCACCAAATGTTAAGATTAGCGTTCTCTATACAAAATCTAAAATCGTAAGTCACAATTTTTTTTTATAAGTGCTCAAAGTTCCAATTTATACGAAATATGTAAAAATTGCGAAAGTTTGCAAGTTATTTTGTAGATAAAAATTCATAAAATTTTTTCTGTTCATACTTAAGGTTTAAAATTTTCACACTAGGTTATATATAAGCTACTCTAAAAAAATCTTTAAAAAAATGTCTACCGGACTTAGAGGAAAAAATGTTATGACTGTTTGAAATTTAAATATTTACGAAATTGCATAAAATAGCCATTTATTCTCAAACGATTTTAAATATTTGTTATAATTCAAAATGTATAAGTCGCAGATTTTTGAAATTTCTACCAGCTGTTAAGATTGTTATTTTCTTTATGTCATATTTTTTTCAAAATATTATATTGATTTTTAAGCCACTTATAGGCATTTAAAATATTCGATTTTTTTACATTTTATTTTTATAATCGGTGATAAAAAAAATTTGGCTCCTACAAAATACTTGAAAATTTAATAGAAGATTCCACAGAAGTAGTTCTTAATGTCATTCAAAAATTATTAAAATCCATAGGCACAATTTTTTTTTATAAGCGTTTGAATAGCGAATATTGACATAAAATTACATGTAAAATATAATATAATGTATAATATTCTAGACTGACAAATGATATCGGTTTTTTTAAATGCTCTAACTCAAAAATGAAAAACCGCAACAACTTGAAATTTTCACCAAATCTTTATATTGACTTTTTCTATACATGGTTAAGATTTCAAAGTATTTTGACATATTTTGACTTATTTATAGACAATTTAAGTTTTCGATTTTTCTAAATTTTTCGTTTCAAAATAAAATATACTTATTACAATATTTATAAATAACATTGTATTATATTCTAGACAAATATATCATCTCCGTTCAGAATCGTTTTTCGTATACAATGATATCTATCATTGAATTCAAATTTAACAAATCCATTATAATGACCTATCTTATGAAGAGTCGCACTTCACTCCCAAGTGTACAGCAGAGCGAGGCCCATCCGGTTCTTTTTTTTTTTTTTCTAGCTTTCAGCTTTGCTAATTTATTAGTTTGTAAAATGTTTACTTATTATGATTTTACCTATTTATATACATGTTTGCTGAACCTGTAATTACTATTGTCTAGTACATTTTTTTGGTACTGGTAAATATATTTAAAAATCCTGCATTAAGTATTTAATAATAGTTTTATAGTCAAAGTAGCCTGATGAAAAAAAAAAATTGGCCTGTTTAAATCTTGGCATCTCTATTTAAAACCAGAAACGGCGCCCCTGAACCCATCGCACTGTCAACCATACAGGTTTAATAATGACGCAAATTGTGACTGGCTGACACGATAAACAATGGAAAACATTGAGAACGATAAAATAATGTATGGAAAAAACTAAAAGTTATTGATCAAAAACATCTATATTTCAAATTTATTTACAGACATTTTTGGCATTACAATAGTAGAATCAAAATAATGATTTCTAAAAATTATATTAAAAAACGGAATCGTTGTCTTATAATTTCCAAATAATACAGAATTCGCCTATAAAATATATATATATATATATATATATGCGGAGGTGTAATGTATCGTACATTCGCACGCATACTTATACACACATATACATAATATATAATGTATTCATATGTTTATACATCTACATAATACATTTATAATATATATATAACACACGCGTACGCGTATTACGAATGGCAATATTATAGTGACGATAAAAATAAAATAATTATTATATATTATTAATAGTAATAAATATTAAACTTACAACATAATTGGTGCCCATAAATGTTATCAGAAAAATACTACAAAAAAAGAACAAAAAAAAAACGAATTTATATAGTAAATAATATAATTATTGTTTTTTTTTTAGTTTTTTTTTTTAGTTTTTTTTTCTCAATACGCCAATTTATACAAATATTAGGTATAGGCTTACCTTTTTAAAAAAAAATGTATAAAATCTTATAGAAATGTCACGATGCGAAATTTCATAAATAATTAAGCTCGGATAAGGGAGGGACTAGGATTTTTTGGATAAAATATCAACTGTAATAGAAATGGGTTGGCCTTATAGATTTATTGCAACGAATTACAAAAAAAAAAAAATGGCCATTATTACGATGATTGTTGATGCTTAGCTATAAATTATTTTATTAATTAAAAGTATAATACACATATATAGTATTTATAAATATTTATAATTAATAATATGTAGGTACGAGATATAAATATAAGTACCTGAAATGGGCTTAATTACAGTGACTAGAATAATTATGTATTTATGTCTAAAGGAAAAATCATATAATCTATAAATGTTAAAAAAAAAAAGACAAAAATGTATTTCGTTTAAGTACTCACACCAAAATTGATAATATATTAAGATGCATACGCATCCTAACTACATATCGACCTACATAGTTAATTTAATTATAGTATTTGAAACCAAAACTATTATTTTTATATTTTATTGAGCTTATACAATTACCCTTAAAATACTCGTTGTTTATGTTATAATTTTTTTTTTAACTTTTATTACAAACGTATTTTTATAATTCAAAATAAAACGAAAAATACACGATATTGGAAATGTTACAATTATTTTTTATATTTTTCATTGAATAAAAAATAAATGATTGCGTTAAAATGTAAAGAAAATGTAAGTTTGACCGGAGCCAGAGCCGCCAGAGTGGCGTGGCGGTGGCGGCGGTGACAGCAAAAATATTATGTGATGAATCGTTCACATTATTACACACTTCCCTTTTTCCGCCCAAGGGTTATTCTTTTTGTCTGGTGCATGGATTAGTGGATCAGTTTTTTCGTTTTCTTCGACGAATTCTCTCATCCTACAAAAAATAAAAGATACAAATTAATACAAATTGAACATATCAACTAAAATTCAGTAAGTATAATCGTTAATGATTATGATTTTCATCACGTTCGAACGCGCATTAACATGTCACTTGCTTCAATACAATTCACGAATATTTTTAAGGTTAAACTCGTTTTATGCCAAAATATTATTATTTTTTCTCTTTTTCATCGTTATGACCGTATATAAATACATACAAGCATTGGAATTGCATATAGTAGATTATTTTTAATACGTTTTTCATGAAAAGATACATTAAGATACACTAATACACATTGAAAAAGAATAAAGTTAATTTTTTTTTTTATAAATTAATAGGTTCTTCATAACATTTTATTAAAAAAATGTTTAAAAGCATCTATATATTTTGCTCATATAGATGTCGGTTACTGATTTATTATTATTTTAAATATTTTTAAATTCCGCTGGAAAATTTAAAAGTCATAAAACTATCAGCTATCTTTAAGTTAAAAAAAAATACTTTTAAGGTGTTATCTTTTAATATTTTGAGTCTTTATAGCTTGTTCATAAATTATAAGTGTACTTTTGAAAGAATATACATATTTAATTGTAGAAACTAGTAAATATTAAATTTAAATTAAAAAAAAAAATTAAAAACCATCTATGATAAATTAACCAAATTTAATTTTAAAATCTTAATATTGAATTTTTTTACGACAGACAATTATTAATTTTAAAATTTTTTAAATAATTATACCTTACTTTATGTTTCAGGTACACACGTGAGAGAGAGAGGGAGAGAGAGAGAAAGGTATACACATTGAAATGTGATATTATGTTTCTCAAACCATTCATGGTCGGATTGTAATTTAAATCCAGCATTAACTTTCAGTTAGTTAGTGAACTTTCGAGTTGTAAAGAAACCATAGATTCGTTGTGTTAAATAATTGAAATTGAATTCAAACAACTTATTAAGTTAAGTATTATAACTATTAAGATACGTCAAAGTTGTAACACGTTAGTAATATATTTGTAATGTGCATCTACATATTACTAATACATAATTATTAGTATATATTTTTCTATAGTAAATTTTAATAATTAAAATGCCAAGTAAATTAAATACGGAGCATTTTGAAAACATATAGAAATGTTTTTTTTTTGTAATTTGTTAAAACCACATATGAATAAATGAGAGACGAATAAAAAAATGTAAAAAGTTTACGGAGGAAGTTTGAACATCGAATACATAAACTTATACCAAAACGAAAAAATAAACGTTGAATAATGTAACTAGTATAATATAATAAATATGTAATCGATATTTTGGCCAACGGAGCTAATTTAATTATTTTGATGCTTGTTCAGGCAATTTAATATTTTTTAAAAATGTGACTTATTTCACAGCTATAATTTATAAACCACTGAATGGATACCTCAAATATGTAATATATTAATATTTTTCCGTAACAGAAAAAAAACCATACTGCATTAGAATAGGCAACTAGTTCTCTTGACACTTGGATAAATATTCAAACCTTGATAATAATCCTATATTCATTTGGCTGGTTTTATTTGTTTATTACACGAAATCTAGAGGTTTCATAAGCTTTATTACAGTTTTTGTCTATTTTTAACAAAACACATCGCTTAGTACAGGAGACTTTTGATGTTCAAAACCATCTCAACGTTCTCAATTACTTATATATATACATATATATGTATATTTATTGAACAATTTATGTTTTTCCTAACTTAACGATGAATATTATAACGTATATTATGCGCTGAATATTTACATAAGTCGTTTTAAGACCGTTATCAAATCACAACCAATACTATAAAATACAACTTATACACATAAGTACAATTAGTGTTGGAATTCTGGGGAAGGATTACAAGCACTCTTTTCAAAACTGTTAACTTTTAATAATCAGTAAAGGCACACGCCCCTTTTACATACCAACACAACACATTTTAGATTCAGAGCAAAGCGAAGAACTGAATTTACAACGGTATGTTTTTTTTATATACACATATGCCAGCAACGATAACACCGTAATTTAACGATACCATGTACATCATTACCTACATAATAATATTATATTGTGGCGTATATCTTATCATACTCGTTATTCGTGTATTATGTGCACACTGATACGAAAATGACGATCATCATTTACGCGGTATTCACTATATGTAAATACGCATGTACCGATAACACTTAAAAACATCGATGCGCGTATATTCTTAAGTCAGCAATAGATACTATCATAGAAAACATTATTGTGTTTTTGTATGGAGTCGAATATGTTATTATAATACGAATCTGACGCCCACATACCATTCATATCGAAACTTAATTATCAGCAGAAATTGACAAGGTCCGACTTTAACGAATTGTAATTATTTTACAAAATTTGGACGGGAAATTATGGAAATTATATTGCATTACACAATCTCTAAGCTTCCGTTTCTTTGTGAATTACATTGTATTCACTTTCTTGCGACAGCACTTAGTCTACTTAGCATTGTGTACTGTATATGTTCGTATTATACATAATATATATATTCATACATAAGAACTAATATTTATACATACACCGTCAACCCTGTTCCTTGTTGTTTACGATAAATCTATAGTAATAATGGCATTATTATAATGCTTAGAATCCTATTGTTGTGCCCAATACCTTATTTAATTAAGTTTAGATAATTATATTACGTACACAGTTTCATTACAATACCATCTGTGTATTATTTATACCTATAGTATCCTTGTTTACTAAAAAAGAGCCCCTGCTGCAGTTTACGTATTTTATTAGATTATTTGGACGTAAGCTCATTATAGATACTTTGAAATTATGCAAAGATTTTATTATACTTGGTCGGATAAAAACATAATATTATTAAAAATTGTATTATTAACACGTAAAAAGTCAAAAACAAAGCTTATGCGTAAAGAAATATTAGACAAACAAGCATTTTAATTTTAAAATTATACATATTATTTTATTTATTTTCATATGTTTACACAATAACATTTTTTTTTTCTATTAGTATTTTATTAGAAAGTAAGGAATTGTATTTTCATGTTTAATTAATTTAGTTGAAGTAATTACTTATGTGGTTAAAATATATCACTATGATATTATTTTTTGAATACTATATTTAAACGTCATTTTTTTTTAAAAAGAACTTATGGTTTTGGATAACGTTTTGAAAATCAAAAAATGTATCGAATACCACTTGAATTAAATAAACAAGTATTTTTAAACGTAATGAAATACTATATGCTAGTATTTATTATTATATTGAATATGCAATAAGTATTTCAAAATAATGAATCGATGTATCAATTTTAATGTACCACAGTATTACCATATGTGTTTTTATAACACCAATAATTATAATTGTTATAAAATTACTGTTAAAAATCAAAAATATTGTACTCATAAAGTTATCCCAATGTTTAATATTTTATTAATATTTAGAAGTAACAACAACACGTGTTTCTCAAAAATGGATTAGGCTTGGCAAGAGTACAATGCTATAAATAACTTAGTACTTTATACTACTATGGTTTCCTTAACCACATATTTTAAAAAATATTGAATAATTCATTTTTAGTTATAATATTTAGCAAGAAATATAATATTTCATAAAAGGTAAGAAAAATAAAAATCTATAACATGCAATATCAGTAAAATACACCATATATTATCATATTATGACAAAAATATGTGTATCAATTGTTAACAAATATTTGAACTTCAATTTTATAAATATACATTGAGGTTTACATTGTAAAATTAACTATCTTGAATATAATGCTTCAAAGTTTAGTCAGTTGAAAAATAATTTTTTTTTTCATAATAGGTCGATAAGAATTTAATTGCTAGTATTGTAAATCATTTTCATAAACACCAGTGCTGTAGTAGTAAAAAAAGCAGAGGGTATACTATATAAGTTAAATCAATCAACCAATTAACATTAGGTGTTTTGGAATAAATATACAAAATACATATTGTAAACAAATAAAAATAAAAACAAAACATTTTTTTTTTTTTTCATATTGTTGTATTATTACTTTAACTTTTAATTAAATAATTTTTACTACATATATATATATATATATATATATATAATTTTATATTATTTCACTACAACCGAGAGTATATGATCATAACCAGAAGTTATACGTCCTATACCACCATATACTCTCCACTATAGCACTACATAACATATATATATATATATGTATATAATGTAAGTATTTACAGTAGGTACTGTTAAATAAATAAAATATAAATACACGTCATCAAGTACTGTGCAATGATTGGTTACTTTGTACTTATATACGACATACTTCAAATTCGCAAACTGTGAACTAACTATTAAGATATAACCACTATATACCACTATAGTTCTATAAAAGCTTGCTGAAACGTATTCCCGTATACTACTTTCTAAAAGGTAACCCAAAATACACGCTTTTCTACAGACTTTTAAATTTAATATTAGAGAAGATAAATCTATGGATAAATATTTTTTTCGCCTAAACAAATCATGTATATTGTATAAATATACATTTACGTACTTATATAGAGTGATCCATTAAATAAGTTTGGTTTTTTATGTTTGCGTAATGGAGTTTCTATAACCATAAAAAAAAACTAAAAATACTTCATGAATCACGAATATAATAATAACATTTCAATAAAAAGTTAGAAAAAAGTTATTTTTTCATTCTAAACTTTTGCATATTCATGATTATAATATGTTCACAGTAATGGAATCAATAAGACTGTATTATAAAACGTACTCCTTGATTTACATCAATTTTCTAGACTAAAAGTTTTTCACCAAAATATTTTGTTAAATTTTAAAACTTTAAATCGTTAACAGTAATCATTCATCATGTTAACAGATATTTCTAACGTATTTTTAATATCAAGACATACAGAAAAGATCATGAAAATTTAAATTAAAAAAAAAAAAAAAAAAATTAAGATTATCAAAAATCAATTTTATTGTTTATTTAAAAAAAAACTTATTTAATTATACTAAAAAAAAAATTATTCAATTTCAAAATGCTTACCTATTTATATCTAACCGTAAAATAAGATTAAAATACGAACCTCAAACGAAGGATTATGTTCATATAGCTTATAAGATTTAATTATCATTTAAGAAACCAATAATATTGTACCTCACAATACATTAAAAAATCATTTTGTTTTTCTGAATTTTCACTGTAGGATAATATTTAAAACAAACTATCTACGTGATTGTTTGGTATCGATCAAAATTTTAATATTTAATTATATTCTATAATTGTATTATAAGTAATTAAAATATGTTTCTTTTGATTTATATTTAATTTTAATAATCAAACTATTATAATAAAAATGTATTTATTTTTTAAAAATAAAGGTGAATATTGAATGAATACTATTTTGTAGAATAAATCTCGGTAAGGTATCTCTGCAGGTACATAGTACTGCATATGTATATGAATAAGATAAAAGTCTTTATAATATAAAGATATATACATAGACATTCAAAGTGTTCATCGTTAAAAGGATACAAGGAATTTCATTAAAATTCTTATAAACACTTTAAACGAAAATATTTGTATGACCTCAAGAAATTTAATATTTTGTTGATACGTATCGTAGCTAAAAAATAAATGTGAAATCTGTGAACAGTCGTTTGTCATCGTCGACTTTTCATTCTTAACCACCCACCAATTACAAACTTCAATATTTCTCTCTTTATTTCTTCCTCTGCTTCTCTTTCTTTTTCACTTTTACCCGTATACTCGTTTAAATAAATTCTATAAATAAGATTTGATATAACGAAAACAATTCTTAGAAAAGGTTGCTTTTTAAATTAGCCATTAGCTGACACTATTCAACATATTAAATAAATCCTTATACATTATGCTGTCGAAAAATGAATTAATTTAAAATATAATTTTTTAAATTCAATTGGGTATTATATGATTCATAGTTATTATAGAATTATAAAAATCGAAGGTTGTAGAGAAATAAACAGAATTTCTTTTTTTTTTTAATTACAGTTGTTATTTATAAATTATTTTCTTGGTATTATTAAATATAAATTCGTTTATTTACTAAAATTAGAAAGAATATTAACGAATGAACAACACTAAAAATATAATAAAAACAATATGTTCTGTATAGATTTGTAAAATAAAATTTGTGTTCCGATAAATATATTGAAGATGTGACTAATTTACTAGAATATATGTGTATTCGTATAGTGATATTCAATATTAGCGTTTTGAAATATTTAGAATCATTGACTGTAATGGCGAACATAAATTATTAATGATAGATTCTCATTGACCGTTGGCATATTATTTATTAAATCTAGTTGCAATTTTAGATGAGAATATCATAATGTCAAGATTGTACAAGCACAAGATTTGTTGCTAAATAAATGTAAAGTTATGTTTTGAATTTAGAGAAACAAAAACAACAAAAATAGAATAAGGTTCAAAAAAACTCTTGCAGATAATATTGTTAACATAATATATGATTTACCGTAGTGCATTTACTTATTATCTCTTATTTAATTGACATTTATTAAATATAATTCTCAAGTATATTTTGCACATTTAAATTTTTATTATTTTACGTTCTAATCTTTCTTTTTTTTTTAAAAAAAATGTGACTGATTTTTTACCGTATTTTCTAAGAGTAAAGATTTATTCGTTCATCAACGAAAAAGTTTTATCGAGTTTTCTAGTAATAATTCTTACTGCGTGCGAGCGGAATCGCATCACATCAGGTTAAGTAAGAAATGGATTGAAAAATGCCTCGGGTATCGATAGTGATTGTTCTGAACGCATCCATCGCGCATTTTGGCGACGAGATTGCGAAGAACAACGCCGTTCTACAGAGGCCCAAGGGGTCTCCAAACATTTTTTTACGGCGGGCCAAATTCACACAGAGCGGTGGTACCGAAATTGAAGATGGATTAGAATAATTTTTACAACGTTTTGTTGTTTTATTACGCTCATCACTATTAGTCATTAATATCAACACCTAAAGAATAACATATTAGCTCAATAATATTTTCGTTTTAAACAGCTAGTTAAAAAATCAACACGATATTTTCAATACCAGCTATATAAGCGGGTAGGTTAGAAAATCTTGACCGACCGGGACCCGCGAGGGTCGGAGTTACCCCGGCAGTAGTTCTACGCCGAACCCCGAAAACGAAATGTGTTTGATACCATTGACCATTATCAAAATAACGGTCATCGCGCGTTTATTTCTGTCGATACCGCGGTACGTGCGAATGGACGATCCGCGACGGAACAAACGGGTGGAGGAAAAGTGCTGGAGTAATATGGGAAAAAAATCATATTATTAGTACGGTCAAACACGCACGTACTACACTCGGAAACATTATTGAGGAAATTATTACTATGTGCGGCGTGCACTGCACTGGAACAGCGCTCGACCCGGCGCGGTGCACCGACGGATGAATAATACACGCCACTGCATGCGTCCGGGAACGCGCGACACTGTACACTCGTTGCGTACCGTACGTGCGTCGACGGTCGCGAGTAATCGCGACGAGTACATCGCGGGGTCGATAAACGTGCACGCGCTACGTGTATGATATTTTAATTATTTTCATCGGACTCGTGTACAAGGGTTGGGGGGTGCAATTCTTCTTCTTCCCTTCCACCTTCCACGTCTGTAAGACGAGACATGAACAATGCTCACGCGATACATGGTTAACGACTCCCCCCCGCGACCGTTACGAGAAATAACTCTGAATACGTGACTGAATTTATTATTGTCATATGTATTGTTATTGTTACATCGCGCCATCGAGGACGGAAAGAGGTTGGCGCGCGGGGACGCGAACACGGGAACTACGGGGACGCCACACGTCGCAGATGGAAAACCGCGAAAAACTACGAAAAACTGTGCGACGTGCCGCCGTAAGCTGTGGTGGCGTGTTGCAACGCCGTACGCTGTGACGGCGACGAACTCGCAAAGTCTTCGTTGGGCCGAATGGACCGCGTGAACATAATAGTTTGTCTTCCCGTACGCGGATATCGCGGCGCGGAAGAACGTGTGTACGTGTGTGCGCGTGCGTGTGTAGTAGCAAAGGGTCATTTCTGCCGCCGGCTATCTGTAGAACGTGACGGGAGGAGTAGGAGGAGGAGGAGGAGCGGGACGGCGGGCAGGCCGGCTTTTGACTGCGATGAACCGTTTATTATTTATTTTTTTTAGAGTGCCAACGGAAAACTATTAGGTAATACAACGAGACTGCAACGAGCACAACGAAACACTGTAAAAACGTAAACGTCGCAATGGTGCACGTTGCGCTTCCAATAGGATAATAGCAATGCGTAAAACGTGGCGCGGTACTCACGCCTGTATGCTCCTGGATAGCGGCCATCGGTCCATTGTGGACTGGTACCGCATGTTCTCGATCTGTTTCTTGAGCGCGTCCCGGTCCATCGCTGAAAGCACACTGGGGTCCATGACTCCGCCGCCACCGCCGCTGCCGGCGCCCGCGTACGTATCGTAGTCGGCCGCCGCCGCCGCCGCCGCCGCCGCCGTATATACGTATATAACGTGACCTTATACCGTGGTAGTCGCAGACGCCGCCGCTGCCGTCGACCAGCGCCGGTAGTTCGCGTCCGTCGGTCCTGCGAAAAACGCATGCGTCGATGTTATGACAGCAGTGAACGCACACGCACACGCACGCACACACGCACACAAGCACACGAACGCGCGCGCACAGATATTACGTCACCGGCGCAAACGCCTGTCCCGCCTACCGCCGGCTCGCTCCCTCTTACGCCGCCCCCGACACCTCACCTCCTCCGGCCGTGCGCACCCGGCACGCCATATCGATTAATATCAAAACCGAAAACACGCGCGCGACAGTCCACGTACAGCGTGCACGGAGACTATCGGTACCCGGCGCGCGCGTGCGCGCTCCCGCGAACACGGTGGCCCACGAACGCCCACGCCGCCGCTCATCCACCCGACCGCGGTCGTCAAACCGCGCCGCAACACCGCCACCCCGCGCTGTGCCACGACATCGCACCTATACGCCGGTGCCACCATCGCTACCACCCCGTCCGTCCGCGTTATCTCTGCCGCCGCGATAAGGATACGCGACGACGAGACACACACGCGCTCGTGCACCGCAACGGGTGGGCAAACGCCACTTCTCCTCACCCGCGCGCACGTATGTAAACGCGGCCAAGATAATTGACTTATCGCCAAGGTGTTGTTGTACGCGTGCGATAAGTCATTAAGCCGGCACCGGCCTTTTATTTGTACCCGTATTGCACGATGTTTTATAATCGAGTTGGGTTTTTTCTCGGGTTTCCCATCCTGCTAATCTTCGCGCGCGGAGAGCGCGAATTAGAAAGTTATTAGGATTTCGGCTTTTGTTCCCACTCCACTCCATCCGGTGTCCGTACCTTCCCGGTCACCTGTTCGCGTGCAGAAATTCGTTTTCGCGTTGATTTACGACGGCGAGACGGGGACTTCGTTTCTTATTTCGTTCGAAGGAATTATTTTTTTCTTGTTCGTTTGCTGAGGGTTTTTTTTTTATTATTATTATTATTATTCGTAAATCTTTCTTTCGCTTTTTTTCCTTCTCTTCCGCGACCACATCGCAGGTTATTTATTTTCTTCGTCATCGCCACCGATCGCTCGTCGCGACGCGCAACTTACGTAAAATATCTTCCGCCTCGCCGGTCGGTCAATTCGCGTTGAAACCTCAAGCGTGATGGCGCACGACAACGGTCGCAGCTGACCGGCTAGGTGTCACGACCCACACATTTCCCACTTGCAATCACGTATTTACGAGAGACGTATTTTATTCACACAACATATACGTCCACTTCAACATGTATGGGGAGTACATTACAATTTAATAGGATTTCGTTCTGTTGAAATGATTTTGCTTGGTATTTTTGTAAAGTTTTATCTTTTGGCACAATATTAATACTATATTACGCCGTGAAGTGTAATTGCGCATGCACGAGTGTTATACATTTATAATATTTAAATGACCTAGGCACGTTCAGATTATCTACGTATTTTCACGTTTCGCACTGCCATGATCGTATGTATCGTTTCATTAATTAAATATCTCTAGGCTTAGCCCATAAGTAACTAGTGATATACTATCGTATCATAATTTTATTTTAACGTATATAAATCGTTACCCATTCCCCCCACAAATCAAAATACGTTAATTCATAACACAATCCTGCGACTATTTTGTTGTTTAAAACATATGTTTCAATATTAATAGATTTTGGTGCGTTGAACTCATATTTTTAAATAGTTCATCTCTAGTACGTCTAGTTTTATTACAATAAAAATAACAAAAGTTATAATTTCTGCCGAAATATACAACACGTGTATTGTTACCAACCAAATAAATCAATTAATTAATTTTGTGATGATTTAAAAATTTGGGAACATTATTAGACCAACAAAGTGGTTATACCAAGTTTCCTTGCTTTTTATGTGATTGAGACAGTAGAAATCGTATTAAACACTGGACCGTAAAGCATTAGTCTAAAAGACAAAATTTGGAACTGAGAACTAAAAATATAAAACATCATAATTTAGTTGAGCCACAAAAAATCGTATTACCTCTTTTGCACATAAAGTTAGGTGTAATAAAACAATATGTAAAGGCATATTTGATGGAACACAAATCAGAATAATAATGAAAGATACTAAATTTCATAATAGTATGAGAAATATAGAAAAAAATGCATGAACTCGTTTTAAATGTGTAACATCAAAGTTCTTTAGTAATATAAAAAATCCAAATTATGAATTAATTATATATTATTTAATGAAAAATTTACGAATACTGAGTTCTAATATGAGAATAAAGTTACACTTCTTGTACTCGCATATTGACTATTTTCCGGAAAATTTGGGATCATTAAGTGAAGAACAAGGTGAACGTTTTCATCAGGACATCAAAGAATTGGAAAAAATATATCAAGGCCGATGGGATTATATGATAGCCGATTATTGCTTATGTTTAAAACGTGAAACTGAAAAAAAAACTATAAAAGAAAATCAAATAAATTTTGCTCTACGAACCTGCAAAAAATAAAACTGAAACTACATACCTATATAAATAAATTTTTTTTTAAAACTTTAAATTTAATTAAGCTAAACAAATGTATATAAATAAATATATTAACTAATAGTTTGTATTTCACTTTAATTTAATTTGTAACAGTTAAAAATATTTTAAATATAGAAAATAACGTTGAAATAAAATAAAATAAAATAACGTTCATTATTGTAATTACAATATTCTCATATCAAATAAATAATTTGTATAAAAACTAGATGTGATTGAAACAAACTGAATTCAGATTTGAATTTGGCTTGTCAGCATCTAAAAGGATTAGGAATTATAATAGAAAAAACAAAATAATATATATACTTTGCAGAACTGTGTGATTGAACGCTCATTTTCCATTATCATTATTGTATAACTAATTAATTTATTATTTGATTACTGTGTCATTTTTATTTTTATTTTACTTGGGGTTCCAATTTATGCATCAATTATCTTCAAAGCAATTTTGTAATTACATGGATCTAATTAAAAATGTACAAATTATTTATTTCCTTTGATAAATATTTTTACTAAAACGAAATAATTAACACAATAACTATACCAAATTATTAAATATATTTCAACGTGTTGTACTTTATTTTTTTGTGGTCGACGATCTCAAATAAGCAATATAAATTATGATTCAATATATATATGATGAAAATCATAAACATTAATTTAAAAGTAACGAGAAGAAAATGAAATAAACTAATTACAAAAGTAATAAGTAAAAATGTATAAACATAAATAATAGATAGTTATCGTTTTAGCATATACATATAGATCCTAAAAAAAAAAAAAAAAAAAAAAAAAATAGTGAAGATCTACAAGAAATCAGTGATATTTAGTGATATTTATTAAGTATAAATTGATTTTTATAAACCAAAAATCATGTGACAAATATCACTTCTAACTTATTTGAAATTGTATAATTTCAAATATCACGTTTGGGTATATTACGAGTATAACATACAATAAAAAAGTAACAACGAATAAAACTTATTTCCCAGGTATTGGTTCATGAGTAAGTTTAAAAAAGATCATTATTAATTTACATAAAAAACTATATTTGAATATAAAATGGGTGAATAAATCATTTAGTTGTCTATTAATTTAATTGTAAATAACCGGTCAATGTTATTTTAGATCTTTCACATGCCAAAAAAACACATATTGATTCATCAATACTTATATCACAAATGAGTATTTATACAAACTTTAGATTAAAACATTTTATTGTAATTTTTTTTTAGGAACATTTTTCCGTGTACTGAAAACGCACCAAACATTTCGTATAATATGCCATTAAATTATAAATTTGGTAAAATATAATAAATAAGTAATTTTTCGAATTTCTCAATAAATCGAAGAAAAGCTTGAAAAATATTAAAAAAAATTGAATTCAGTTTATTGAGAGTATTGTTTACATGAAACGGTTAATGTTAATATTTATTTATTGATTAACTTAGTATTTTAAAGGAAAACTTAATACTTCGGAACAACACTCTATTTTATTGGTTTGTTAAACTAAATTATATTTTGTTATTCTAAGTCTAACTTTCTGTGCATACAACATTTTGAATTTCTGCCAAGTAAATAGTATTGTAATTATTTATTGTTTGAATTATTAACTATTAGTAGCTGAGCCTCATTCAAAGCAATTTTTTAATTCAATATGATAATATTATTACTGTACATAACAGAAAATCCAATTTTCATATCATAACAAACCGCACTTTAGATTGCAAGAATAATAAATAAATAATTTAATTATTTATTTTCTTTAATTTTAAAACTTTCTTTTTACCGGGAGTTTAAATTATAATACAATTGTTACTGCTGATTTTAATTGATGGGGGATGCGCTGAATTTTCATTTAACTATGTTACATTTTAATATGTAATGTATTATTTACTTATTGACTAATTTAATTTACAATAATAATTTTAAGACCAATTAATGATATTAATTAGTTACGTGTGTAGGCTATAGATTAAAATCATTTTTTTCATACATGATATAAATATTTAAAACAAACAGTAAGTGCTAACAATGAAAACTATAATATTCATTAAACTTAAACAAATAATAATATTAACGGTTTATACGAACAGAGGATAGTTTTGACTAGCAAAATACATTAGTATAATTCCAATTACGAATACCAGAAATTGATTATGTAAAATAAACATTATAAATTATTTTGTAAGTTCCTTAAAAATTCATCAAAATCAATAGTATTTATCTATAATGATATCATAAACCTAAAATTATTTATACGACTTGGATATTTTTCAGCTGTATTAATAGATTTCTATATAATATAATGATACTTGCTTCTTTCAAAAAAATAAATTACTCGTTATAACTTTACTCTGTATTACGGTAAAATATAAATAGAATTTTACCTTACGAATACTATTTGTGCAGTTGATTAAAAAACAGATCTGGTGTATATAATATTTCCAACTATATTTTTCTGGATAATTAGTGTATTGAATAATGATATATATTTTTACTCCAGCACTTAGTAGAATTCAAGTCATAAATGAATATTGATTTAATAAGCCATAGATTAGTTAACAATAACAAAGTAAATCAATAAAATGTTGTTTATTATTGAGTATACTCGACAATTTATTTAATTATAAGAAAATATTTCGAAAAAAATAATCATAACTTAAAAATTTGTTATTTTATTCTATATATTAATTATATATATATATATATATATATATATATATATATATATATATATATATATATTATACATTTGTTTTTTCTTAATAAAAATAAGGTTAAATAGTCGTGCATAAAAACTACATTTTATAAGTAATATAATGCAAATAAGTATTTTATTAGCTATAGATAGTTAATATTATTATTAACTTTTTTAATATTATATAATAATTATATGATATTTTTGATATGATAAAAATTAATTTAATTTGTAGCTATTTAATACATTTTATAACGTAATTCCAGAATGACATTAATCTAATAAACAAATTATATATTTACTTGAAATTATGTTGGCTTATTATTTTATAATACTCTACAAATAAATACAAGAAAATGTCTGTATTGATTAATGGTTAATGGAAAACTACGAGTATATGATATATATATATATATATAAGATTGACCATAAAATATATTATACAGAAGTTTGACAAAATCAAAAAAGTTAATAACCTAATAATAATATTATATATAGTATTACTATTTGACCATAGTATATTTGATTACTTAATTAAGTAAACATTTTGGAAAATACTTAAAAATATATAAAATATATGTATATTTATTATTTAGTAATACTAATAAATTCAGCTCACTTAGTTAGAATCTGTACTAAATGTATATTAATTTATGTACAAAATAAATGTTTATACAACTTATTAATAATTTAATTTAAACAACAATACATTTGTCGAAAAGGAATTTTTGAAAGCATAAGAAATTGATACATAAAATTGTAGAGTATTTTATTACAATAATACTATAGTATCATTTATGTATATAATATAATATGTTTGAACATTATGTCTATTATTATTCAATAATGATCAATATTATAACAGTATTAGTTATGAATGTTATACCACAATCATTAATTACCATATTTTAAAATAGTATACTGTTTTATAACTAAACTACCAATATAGTTTAATAAATAATTTTTACATTCAAATTGAAATGTATCATAATTTTTAATCTTACCATGCATTTTTCTTTTTTCGATAATGGATAAATAATTTTATAGCCAAAAGAAATGTTACTATTTTGCATCTCGAAGAAAACTGTTTTTCATATAACAGGTGTATAGTATTATTTTGATTCTTATGTATGTACTGTATTTTAAATGATTTCACGTAATATATAAATTATTTATTTAGATATGCCATTAATAGTGATAAAATATATTAAATTAGAGTAATAATAATATTATATATGATAAATTATCATTAATTTTTTTGTTATGTGGATTAGAACAATATTAAACCGAAATAATTTATAAAAAAAAAAAAACTAAAAATAGGTTTTATTTATCGGTATACGATTATGATCTTCGTTGACTTTTAAAAAGAGTACTTGAGATTTTTTAAACGAAGGTCGGAATAATATTACGCATATCTTCGAACGTTTAAAACAAATTTGCTTGATATACTAGTACATGGTTTTAACTTAGTTTTATTTTGATATTCAATATTTAAGGGTATTTTAACTTTTAAACAATTTTGTACCGAGCGAATCATAGAGAATTTATAATAAGAAATATAGTCGACTTGTAATATCAATTGAATATTCTTTTAGTACTGGGACGTACTTTTTTACATTAATATTATAAATCTTAAACCGAAGTATTAATGAAGAATGTTACATAATGGACCAATTGAATTTATTCGGTCACCCAGTGGCTTATTAACTTCGGCGGTCGGTCATTAAAACGATTTTTAATGTAATCCGAAAATGTGGAATTCTAAACTAGCCCCTTGTTGAAAAAAATAAATATTACGAGCAAACGATGATAAGTAGAACGATAAATATTTTTTAAGGCTATGTAACAAACTATTACATAACTAAAATATTCTCTCGGTATATTGCCGATGACAAGTTTCGTATCGACATAATGTCGCATAAAAAGATACCCCGTAAGAATTATTAACCGATGAAATGAAAACCTGTGTTCAAAAATGTAAAAAATGTTTTCCCCCTTTTAGTACCGTTAAGCGAAGTCGAATGAAAAAAAAAAACCTAATGGCAATCGTTTTCTCAATGAATAAGCTTGGAACAATAATATCGCACGCGATAAATGGCGAGTACTTAACTATTATTTATACGTAACGCTAAACGACGTGTGCGCAGTTACGATAATGCAGCGTAACGAACGCGTTTCGAACAATTAATATTAGGTCGGACGAGGATTGCCGCAAAAAACGATCCGTACGGCCGTGCGGTGTACGTCTCCCCGTCCGGTCGGGGCTGTCGACCGTTAAACGGCCATTGGGAGAGACCGAGGTTTTTTGCCGAGCGCATCCGGCCGACACTCCTCGCGGTGGCGCGCAGTTTCACCACGTTTCGCGCCCCGTGTCGGAGCACCTCGAGAACAGCCGATTCCGGGTGGAGGGGGGGGGGGGGCGCCCGATACTTACCGCAGACGGATCCGCACACTGCGAGCGGTTGTCGGCCGAAACCGGTGTGCCGGGTAACGTGCGTCTTCTTGCGGCGCAGCAGCGGTATTGGGTTTTGCGCGGCGGGAGAGATGCGCGCCGAACTGTCGACACGGACGGACTGCCGACGGACACCGGGGGCGCGTGGACGAGTAGTGCCGACGCGAAAATTAACAATATCGTGTTGTTGTTATTTGTGTCGCGCAGAAAATCCAATTAAAAAATAATTATAAAGCGTGTGTGTGTGTGTGCGCGCGCGCGCGCGGTCGGCTAAACATATACATATATATGTGTGTGTGTGAACGCCGTTGTATGAGCGCGACGACTACGGCGTTCGGCTAACGGCGGTGGAAAACGTACAAAAGAAACGGACGGCCGGACGAGTCGAACGGCGGTGGTCGATAATACACCCGCACCGTTCGGCTTATTGCCGGTGGCACGCGAGGGAAACGGTGACGCGTAACAATGTGCTACACCTCGACGAGCGACGCGAACAGTTACCGACCACGGAAGCCCCATCCGACGTGGCCGCGTCGACGTCGCGGTCGCGGCCGCGGCACTCGTCGGGCAGCAACGCGCACTCCCCATCTCCACCCGTGCACGCGTACGCCTTCGCGCGACGCGACTCTCGACGGACGTCCGTGTTGCGAACCACGTTTCCGCGTGTCCCGTCTTGGGCTCGTTGCGTACCGCGAACACGCGTACGTCTGGTGAACGTACACGGTTTCCCTGCAGCGTCTGACGCCGAGACCCTATAGATTATGAACTTCGTGTGTGGACCGGTTTCGCTACTCGCGTTCGATGCAGCGTCCGGCGCGCCAGTACTAGTCCGGACTGGTGTTGCGTCGTGACGCCCGGCGTCGATATGTCAACGTTTTCGTTTTCCTCCTATTACTAGATACCTGGGGGAAAAATAAAATATATTAAAAAATTCTAATAAATAACTGTTTTACTTATGAAAATAACCAAGAATATTTATTCTTAATCAAATAAATATTTTTTTTATAAAAATAATTAATGTATTTTACATCTAATTTATTATATTTCTATTAAAAAAAAAAATATCAAATTTCAAAAGTCAGTGCTAGTTTTACCTTTGGAAATATTGGCTCAGGTACGCGTAATGTCGGTTTCTTTGTTATTCCTTCTTGTATCAAAGATAGACGAAAAAATTCCCGAAACTTTTCATCGTCATTAATAAGGTGTCCACCGGTCAAATTTTTAAAGAATTCTGCGGAGTTACTCGGTGAAAAACAAAGTGTTAAACGGTTTTCATTTTTTTAGAATTAAGTTCATAAGTAACTCGTTTTCCATTTTTTCATCACGAAGTAATAACTCACAAATAACGTTGTTCAAAATTAAGTTTTTATTAATCTTGACAAATTTAAAAATTAGAATTTATCAAAAATCAAAACTGCGTGTGAAAGAGACAACGGTCGCAGTGGTTATGATTTAATTTTGTAAAATCAAACTAAAAGAGTGATATAAAATAATAAAATCTATGGCGTCTGACGCTACTGAGAAAACAGGGTAAACGCGGCGTCAGGACGCGGCGTCTGAACGCTGCAGGGAAACCTGAACACGGTCGGAAATCACGTGACGGTACACGAATCGATAGACGCGCACGGATTCAGGACGCGTTCCCCGTATCTGACGGTACGCGACGGTCGGACGACCAGATGACGAATCGCGGTCCTCGGAACGACTGTACGGAATCCTGTGGAGTACGGTATACGGTGCAATATTATTTTTTTTTTCGACGTTTCCATACCGTTACAGCGTAACGAATACACACGTTATGTAGATGGCTTTGGACGAGAATTCGATCGAGTTCTTATGTGGGCTGCGCGTAACTACCGATCCTAATTTGTTTTCGTTTAGCAAAAAATGCAAAATTGATTGAAACCTGTCCAAAATGCACCCCGGATTAGCCGGAAACATGTCTGTTACGAAAACGGTGTCTAGTCCCATCGCAAATCATATCACGGATATTACACCGGATAAACAGGAAACCCGTCTAAAACGAAATATTTATTAAGTCCTAAGCTACTCCGTCGTGAGCAGTACTTAATGTATTTTTCCTAGACAGTTTTAGATAGTCTCATCATATATATATATATATATATATATATATATATATATATATATATATATTTGTTTAAGGTGAAATTACAGAGCCTTCAAGAAACGGGACAATTTACCGACTTAGAAACATTACCGACGTATTCAAAAGGTATACAAAACTCGTGGCCTCATATTTTTGCCAGGACAGCGAAAAATTTCTGACGGTTTCCTGTTTCATAATAAAGGGACCGTCTTATTCATATCCCGTGGTATAAGTTTAATAAGATATCTATAATAAATGTATAAGGAAAATAATATCGCATCCATTAATTAATCAAAGGATACGTGGTTGTAATACACAGTTACAGGTACAGTATATAATTATAAATAATTTACATTTTTATTAATCTTGAAGTGCGAATTACCATGTATGTGATAGTTTATGTGGTTATTAAAATGATTAATTATAAATGAAAACCGACTTGATTTTGATTGTAATTATTTCTCTGAGCCCTTCTTTAGAAAACCTTGGCAATACCATTATTATAGCTATACGAATGTACAATATGAAACGTATGCAATGCAAACACATAGAAAAGCGATGACCGGAAACACGCGTGCGATTTATTAATATTGCAGGTGAAGTATTGATGTCAACCGATGGCTTAATGTTGCAAAATTAGAGCAAGCGCATAAATACTATCGACGTACATGTATATATATATACAAATTATAAGCATATGGCAAAATAGTCGTTTGACAATTGGGGCGTAAAGGTGAATTGTTTTATATTTTAACGCACCGTGTAGCATAACATATTTATATATACCATAAGTACAATGAAATAACGGTAAGATAAATTATTATTAAAACATTACACTTAATTTTTTTTGTATGTGTGTGTAATCGTCGTATACTCAAGTGACAAATTATTATTTATTTTTTTTTTTAATAAAAAAAAAATTTAACATTTTTATTTAAAATTTTTTAAGAAAAGACCCTTGGTAGCATAGCCCATAGGTATATAAAGATAAATTTTACATATGTTACCGGCAATATGGATAATTCAGGTATTTTGCAAAATGACTAGGTATTATACATATTGCCAATCGGTTTTAGGCAATGTAAATAAAACATAGGATTTTCAATATTATTATACATATAACCTAGGTATTGTATAAAATACCTAGGCATTATGTAAAATTCCAATTCTTTTTTAGGCAATGTAAAAAACAAATTATTTAATGTTATTATATATTTATTATTATTATTATTATTATTATTGGTATTACTATTATTATTATTATTGTTATAATTATGGGTACCATTATTATTACTACTTGCTCTGTATCTATTTCATTTTCTACATTTGAATTAATTTCTTGGGATTGTTCTGTGATTCAGTTAACTGTTCTTCATTTTCTATCGTACTTATTACATCGTTTGGTAAATTTGAAGTGTTTATTTTGCAGCCAAATAAAGCTTCATACGGAGACATTTTAATGCTAGAATGATATGCTCTGTTTTTCATTAGCTGGATGAATCGAAGTCCTTGGTTTCAGTGTTAGGTTTTTTCATCTTGCATCATATTGTCAATATATTCTCAACATTCGCTCTTTCTACACTACTTTAAGATTGGCTATACCTTAGTTTTTACCATTTTTACTGTGCCTCAGAATTATTATTATAGTAGGATAATAATCTTAATCATAATTTCATTAAATCGTGCACACACAGCACGCGCATTTACGATAAACGATAAGTAAAATCGTAGGTAATAGGTGGTACCCAATTTTTTTTTATTTTTATCATATTTCCTAATTGACGTTTGGCATTGTATATAATGCCTAGGCAAAGCTCGTATTATATATATTGCCGAGTGATTTTTGGTATTTTACATAATACCTAGGCATTTTGCAAAATACCGGATTATACATATTGCCGATAACACATACATCATAAACAACAAAATCAGTTTATATTAAATAAATATCTAGATTTTTGATTTTAATCGGCAGCGTTGATGAATTTGATGATCCTGGCTATTGTATGAGTGTGATTATTGAGATGTTCGGCAGTATGTTTCGTTCTGGTAAAGTGATACATTCGATATTCTGTTATAATATATTTATGGTAACTTGTATTTCGTATGCTGAACAAATTGAGTGTTTTTTTCTTGAACATAAAATGACTAAGTGAGATTTTCTTGTGACCGATTCTAAGACCTGTTAGGATATTTTTGTATTATTTGGGTATTTCGATGGGAAATTTCCAATTGTATATGTTGTGTTTTACTTCATTAAATTTACCGTAGAGTTAAGTCCATTTTTGATGTCCTGTCTGTTGACATTCTTTTATGATTATTGTTTATATGTCTTTGTACGAGATGATTTTTGCTTGTGATGAGAATGGAGAGGTAATTGCAGTTTTCGCTGTGAAGTGTATTCGTTTTCTTTTATGTTCGAGTGTCTGGGTTATTCAAAACAATTTTGTTTTGTAATTGATATTATTTTGTAGAATATGAATTTTGTTTTGTACGTGTATACTTATAACTGATGGGTTGTATGTATTTTCAATACTCATAATTGCGCTGAGAAAGTCGGTGTAGATGATGGTTTCTTGAAGGTGATGTTCAATTATTTTTAACTCTAATCATTTAAATACGGCGTTAGATTATCTGTAAAAATTGAGTAGGAATATGGAAGCTTGTGCATAGATTAAATTGTTCAAGTTACTGTAGTTCCGATTTTGTTTTAGTTTTTGGACGTATCTGTGTAGATTTTTTCGTTTGTAGAATTATATTATTTAATATACAATGATATACGGTAAAAATACTCTAGTTTATATATGGAGAAATGTGTGTTGCTTATTTTGCAATGTTGAGAATACGGTATTGATTTCTTATTATTCTTTCCATGTGGGTACCAAAGTCGGTCTAATACATTGGATATTTCAATATTGTTTTACTGTGGTAATTTCGGTTGCATTGGGAATTATGGTTTTAAATCTAGAGTGTATAACGTAATTACTAATTTTTATTCGTAGTGTAACATCAATTTCAATCTACTTATATTGAGTGGAGGCATATTATAGCTAGGTTGTAAATACTGATTATAGAAATATATATAGCGTCTATCGATTTGTGAAATTCCAAATTGTAGATAATATCAAATTTTTTTTTTTGTTAAATATTTGTATACAGTTACTCACATAAACGATCTATAATCAAGTTTTGAAAGTATCAGGGATTTGTAAATTTTCGTCAGAACATGGGTTTTAAATCCTGTGGGCTAGGATTTTTATGATATTAGGTCGTGGGTTTATTGAGCTTTTAGTTGGCTGATACGATTTGATTAGAAACAACGTTTTTCCATCATGGAACTTGTAGTTTTTTTTTTAGATGGTTTTAAATAGCCTATTGTAGTATCTGTTGTTTCTATGATGGTCTTGGTGAACTTATTTTATATTAAAAAAACACATATCAGTCATGTTTTAAAGAGTTTTATAAATTCACTTTGTAATTAATGTCAAAAAATATATTGAAAAATTATAAATGAAGAATTACAAAAAAAGATAAGTAAAAAGTAAAAATTTCAATGTCTTCCTTAAAAATGTACAAATCGTCATAATTTATGTCGAAATCTTTAACCAATATTTTTGTTTATTCATTAATATTTATAATAGTTGTGATTGATTGAAAAACAATAATAATGCTTTTGAATAAGTTATAAAATATTCATAAATATATATATATATATATATAAGTACTTCAATGTTCCAACTTTCAATTCTAGAAATACTGTTCTGTTTTTCATTTCTCATTACCACAAAAACTATAGTCGTTTTGGCTCTATTAATCTTATGATTTTCAATTGTAATCAAATTAAAAATTTCGATTTTTTATAATGATATTTATTATTTGAAATAAATAATATTTAATTTGCTACTTTTCGTTACTGTATATTAGTAATTAAGTCTGTTATATGTCAAATTATATTCACTGTACTATTAGCCTTCGGTATGTCAAATATAAATATATAAAAACAAATATTTGTTTTTTTAAATATAAAAGAACAATCCGTGATTTTCAATCATCGTAATTTTTTAGTTCTTTTTCTTCTTGTTGCGTTAATCATCACATGAAATCTATGTTGAAGTATAAAAGTTATTACAATTGCAATTAAATAAATAAAATAATTTCAGATATACCAAAAAAAATAAAAATAAAATGTAAACCTAGTAGTGTTGATAAAGTCCATAATCAAACCATAAAAAGAAAAGTATTATTCTCTAAAAGTCACAATAATCGCAACACTCACATACGAGTACTTCTTAATTTTTTCGTTGTTCCACATTTATAAACTCTTATAACATATTGTGTTTACATTTTATCCATGTAGGTTATAACTAAAAATTATTCTTTCGTTTGCTGACTTTATTTGCACAAAATAATAACATATGGATATACAGTTTTGGTGATTTTTACCCACAAACAACACATTTATGCGTTGTGCGATTAAATATTAACCTAAAATATCATAAAAAAATAAAATATTTAAAACAAATCACGTAAAACTCGTATTGTTTGTGTTTTTTTTCACCGACAACTAAAAAGTATTCAAAGAATTTTTAACACGAAAAAAACACGGTTTTTTTTTTTTTTTTTGATTTGCGTTTATCATTACCTAAGTATCGTGCCTTCTTGAATAAATGTATAACATAATAAATTTATTTTATGATTAATAATTAAATATTTGTCACTTCTAATAGAGAGTTGGACATAATGAAACACCGTTCATAATGAACGCAAAAAGAAGAAAACGGATTGTTCCCTTGCATTCCGTTGTAACAATGTGCATATTATAATACACGATGTAACTATACGCAATATGAGTGTGCGGCGTGCTATTATGCAACGGGCAAGTTAACTTAATTTAAAATACATTTGTTCACATCAAAGATTTTCATTGTTTTATTCATGAACCCTTCTTTAGGAGTAGGTTGTTTTTAATATTTATTTTTCCGTGCATACATCTGAGCCTCGCAACATTTTATTGAATTATAAATAAATATTATAATAGCCGTCGTACGTCCGCGCCAGTGTATCTGTATACGGAAGTGATGTTTAATCGCAAGCAACGGCAATAACCGTTTTTAGCCCAGGTGAAGTATGTAAAAACATATTACTAGAACAACAGCGTACGTTCCGCGTTTTATTAACGCGATGTCTATATCACGTTCATGAAGTGAGTCCCACCAAGTTGACAGATAAACTCGAAACTTATGACAATATTTTATAAAATAATTTATAGAATTTGCAAATAACTCCCCATTTGGTATTACACATTTTTTGATTGGGGGGGGGGGGGGGCTAACTTTATGTAGCCCCACCAATTGACCGATTTAATCGGAACCAACGCTATATTTTGTAAGCTTATTGAAAATAATTGAAAATTTGATTTTACGATTTGCAAATTAAATCTCTAATTCTAGCGATTTTTTCGCAAATTTTCATGAGCCCCACTAAAATAATCGATCCACACTTACAATAGTGAATAGTATATTTTAATATACAATATGTATGTATAAAATATAAAGAGAACATGCTAATTATACAAATTTATAATTTCTGCATAATTTTTGTTAAGATGGTATTTTTATACTTTATTTAAACACATAAGCATAATATATTCAAGGATGGTTATAAAATATACTTTCTTTCCAATAAGCACTTATTTACTATAATGATGACAGAAAATAAAACACAAAAGCAATCTAAAAACAAAATAATTGTGTGCATTATGAATCAATCAGTCTACATGGACCAAAATATTCTCGGTGGACTATTTGATCCTTTTGAGAACATTTTGATCTACTCGGGAAGTTAATTATTATTTTAAAAAACGGATCAATACTTCTCCAAATTGATAAAATTGTCTCCATTATCATGCATTACGTCAAAATGTCAAAATGTTCTAGGACCAATAGATCCTGTTTTCGATATATCGAAAACAGGATCTATTGGTCCCAGAACATTTTGATGTTTTGACGTATAGGACTTGTAAAAAAATTTGCGAAATTAGAGATTTAATTTGCAAATCATAATAATAAAATTGCAATTATTTACAATTAATTTGCAAAAAATTGACACTAGTTCCAATTAAATCGGTCAACTTGGTGGGGTTACATGATTTTAGCCCCCCCCCAATAAAAAAATGTTTATTGTCAAATGGGGAGTGATTTGCAAATTCTATAAATTAAGTGGTAATTATTTGTGATTAATTATTCAAATATTTGCATAGGTTTGGAGTTTATCTGTTAACTTGGTAGGGCCAACTTAATAAACGTGTCTACGTCGACATTGTTCATTATTTCGAAAACAATGACGAAAGCATATAATGTATTTTCCATTTGTCGCCTTCACCGTAATAGCGGTATGCAGCTATGTATGTTATACTGCGTCGTGGGTTTTAAAGCGATTTAAAAATGCAAATGATTTTCACACAATTGATTTTTATTCGAATCGTGCTGGACAGCGCAGTCGCAATAAAAATAACATAGGGTAAAAAAAAATCGTACTATATTGTACTTAATTTTTCAATATTTTAGATGTACAGTTGTATTATACTACGGGGACATTGTAAATATTTAAATATTTATGTTAACCATTTTCTAAATGTTAAAAATTGAATATATAGCTGTCAGGAAAATTTTAATAATAATAAAAAAAATTTAATTTCCAATAGGAACGTTCAATTTTTACGTGTTTATATACTACACATTAAAAAATAACAATAATTGATCACTTATTCTACGTATAATTTACTCAGTTGATCGAAATCATACAAATGTAAGCGTTCTATAAATATATAACAAAAATAAATTACTACTCACCTTAATGCAGAGTGTTTTCATTGTTTCTTGAAAATAATATAAACTCCGCAGTGTAGTTTTAACAGTGTGGAATAACTTTAGATTACTATTACAATATGATTTGTATAATATATATAATATATATAGAAGATTTATTAGTTAATTTGTCAGATATAATCGTTGCATAATATATTAAGTTAATAACCATAAAAAGTAAGTAAAAGTGAAATTCCTATAATATTCATTAAAAAATGTTTGAAGTAGCTTCTAAGGTTTAAATTCGGCTGTTTCGTCTAATTTTTCAAAAATACTATTCTTTTAAAATACTTCTACAGGATTATTTTATAAATGTTTTTTTTTGACCACAACATTTATATGTTCTTATTTTAACTCAAAGAATCATTTGGGTTTCATAGAAATGTAATTTAAATGAACAGCAATGCACTTCACATTTGTCTTGATATTATTTTCAGATTAGACCTACATATTTGCACTCAGTTGTCGCAAGTGTTGCAACGGAATTTAAAAATAACTTTAAACTAATTGAATTAAATGATTCGTTACTTTCGAGAAAATAATTTCTATGGATTGCAGTTTTTATTTTGTGAACATGAATCGTTTTTGAACTAATTTGTCTATAATGTGCCGTATGAAATGTTTTTCAAATATTCTTTTATACTTATGAGATTAATATCATATACGTTTAAGATAAATAAATACATAAAAAAATAAATATCTAAATACAATTACTATTATAATTATACTACACAGAATATTTTAGTTTTTTGGAAAATGTGTAGCATATGAGTTCATAATGTCCAAGCTTTGAATTCTTGGAGTACCTAATACATGTCAATTATTTGCTTTGAGAAAACTTAACCTTTACAAATAAAAACCTAATGTATATAATTATATAATGTTTCAATAGTTGTAAGCAGAGTATAAACCTAATTGGCTTGGTATTCTGTTTACTTTTACATATTTTGACTTGCGTAACAGCACTGATTCGAACGGATCTCACAATTTTTTTTAGTTGAATGGTTTCAGAAATTATTCTTTTTCCTAAATCAGACTAATCCCCAAAGACACATCCACATTATTTCATCAGAATTATTATTATGACATAATAGTAAAATAATGCACTATTAGTAAACTGTAGGTATGTATTAAAACAGAATATCAGGGGTTGCTCATAAACATTGAATTTTTACGTTTTTAATATTTGTGAAATTTCAAATCAACCTTAAAAATAAATATTTTAAATACAAATAATGTACATGCTCCATTTTTCCATATGTTCAGAAACATCGAATCATTTTAGTAGTAGAATAATTCAATTACGGATGGACATGAAAGCCTAAGATCTGAATTATCCGATCACCCGGATTTATAGATTTGCGTTTTATGTAAATTATAATTATTTTTAATTTCTAGCTAAATAAATTATTTAGTATTATTGTAATAAAAATTTAACAATATGTTATTATTATATTTTATGGATTATACTTATCATAACTTCAACAGTTTCTAAAATGTATTATAAGTTAACAAAACAAGTTGATAAATTGTTAAGTTTATTTTTATACCTCTATGACTTACAATGATATCATGACTGAGTACTCAATTAACTTATAATTATTACATAACCTTGATTATATTTATTTGAATATATAAATATGTCGGCGAAAAATAAAATGTAATTTAATAATCTGGATAATCCATGAAATCCGTATATGTTCATCACCAAGTTTAATATTTATTCTTGTATGATAATTATAAAAAGAACTCTTGCCTTTTTATTTTATCTTCATAATATCTAAAAAATATTTTTATAAAATTATAATAAAATATACGGTGAATATTTATAATGATAATAACCAGGTACATTTATAATTATTGAGATTAAAACGATTAACGATAACAACGTTAATGTTCTACAAATGTATTATGTTATTTTTTTTATACATAAAATCTCTTTAATTTAGAAATAACTAAACACAACTAAATACTGAGTAATTTTTATAAAATGTAATAAAAGAAAATTAAATAAATTTAAATCCTTTTAAAGAGAATGTAACTAGTGTAGTGTTTTGTTATAAATAATTTTGTAATTACATTTCACTATTTTATTGTTTAACCATTCCGATAAAATTATCGATTATCGATGAAAATAATACATTACAAGGATTATGATATCAATTATTAGTATAAAATATTTATAATAATATGTCATCATAATATCTGATTTTTTAAAACTGAAATAGTGGAATTAATTATGTATTATTAATATTACAATTTCTTACATAAAATATATATTTGTAGTTGTATTCAACTGAAAGCCACTTAAATGTTAAGTGGTTTTGATCTTGGTTCAGAATTGATATACTTAGAACATATTTTCAATATTGTGGACCATGGTAATGGTAGAATCTATATTATGAAAATTTAGTTTTTTTCTGCGTATTAATTTGAAACGTGATTGAAAATATTTTTATATACAAAACTACAAACAGAGATGGATTGATTAAAAAAGGCTAATAGCAAGGAAAAATTCAGAAAACAAAGATCCAGAATTTATCTTTGATCATGTATTGTTATTTTATAGAGTGCGTTTATAGTCACATATATAAGTATGTACAATGGAACAGAATATATTCTTGAAACATTTCAAGCATTTAATTTTTATGTTCAGGACGGATTTTTTTTTTATAGTCGTACTTTTGGTATTAGAAAAACTGCATTTTAAATGTCACGAAAACGTAAGGTAACGAGTAACGGATCTAAGCAAAACTTCGTTTACCATAGGACGACCGTACATTAACTATATATTTCTTCATACATTTTTTTCTAAAATTTTTATATATAGTAATCCCGAATGAAATTAAACATGACACATTTAATCTAATTTTTCAAAGTCAGATCCATTTTAATTAACTAATTATTCTAAAGAAAATTAGTATTACAGATGAATTATATTACATATTATAAGTAATTAAAATATGAATTAGTAAATAATGAACGCGGGTACAACTTAAGCAGAAATAAACTTATTTTAAATATTAAACTGTATAAAAAACCATAACAGAAATAAATGGTTTTTTTTTAAATTCAATATATTAATTTAAAATCCATCAAATAACGCCAAATTAAAGTGTCGATGGTCAATGATCATAAAGTTCTAAAATTGTATTTATTAATAATTTGTATTTTAATATTTAGTAAAAAATAATTGAAGATTTTATAAAATAATTCTACGTTAACATAATATTTACTTATATGATATATACTATATGATCTATACGATTCATTTTCATTTTTTTTTTTTTTGATAACACATTTGATTTAGGTTGGTATATTTTTTCAATTTTTTTATTGTATCATAATTTTCCTCTATTTTATATTTTATTTCTATTTTATTATAAATAAATATAATATTCATTTATATTATATTATTATATTTTATTTATGTCGATAAGAATTTACAAAAAATACATCATTTTAATATATATTATTTTTTCTCCAGAATCTAACAAAAAAATTATATTCTTTATTATATAAATTTAAAAACATTCTCAGTAATATTCTTATTGAATTACATTAGTTTTCATAATTTTATTATTTTTTCTATTTATAACAAAAATACTAAATAATAAATTAAATTTTTTTATATTTTTATACAATACTACTTTAGATCATAAAATTTAAAGGACAACCAATATTTCAAAAGTTTTTGTTAATTTAGTGTCATTTTCTTTGACTCATCAATTTTTATACTACATTATCAATTGTATCTAGTACTTGTGTTAACACAGATTATGTAATTATAAATATATTTTATGTAATATGTGGTATAAGTGACAATATAATGGCTTGTTTTTACATAAATATTGTTAAATTTGATAATTATTTATATTAGAAAAAAATGTTCAATAGCATAGATGATGATACTCTTCATGATACTAATAATGTAATTTTTTATAATTTTAATGATTTATTTTTTTTTTTATGCGAGTAAATTTCATATTTTGACTGAGATTGGAAATATTAACCGATTGCACATGTGCGTATAACGAATGAACAATTTTAAACCTTAAAAATAATGCAATTTAAAACGCTACGAATGTATGGATTAATTCGAAATCTGAGTACTTGTGTTACTCACATAAATCTTGTCACATTATGAGGAAAAAAAAATAATATTCTGTCTAACATTTTTATGATTAAATATTTTAATTATTTAAATAACAGATGTAAATATTGTATTTAACAACGATAATAGTGATAATTGTTATCCAAAAGGAACATTATCAAATTCATTAGATATATTTTAAAAATTACGTACTAATTACATTAAATATCTATATAACAGCTACAATATACGTTATACGCTTACATTTTATTGTTTAACGATGAGAATCGACAGACATACAAAATCAAAAATGGAAGATCGTAGTATTACAATTATACTTGAGCCAAATAAAATTAAAAAGACGAAAAAATACAATAATAATAATAATAATAATAATAATAATAATAATAATACTCTAATGATAGGCAACGACAAATTGGTTGCTTTTTGACACGTGTCTTAAAATCTAAAAATATTGCTCCACAAATCGTTAATCGTCGGCTATTTGAACTTTGGTTAAATAAAAAAAAAATAACGGCTTACACATAGTTTAATGTATTTTTTGGGCAGGTGAAAACATCAGATGAATTTGATTGTCTTACGTTCTAAAATCTTAAATAATTATTTTATTGTATGAATAATTATGTGTAATTTAAAAGCTGTTCTTGTATTGGACAATTTATAAGGCATAACAAATACTTAACGGTGGGCGGGACTTGTGTACCAGACGATTTTTTCACATTGTTTAAAACAATTACATTTCAGAAAGGTATTAGTATAAGTATTAACATTACAAATATAAATAACACAACTCAAAATTCACAACATTTGGTATAATATTATAGTAAAAATATAAATTCTATAATTTAACGAGATAATAATTTACGACATGAGTAAGAAAAAAAAAATAAATATTAATAATAATAATAATATAGTAGAGGGATTATATTTTATTAACCGTCTTCGTTTAATACCGTCATTTGTAGACGCGTATAATGTTTATGTTGCGTTTCAACGACATTCACGGCGTTGAAAGTCTTCACGTCTGTCGTCCGAATTCTTAAATTGTATTTGTATTAAAACGTTTCACGTTTTGAGTTTGATAGGAATGTTAAAAATATTTATACAACTACTTTATTTAACGTTTTAATCATACGATTTTAAACATCGAATTCGGAAGGAATAACGTTTATTACGACTTCCTTCGAAAAATACTAAAATAAAATATTCTAGATAATATTTGTCATTATATTACTTTTGTATATAATAATATTATTATAGTGTTGTAATGATAAACATTAAGAAAAAAAATTCTGAATAAAATTTGTTTCAACATTCCTTGTTAACTCAATGGATAATTTGCAAATACTTCACTCGGGTAATGTTGATATCAGTGTCGGTTATACGATATACATCACAGAAAAGCACTCGATAAAGAATTGTCGAAACAATTCATATTACAGAGGATTACGTTTATATCTCAATATGACGAAGAATAATTCATACTATGAGACATTTCTAAGGTCTCCTATTTATATTTTTAGATAAAGTTTAATATTTTTATGACCTTACACTATCCCGTTCAATTTCAAGCTGACCAGCGCCCCACAATAGCCGATTTTTCGTATACGGAATAAGCCCAATAAACACACCAGATAAAACGATCCAAAACCGGCCAAATAAAAAGATAAGTCCCAAACACCGGTCACATCAGACACCCAACCTGAAAATAGAAAAAAATATATTAATAATCAGTTACATAGTATTGTATAGGCTTGTAGGTACAATATAATAAATGGAGTTTCAATTTGTATGCATTTTGTTTTTAACAAAAAAAAATCTTATCTAATCATTTACAAAAATTAAAAAAACAAATAATTGTCTAAATAGTGTATGAATATGAAAATTGCAAATGGTTATATTTCTGCAGAATTATAAAAAAATTATTAAATTTAATTATTTTAAACATTTTCTCCGAAATATTACTCTATTATATATTATATCAAATTATTGGTTCGAATTGCGATTACGTTTTAATTTCAAAAAAATCTGGCAACTTAGGTACAAAGAATTAAATTAATGTACCCTAAAAATTAATAAAATCCCTTTCATTAAACTGAAACAGCGCGCATTTTGTATTTTCGTTAAAATTAATTGTTCAAAAAGTGTTTGCTTTTTTTAGGTTGAGTTAAATACACGTTAAGTGAACTTCATTGTTTTAATTTAAAATCAGTTTGAGTTTCATCACTTGATTAAGTTACTATTATTTACTTTGTTGCCGGACCTGTCAGGGAAATATCTATAGATACGTATCAATAATGTATATAGTTACATTCCACTATTTGACGGGAAAATTAATATTTTACAATGCATTTTATCGCCATAACAAATTAGCAGTGTACTAGTTTTGATTATACACGAATGCGAATCTCAGCGTACGATAATGTGTACGACAATTCACGTCGTATTGTATGACATAGCAGAAAGTCTTGGACGCGTTGCCTCGCGGGGACGACAAATTATAGGGCCTGCGTTGAGGGGGGAAAAAAAATTAAAATCACCTGCATTTTATTTACGTTGTTGAAAATCACATGCCCGTTGCATTTCCGTGTACATCAATTGCATGGTATTACGTTATTAGCGTAATTATTATAGAGCAAAGTGGAGCAGTGCTCTCCGGGGCCTAAGGGTCTCCATGGAGGTGGAGCAAGA
>JASXSY010000185.1:0-53739 GCA_034509805.1 Sipha maydis | reverse complement strand
TAACAAATATAACTTGGGTAAATAATTAATACTTATAAGTTATGCCATAAAGCATAATATACATTTTAATATATGGTACGATCAATTACGTTCATAGGCATAAACACCTAGATTAATACCTAGATATTAATTTATGTTAACATCAAAGTTTTATCAAGTAGGTACCTATTTTGTTTGTAGACAGTGAACAATCTGATACACCCATGTTGAGCAAAAATGCCATTCCGTGTTATGATTCAGGTAAATGATTTATTTGTTTTTAGTTAGTTGTAATTAAGCAAAATAATGTTTTAATTTATGTACCCATTTTCGTGTAAATAATAATAAATACAATTTGATTTATTCGTTAGACTCAGAACCTCGATTTAAAAAAATTCACCAAAACAAATTGTTAAGGCAAACAACAGTAGGGGTATTCAGTGTCGATCTAATGGATGGTCTCCATTAAAGACCTCCATTATTGGTTCACTTGGTAAGAATTTAATATTAAGTATCAACTTTTAAAATATTACATTTTTTTTTTTTTTATATCTGTAATAGTTATTACCTATTTACTTAAAAGATTTTAAAAACTATTATATTTAACAGTAGTAAAGATGTCTTAGTCTTATATATTTTCAGAAACAAAACCGATCATTATGTGCGATGCAAGGACTATAATTTCTCCCTCGATTTCTCCTTTAAAACTTTCCGATAAGAGATCATCATTATTTTCTGGTAATTTTAGATTTGTTTTCAATTTGTTATGATATTTTTATATAGTTATTATAATAAAGTTATGTTTTGTTTCATATTAGAAAAAAAGTCTCCTAATAACCAAAATGTAAATCTGCTTGGATCGTCTCCATCTGCAATAAGTATGTATATCATTCATGATTATCTACTATTTTATCATAAACTTTATATCTCAATTTAGTTTTCAAGATATAAAAAGATGTTTATTTTCTGATATCAAAAACACTACAGAAGCAACTTCTGGTCAGTTAATAATATTAATTATTTATAAATAATTTCTTTCAATTTTAATAACTTTCATATCTGTTATCAGTAATAAAAAAATTGGACAAAAAATCTACAACTAACTCAAATTCAAAAATGTCAAAAAAAGGTAATTGTAATTTATGTGTTTATAAATATGTTGATATTAATTATTTTATTATAACTACTATTACAAAATGTTGTTTTAGTTTTTCTTTTAATTGTATGCATGCAAAACCAATGCAAATTATTTAAAAGAATCTCATATATTTAAGCTATATTTAAATTATATATTTTTTATAGAATCATATAAAAATAATTAAATGTATTATTTGTTTAATCTTTAATATATTGGAATTAATTTTTATTAATTATATAGATATTATTTAGATATCAACCATCTTAAACAGTAAAACATAATATAGTTTATTCACCTATTACTTTTTTAATATTTTTTTTATCAAATCATTATTCTTAATCAATAAATGTACTTAAAATACATTGGTTATATTGTTATACCAAATTTATCCATTGTAAATGATATTAAAATGTTGATTGTTACAGATGATCAGTTTAAAGATACAGTTTTACATAGCTTAATTATTTTAAAACACTGCATTAGAAATTTGGATGAAAAAATAGATTTGTTAATTGAATAAAGTTCAAGAAGTACAGAAAATTCAAACACAAATACAAATGATAATGATATTATAGATTACACTAACCTAAATTGTCTTTTCCTAATTCAAGATCTAAATACTCTAAATGATATCGAGGAACAATTGGTGTCGAATAAAGAATAATACAAATTGTTAGTAAGTTTTTTTTATTTTATGATTTTCATAGTAATTTTTAAATATATTGTTTTAGACAAAAAAACTAATTGGACTTGGTAGGAAAACAGTAAAAATATATATTAGAAGAGTGATGCAGTTGTTGTTCTCTGATGAACTTTTAAAGTTATATTCGTTCAATGGTCGAGGGAACACAAAAAAATGTTTTTCTAATCTTATGATATCAAAACTAATATTTGGTAATTGTAATAATTTTTAATTAATTAGTTAGACCAATATTTAGCTAAGCCCCCCTAGCCATCACTTAATTGCGCCTATATTTAAACACCTTTAATAAAATTATTGTAAAAACCTTATTGAAAATTAATTAACATTTATTTTGTTCATATATTATTATTATAAAAATATTAAATAATATTTTGTTCATTTTTTTTCCTTTTATTCCTAGGTTCTGTAAAAATATTAAACAAATTCAACTATGATAATGCTACTGACGATTCTGAAAAGTATATTAAAAATGCTCTCATTCAGGCTTCATTCAACATTAAAAAAAAAAAAATGTCCAAATGTCCAATTACAAAAGATGATGAATTAAATATGTATACTGTATTTAATAGTTCCAAAGAAATTTTTAATAATATATAAAAGATATTAATGAGTTTATTTATTTGTTATTATTACTCCCTACAATCCCTAGAATTTTTTATTAAATATAAACCAATCTGGGATTATTTCCAATTGTATGTAACTAAAATTGCAAGTACTTTGTTAGTTATATTATGCAATTCATTACATTTTTGTCACAAAATTTATTAGCTATGTGTTTTAGGTAGTATAATGGATTATAGGTAAGAATATTATAAAATTTAAAGTAAAAAAATTAAAAAATAAATGTCTAAAAGAAAAGTATTTTAAATTTTCTAAGAGTTAATTTCAAAAACAAAGCGTATTGTACATTATATTCATTGAGTACGTTTTTTACGTGGGATATTTACGTAGCTATCACGTATAAACTTATCCTGATATTAACTTTTATCACAGATATATTTTCAACCATACATTACGATACTCAAACCCAGACACATACAGAATGTACAAATAAAAATAAATATGACAATAAAAAAAAAAACTTTGTTAAGACATATAAAAATTCAATATTTGAAAAGCAGCATTGACTAGTATAGCAATTGTCCATATTGAAGTAACAACATTTCAAGTATAAACAAAGCCATTTATGATAATTAATTTTGTTGCATAACTTAAGTAAGTACACACTTTGAAAAAAATTCACATACAAATTGATATTTTTTATTCATAATAATATAATTGAAAGTTATAATAATAATAAATAATACATTTTAATTGAAATAACTGAAAAAATGATAATTTAATAATATTAATAGTCATAAGAAATATTGTTTTTAAATATTATGTAAGAGATGATATAAACATAAATAATGAATCGAAATGGTGTAGAGATAAATCAGTTCATCTCCATTCATCATGGAGAGTTGTGATTTTGTTGAATTGGCCTGGTAGTATCACGTATTCCATGAACCTATGATGGTTCCATTTGTTTTGTTTTCTTTTTTTAACAACTAAATGTTCTTCAGTGATACTGAAAAATATAGTTTAATTTTTAATGACTTTATTGTCATTTGTATATACAGGCATTTCCTGTTGGTTTTCCGTCCGTTTAAAATAAAATATAATATTTTCTATAAAATTTAATTTATACTAACATTTTTTCGAAAATGAAACCGTAATAATTGTGGTTAATTAAAATTTAAACAAATTATAATTATTATAATTTGTTTAAATTTTTCCTTGATAAGTCTATCTGATTATTTTATAAATACATATAATAATTATTATTTCTATATTTTATTCTTAAATCCATTTATTAAGAAAATTTGGAATAAGAAAAATATCGCAACTGATTTTCGCTCGTATTTCGTAATTTGGTGTTTCTAATTCTAAATTGTTTGCTTTCTCGATCAATTTACCATTATTAATATATATTATTATAAAATTAATTATTTATAGACATGTATGTTTCGAATATTTTAATTAGTTGGTAACAAATAAACTTTTTACATACCGCGGATCTTTACAATACGATTTCATAAGGTAAACCGGACAAAATTTGAGACAACATTGCGTTGCTGGTCCTTCTGCTACTCGTTGTTTTAATGATTTTATAGGTACTGGAAATAAATATACGTATATTATAACACTGTTAAATCGAGCTAAAATTAAAATCGAAAAGTTTGAATACAATTAAATCACTAAGTTAGGATAGTACATTCAGTTCTTTAAAAATTGTCATTCACAGGCACATACACAACAATTACATTAAAATATTGAAATATTAAAATATTTTAGTAACCCCTTCAACAACAAATATTTTACCCTGAAATAATTTTTTTAATAATTGTTGGCATACTATTTTTTTCAAAATCATCTACGAAATACTTGTTTAGAACTCCTGCATGACATTATTTCTAATTGATTCTCATTGTCCACCATAAAATATTTAACCGTATTAATTAGTCTCGGATCAATGGCATCAATCCCTTGTTGCATCGTATAATATTCTTGATTTAAATGCTCGTATTAATGTAAATTAAATTACAATTTTTAAACAAATTATTTACGCACCTTTTCTGCCAGTTCCATCTTCATCTAAGTCATCATTATACACTCCATGACATGCTGCGTGTAACATATCTGCAAGGGCAGAGCTACATACTTTTATGCGTGTATTCCAATCTAATGTATAGAAAAAACAATAAATTATTAATTTATAAGTAAAATATTTAGTTTTTACTCTTTAAAGTTTAAATCTTGATTTTAAAAATTGTTGAACACTTTATGTAAAAGTTAATTTCGCATTGAAAAGTAAATTCTTAAAATAAATCAGAATACTAGATATTAATCCTCGTACTTGGGATAATTTTGTAAATATTAATAATAATTTTATCGAATTTAATGTAAATAATATTAACACAATCAGCAATTTGTTTTAAAAATCAAATAAATGAGTATAAATTGACAATGTACAATTACTAAGTAAAAATATGTTACCGAAAACATAGTTGATGTATTCAACGTCTTCGGTTGAATGGTCAGTTTCCGCATACAAATCCATACATACAAATGTCAAGAAGCACATCGAGAAAAGTCTGAAACGTATCATAATTGTATTAGACAAGAATTATATAACTATATTATTCCATAAATTGATATATTGTTCAATAAACGACTAAGGTTAACTATCGAATTATATTTAGATAAATAAACATTTAAATTATTTTATAGATTTATGGATTATAAAACAATTTTTACATATAATACTGTATGATATTAATGAATATTTGTTAATCATTTGATATGATACTCGTATTACCAAACATATTACAATATAAGCTGGACTGTATAAATAAGTGTTGTTTCATGGATAATATTTGGAATTATTAATGAATATTATTTACTTACATTTTGAACATCATAATGATCTTTGTGAAGATTGCCCTAAAACAAAATAAATATATAAAAATAAGTACATTAGAATTAGTAACTATAATGCTTTTACTAAAAACATATCGTATAATATCTTATTAAAAATAGTTTCTTAAAATTTAATTTTTTTTAACATACTAGATTAAATAATTGTTGTTCAATGTTAATTTTTTTCTTATTGTTTTTTGTTATTATCCATCCGTCGAATTAATCAATGCTGTGTTTCAGTATTCATCAAACGGTGACAAAGATTAATTTTTTTTTTAAAAAAATTATATATTTAACGAATACATACTTCTAAAGTATACTTGAAAATCGTATTTTTTTGTAAAAAAAAAATGGAAAATACAGAGAGCTACTCGTAATCATCATAGTAAGACGATGAAACCTTATTAGTCACATTTTGAGCCACGAAAATGAACTATATTACAATATGCAACAATTAAAGTAACAAATTACTTTTTAATCATTAAATAGCCTTCTTAAAATATTTAGAGTGTATATGATACTTAAGTGATTAAGTGAAGATTAAAATTTTAATATATTTCAAATTCATTTAAAAATCAAAATATTCAGTCATTTTAATTTTTTTGAAAAATTATAATAACATATGATGGCGCTCGTATACATGAATAAATTCTAATAATGACTTGTGATCCACTTCTTACTTATTCACAGGAACGTTCCGTATTAATACCGTATGAGGATTTGCGCGCCGCAAGATCTTCACTACCTGAATTCTCCGGAACAAGGGCCGAAGACCCCATACGATTTCTAAATAATTTGGAATCTGTCCTATCGCAGGCAAACATACACATGTCCGGCTAGTGTAGAGCTATTGAACCGCAATTAAAGGGTACGGCCGCGACTTGGTGGAAATCCATTAAGGTGCTGGAACTATCCTGGGATGAATTCCTAGTCGAATTTTTAACAAATTTCGACAATGACGAAATTCAACTTTGGTTGAGCGCTGATATATTGTCGACAGGACAGTCCGCGACACAATCATTAACGGAATTTATTTTGGATAAAAACCAACTCGCGCGTCGCGTAAATACTGGCCTATCCGAAGCGGATTTGGTTCTGTACATTACCGGATTAACGCGCGAAGAATTCCGTACGCAAATACGACTTCGACAGCCGTCTACTTTCGCCGAGCTTCGACGCATCGCGAGTATTTTAGATCTTGTCGTATGCATACCACGCTCAACCCCGCGATGTGATAACAATCAATCCGGGCAAAGGAGGTGGCAAGGTCGTGACACGGGGCAACCCGTTTCACAACCCCGCGCGAATGCCCCGAATAGGAACGCGCATGCGTCTCAACTGCGCGCGAACTTGTCGTGGAGAGGTCCGCCGGGGCCGTGTAGAACCTGCGGCGAATTGCACTGGCACAGCGAGTGTCCGCACAGACCGACCATGTCGGGAAACGGTGGGGGAGCCAGGGGGAACTAGTCCATCCCGTTGACTTCGAACAACCCCACACAACATCACCCACCAAGTTCGGTATTACGGGCGGTAAAAATTTAGGCGATTTTTTGCACAAATTTTTCCGCCACGTCGTCGGCGAACACATCGTTCAACGCACACGACGACGCACCTGTCGAGACTCAATCTCAGACCCCCAACCTGCACCACCCCATTCTCAGTCTTGCTCACCTGAACGGTGACACGCAAGACCACAACCACTCGGCTTCGGGGGAAGTCTTAGGTGCAGGGACAAAGGCAACAAAGACACGAGTACTCACCACCACAGGTAGCGGGGGCGCACTCACATTACACACCCCCACGTCAGTCACACCTGTAGAAGATCGGCTAGCGAACACAGAGGCAATCGAAACGGATGCTTTGGTTATGGCAATTCAACCTGCTCAACAAACATCCTTGGTCGCGGTTAAGAACCAATTGTCCCGTTCCGCTCAGCCATCTAAGTCAAATATCTTAGATGATCTGTACTGCGACGTATTACTCGGACACAACTTTCTATTTCAAAACGAAGTCTCTTGGGATTACACCGCATGCGCAATTCACATGGGTTCACAGATTAGGACATCGACATGCTGGAAGGGCCAACCACAGCCACATAGCGCGATTCCTGATTTAAGTCAGTTAGAAATTGGGGGCGACCGACAAACTCGCGTGAGACTTACTGCAGTGTTAAACAAATATCCAGTAGTATTCAGCGATAAAGTAGGCCGCACCAAATTAATCGAACATGAAATTCTGTTAAAGAATCCCACTCCTATCGCGCTAAGACCTTACCCGTACCCAGTTCAGAAACAAACTGAAATTGACAATATGGTGCGCGATATGGAAATCCAAGGCCTCGTAGAGCCAAGTACCTCACCGTGGGCCGCACCAGTAGTATTAGTGAAAAAGAAGGACGGAACCGCCCAACTTTGCGTTGACTATAGGCGACTTAACGACGCGACCGTATCCGACGCGTACCCCATGCCCGATCTAAACAAAATGATTCGACAAATGCGGGGCGCGAAGATTTTCAGCGTACTTGATCTCAAATCTGGCTATTGGCAAGTGCCACTTAGCACTGACGCGCGAAAATATACGGCATTTCGGACGCGTAGAGGTCTTTTTCAATTTCGAGTATTACCCTTTGGTCTCAAAAATAGTCCCATGACTTTCGTAAGACTTATGAATGAAGTTTTGAGGGGGTATTTAGATGAGTTCGTACAGGTCTACCTAGACGACATCGTTATTTTTTCAAAAAACGAATACGACCATTATGCCCACTTAGACAAAATTCTAGAACGCTTACAGAGATTTGGACTAACATGCAACACAAAAAAATGTAAAATTGGCACATCGCAAATTTCATTTTTAGGGCACATTGTAGACGCTGAGGGTATCGAGAAACAACCGGAGAAATTAGAGTGTATCAACAATTTTCCGGTTCCAAAAAAGGTAAAGGACGTTCGTAGATTTATGGGGGTTTGTAATTGGTACAGTCAATTCATTGACAACTATGCCGACATTATAGCCCCACTTTCGGATCTATTAAAATAGGGGGCGAGATGGAAATGGACAAGTACGGAACAGCATGCGTTTGAAAACATTAAACGCGCACTGCACTCGTCACCGAAACTATCACCACCAGATTATAGCGCACCGTTCTGTTTACAAACTGACGCAAGCGAAATTGGCGTTGGAGCAATCCTCTTCCAACGGGGTGACAGCCCGGAGGACAGACGCATAGTTTCTTACGCGAGCAAAAAGTTTAGTGACACACAAAAACGGTACTCTGCGGTAGGAACGCGAGTGTTTGGCTATAATTTGGGCGACGGATAAATTTCGGCCATATCTCGAAACCCGACGTTTCGAACTCTTGACCGACAACGCGGCGCTAACATGGCTACATAGGGCAAAGGACAAAAATTCCAAATTAACGCGGTGGTCTTTACAACTAGCGAATTTGGATTTTAGCACAGTACACGTACCGGGTAAGCTCAATGAGGTACCTGACTTACTGTCGCGCGATCCTGCGCCTGGCGAACCAGTAAACGAGGACAGCCTCGAAGATAAGTTAGTTGGGGTCCCCATCACTCACACAAATCACGGACCCAAAACCGACAATCTTTTTTCTACTTTCGCCGCCAATGATAGTAACGCGCCCATCACAACGGATATTCTCGTAGCGTGGCAGTCCGAAGACTTGTCTACGTCCGAAATTATCCATCACCTCACAGCGGACACCCCGGCGCGCAATACGAGAAGTTCCAAAACCGGAACAGACACATATGTCTTTACCGATGGGCTTCTACGTATAAACATCGGCCACAACCTCCTCGTCGTAATACCCAAGTCCAAAACACAACACGTCATTTGGAGGTATCACGATCACGTTTTAGCTAGCCATCCAGGATGGAAAGAAACGTACAGGGCGGTTAGGCAAAGGTTCTACTGGAAGGGTCAGAAAAACGACGTTAGGTTATACGTAGGTGCGTGTCATATATGCGCTTGCAAGAAACCACTTAACACACGTCCCGATGACCCTATGCGCGCTAGAACACCAAAACAATCATGGAAAGTTATTAGTATTGATCTGATGGGCCCCTACCCCCGCAAACATAGGGGCAAAGCATATATACTAGTAGCGACCGACTGTTTTAGCAGGTGGACCGAGGCTTACCCACTAGGCACCGCCACCACTAAAACAATAACCGAAACACTCGAACGCGAGTTCTTTTCACGTTTCGGTTATCCACGCGTGTGTCTCAGTGACAACGGCCCCCAATTCGTCTCAACCGAAATGAAAAGCGCGTTAGATAGTTGGGGAACGGAAGGTTGGACGACTCCGGTATACCACCCGAGGGCCAATCCCGTTGAGCGTCGTAATCAAGAACTAAAAAAAGGTTTGCGCGCACAACTAGTGAATGGTAAACATAGTTCCTGGGACACAAAACTGGCCCCGATTCTGTTTGCGATTAGGAATAGGCGTAATGAGCAGACTGGCTATACCCCTGCAACGCTCGTTCTAGGCAGAGAATGCAGAAGACCGGGGGATTGGGCACTGTCGTCATCAACGCACGTTCTTGTCGATATACATGAAAAGGAGAGGTCAGCGCGCGAGCAGCGTGTTTTAGGTGACAAACTAACGACGGGTGGTTGCAATGATTCCAAGTTTTGCGAGGGCGACGTAGTCTACTACAAGTCACACCACCTGTCGAAGGCACACGAGGGTTTCCACGCCGGTTTCGCCTCAAAGTGGTGGGGACCGGTAGTACTTGCAAAACGAGTCGGGATTGGAGTATTTCTCACCGATCAGTCACCGGCACGAAAACTTCACGTCTCGTGCTTAAAACGGGCAAAGAACAATCTAACTAACACGTAACGGTAAAATAATTTATATATAAGTTACTGACCGCATGATGTTTTTAGAACGAAATGTCCGGAGGGAAGAAAACCTCACCGCTCACCTTGGAGCAGGTGGCGGAGCTGCTGCGTCAAGCGACCGAGGCGGTGACACTGGGCAACCAGCAGACGGCGGAAACGGTGATGGCGATGCGGGAGGAGGATCTCCGCAGTGACCCGGTCCTGGGAGCAGCATTCCAGAGAGGGTGGACCGCCTGTGTGGCTGCCATGAACCTGGCAGTCCGGGCCCCAGTGACGGACGCAAAACGGCAGAGGACCAGTGGGAAAGCCCACCCACCGCCCAAACCAACCAAGCCGACCCGTCCAGCCACCCAGTCCAAACCATCCACAGCGACCTCCACGAAGACTCCAGGGACGCCCAGAGTGGTGGGAAAAATCCCACCGCTACCATCCCAGTGGTCGGATGCGGAAAAGAACCGGGCGCTGCAGTACAACCCGTCGGCCGGTTATCACCCATCCAACGTTGCGGTGGGAAGTCGGTCGCCGACGTCCGAAGGATCCAGGAGCCAAAAGGCCCCTGGGTCCAACGGAGCTCCGGACAAAAACCGGAAGGCGCCGTCGAAACCCGCAACCACCACTGGCGACGGCGTAGTGACGGGGAAACAAAGGAAGTGGGAGAGGTTCCTCCAGATTAAGGCGGCCAGGAAGGCCAAGAAGGACCGGCCGGCTGGAACCAGCCAGCAACATCGGTTGGCCAAGCACCCGGTTCTTTCGGAGGCTACCACCGCCTCCATCGACACCACGGCAAAGGAGGAGCCGATAGAGACCCCGGGCACTTCCCGAGACGAGGTCGCCGTGGGGAAATCGGGTAGAGACGTCATCGACGTCTACCTCGAGTCTACCGCGATAGGTGGAGGTACAGCACGTACACCACTATCGCGGACCGCGCCGGCTCTCTACCCAACATAACCTGGAGCAACGACAATACCGGCCCGGCAAAATCTCACCTACCTCGTATATCGGGCAGAGGGGGGGACCGTTGCCGGAAACCGGTGACAACGTACTGTGCTGTTTCGACCGTCACATAACGCGTATCGTTACGTAAAATCGTTGTTCGAGTCGTTGTTATACCATTTTACTATTGTGTTTCCACAGTACTTTTTTTATTAGCTGTACTCTTTTTGTTATTGAGTGGTAACCATTATTACTACTATTATTATTCTTATTATTATTAGTATACGTGGTTTTATTTTTTTTGTTATTAAAATTAAAAATATCATATCTTCTGTAATTCATTAGACCGGCCACCTCACCGAGGACAACCGTGAGTCCGCGTCAATATGTTATACGATACAATTTTATTTTTAAATCCCTAAATGTATCATAATATATTTATTATTAATTGCGCCGAGTACATTCCTACATTATATGTCAGACAATTAAACATCGATTAACATAATACATTACTGCGAAGGTTTATAGATACTTAACCAGTCTCGTATCTGAAACTAAACAGTGGAGACACGCGTGACAGGTACGATAGATATTGATAATGTGTGGCGTGTTAATTTCCGTCTGGTCTCTTGTTATTTATTACGACGTTGTTTACATGACTCCAACAAATCCGGTTTTTTAACGAAAATAGTTATTATCTGTCATACAAATGAAGAAATTGTTCTCCAAAAACAAAAATATGCGCAAAACGTTCAAAATATTAACTTGAATGAATTAATAGGTCTTTTAGGTATTTAATAGCATCTGCGAAAATGAAAAGTAACCATGTAAATGCAGTCAATCTATTTGACCTCTTGTTTTGTGGCTATAGATATCGCTCTACTATGTCACTTACAAGGTTTACTTTTATAATTAGTTGTTTACTATTTGATTCAAAGAATATACGGGTTTGCACCAATTTCTGAAATTTGGGACATTCTCATGGAGAACTGTCAAAACTGGTACAATTTAGGATTATACCTAACAATAGATGAACAGTTAGTTGGTTTTAGAGGTCGTTGGCCGTTTAAAATGCATATTCCGTCGAAACCTAATAAATATGGAATAAAAATACTTATGAAGTGTGATAATTCAACAAAGTATATGATAAATGCAATTCCATATTGCGGAAAAAGAACTGTCCGAAGTAATGTGTCTGCATCAAATTATTTTGTTGAACAGTTAGTATCGTCAGTAAAAGGATCTAACCGCAATATTACAATGAATAACTGGTTTACATATATTCTTCTGACACAAAAACTACTGACAGGTTGTAAACTGACAGTAATTGGAACGATAAAAAAAATAAAAGAGAATTCCCGGTTGAATTTACCGACTTAATATATGCTGATCGAGCAATAAATACATCGCTATTTTTATTTTTGTACACTTTGACCGCTGTCTCTTACAAAACAAAGCCATCTAAACTTGTAACTTTAGTGTCTTCCCTGCATGTTGATGATTCTATAAATGAAACTACTAAAAAGCCAACAATTGTAATGAACTATAATGAGATTAAAGGTGGCGTGGACAGTTTTGACCAAATGTGTTAATGCCGTAAAATGCCGGTAGAAAAACTAAATGATGGCCATTGTGCATTTTTTATAATATGATAAATATTGCATCAATAAATGCTTATGTAATATAGGTACACAATTGTTACAAAAACAGGAAAGACACTTCAAAACCTTTATCGCGCTTCCAATTTATGATACACTTACAGGAACAATTGGTTGAGGATCGCATGAGATCAAGACTTTCGAATAGTAAACTACCGCATAATTTGAAAAAAAATACTGAAGATTGTTTGGGAATAAAAAACGTAACACAAACGCAAGATCGACCGATTGAAGAAGAACTTTCAACTAAAATAAGAAAAGTTTGTATCTACTGCGAATAAAAAAAAGGCAAATGACTAAAACATGTTCTTTATGTTATCCAAATATTAGGGTTACAAATAGATACCAGACAATATTTATATGGGGAAGGTGCCTACAAATCTAACGTTTCCATCTTTATTTAAAAAAGTAAATTTTTATTAGCAATAACTATTATGATAATATTATATAATACATATATACAGTGGCGTAGCTATCATCGGGCAAAGCAGGGCAGTTCCCTTGGGCCTCTAGAGCTCAGGGGCCCTCGGAGCTCTTGGTAAATTTTAAAAATATATTCGTAAACTAATTGAAATAAAATTGAAAAAAAGGTTGGATATTTTTAATATGATAATTGAATATTAGAAATTTAATATGAATATTGTATACCTATAAATACACACTGTATGCAATGATCGGTGTTCAACTACGGAACACGGTTTAAGATAGTATGGTTGCCCGACGACCTATGATAAGATCGTTTTAATCTGGCACGGCTTTTAACTAGAACAGCTGGAACATTGACCGCTAGCGCTTGCAACGTGATGTGTACCGATATAGAAGCAGAATTTACGAGCTATTATTTTTTTCCCACGCTTTACTAGTATCAAATATTTTCCTAATATTGCCACAGACTATATGAAATTTTCTGTGATATTACTCTCATACTCATAGACTTCTATAAAAACCACGATTTGAATCCTGATAAATACTTCAATATATATCTATTATCGTAGTCCATAGCTCTATCATCTATGATATATACAAATTTACATCCGTAGAAGATAAAACAATAATTATTCATAAAGTTTTAAAATGTTATGCTTAATTGTATTAAAATTGTGTAACTGTGCTAAAAATTAAAATGCTGTGCTGTATACCTAATTGTTCTTCACATGACAAATATGTAAAGATAAGTTCTTTCAAAGTTCCAATGAATATTGCCTTACGGTCTGAATGGGAAAATGTCTTAGGTATTTCCTTAACTAATAATTCTCGTGTTTTTCGTAACTATTTTACTACTAATACATTTTACATGATGTAATAGACACATAGGTATCTGGAAATTGAATAAATAAATACACGGTTAGTACCTTTACTTATAGATATATAATGTATTTACGAACTATTCAACTATAAGTAAAACATAACATGTAAATATATTTGTTGGTGTGTCTAAAAAAACCTAGACTTAGAGATGGAGATATACCGGTGAATTTATAGTATATTATTTTGTTTACAATTTTAGTAAGAATTTATAGTTAAATAACTTATTAACACCATAATAACCTTTTTTCAAAAATTTAACTTTACTCATTATAAATAGTTAAATAATAATATAACAACCAAGGCTTATTTTAAGGATTTTTATCAACTACGCATTTTGGTTAATAAGCCTAAAAAAAAGAACTATAGTTTCAAAATATAATATCAAATTACAGTTAAAAATTATGACACTTGCAGATTTTTGGTGGACTAATTTAAAATTTAATATTTTAAGAAGGAATAAAATAATAAAAATTTGTGTTCAATACTTTATTTTAATAACTTTACTAATTACTTTATTCATCATATTTATATGGGTATATAATACCATTTAGTTAATGGGTTATTAATACTATTTTGTTGGTCCATAACCTAAGAATAACCAAATTTGTTAAAGATTGGTTATTATGATTTACAAGTACCTACTATCAACAAATACCTATTTAAGTGGCATACAAAGATAACCGCTTATATCGCACACAACAAAATTTATTGTTAAAATAACAAATATTACTTTGATCATTTGATATTAAATACCGAATTTATTGAATTACTTATCAACTATTCCAATCAAAATTAATTTTCTTCTTTTCATAAAATATTAGTAGTTGTGCGATCGTCCCGACATCCAAGCTACGAGTCATCACTGATTATTACTGTTTTAATTTTTGAAAAGGTTTACGGAAAACGACGTGTATAGCACTATAGCCCCGGTATTTTCATTGTTTAAATGTTTACTAACGTTTAACAAAACATGAAAAACGCCGGCTGCTGTAGTTCAGTGATTACTAAAATTATGAATGATAACGAAAAACGAAAAAACGAAGTCGTGAGAACACTTTTATAAGTCTATGATTATTTAATAATCATTTATACAATATAATATATTATAATACAGCATAAGGCGATGAGTAAATATCGGGGTTTTTCAGGTTTTTCCTAATCGGTTTTGGGATTATTTAATCTTAGAAAACTCAAACTTCTAAAAAGTTGATCCTATGAATTAAAATAATAATTTAAATTGTTATTAGCTGATAATTAATTTATAGCTGATAAGTAGGGTTCGGATTTGAAGGCAATATAATCAATAAAAAAAGCATTTCAAATGTAAAAAAAGGCAAACAAAAGGTATTTAATTTATATAAAAAAGCAATTCATAAATATACTAAAAAATAAAATAGTGAACATTTTGTAAACAATTTCAAATGCATACATTTTGAGAAAAATACAAATTAAAAATGAGCATGAATACTAAACTACATTAAGTTTATGCTATTTTGTATAAATAGATTAGGTACCTTTTTCTTTAACCAGGTTTGTCCTAAGAATTAGTTAAAAACAATTTTAAATATTAACTCACTTGAGTTATACCAGTTAATTTAATGCAAAATAAATTAGTTGGTATTAAAAAAAAAAAAATGACTACCATGTATTTTGATAAGCTATATCGATAAATATTGCGAATAATAAAACCTATTTGTAGCGATAATATGCAAGCTGTGTATAAAATTATAAAATAAACTGAAAAATTAAACACAAAATAGGCATTTATAAGTACAAAAGTATTTATAAGTACAAAAGGTCAAAAAAAGGCAAAAAGGCATTTATAAGTAAAAAGGCAAAAAAAGGCAAAAAAAAAAAAAAAGATCCATTGTCTAAGAAATTAAATGAAACACATTTTTGTATAAAAATTATTTTTCTATTATGATTAATAAAAGAAAGGCACTTGCCTTCAAATCCAAACCCTACTGATAAGTATCAATGATAAATGTGGATTCTAATTTATAATTAATACCTATAAGAACTACAATTTGCTCTTATCTTATTAATATAACAATCAATTATCAAAATCAATTGCGCGAAAATTGATTATCAAGTGCGTATTTAGTTTTTCCAAATACGCAAAATAAGCCCAATTGCGCTTTAGAATAAGCCCTGATAACAACATAAACTATAAGAATGTTTGTACCTAGTACCTAACTTATTTTGAGTATCAATTAATTATCTGTTTATTATTTTAATTAATGGTTTTATAGAGGTTTTTATATTTTAAACAACAATATAAAGTTTAATGTGGTTTTTCCTATGGATAGAATTATGGAGCCTAATTTATTTACTGCCCCGAGGCCCTTTTCAATCTTGTTACGCCACTGCATATATAATATATATGAAGCTAGTTGTAAAATATCACATTTTTAAATTGCTCATTCAAAAACTACTTTTTTCATTTACATAAGAATAAAAATATTTTATATTTATTCAATGATTTACTTATTATCGACAGTTTTAAATTTAGAAATTGTATGAAAATATATCTGGTAATATAACTTGGCATTGTACAACGAAATCGGGTTCAGCAAGACTGAAATGGTAATTTTTAATCACATCAGAATAATCCAATACATTTTACTCTGTCAGTTCAAAGTCTGAAGAAAGTGGCTGAAGAAAGAAAGGCTGTCTGCTGCAATGCTCAAGTTTTGTACTTGTGTTAAGGTTGAACAAGCCATTTCTTAAATTTAATGCATTTGATCATTTTTTTCCAAGTTATAGTTAGATTATTACTGAAGAAAAATGTACATTTTGTTTTTAATGTATTGAAAATTATGTTGATTATTGATTATATTATGTTTTTTTATTAAGTCCTCTAGGTTCAATCATAGATTATATAGATTGAACTACCTACATATAATTATTTTGTAAGAAATATTGAAAGGAACCTCAATGGATTTTTTAAATTATTTCCCTTGTTTGACCAGAAAATTAATTATTAAAAATTCAATTTTTAAATAGGAGTCTTTTTAGATATTTTATACATCATAAAAATAAAATAAATTTAAAATGAATATCATAAGTACCATTACATTTTATTCCTAAACAAATTTTTTTTAACTTGTTTTAATTGAAAATTTTACACTATGTATATTATACATTTTTATATAAAATTTTTTATATTTTTTATATAAAATATAACAAAATGTAGGTTCATGCAATAAATACAAATAAATCTGTATAAAGAGCATCAGTGTAAGGTGGGGTGTACAATAACAAGATTATTAAAACATAAAATCACATTATTGTCTCATGCCCATAAATATACCTATAATTTAAAAATTCAATTATTTAATATATTCATAAACCATATTCATATTAAGCCATTGTGTAAATCAAGCAACTTGTGCACTCATCTATTCTAAACGTTAAAAAGCCATATGTTAACTTACATTATTTGTCAAGTTATACATTTAAATTTCTGATTTTTACCTTAACTGAATTTAAAAAATAATCTGTGTTGTTATTTCTGTAAGATTAAAATTATCTGATATGCAGCAAAACTTGAAACTATGTATATTTTTATTTTTATTTATTTTTTTTTGTTTACAGGAATTCGATATTTAATTGTGATATGATTAAAATTCAATTGAAAAAAATAAATATTACCCACCATAAACAAAACGCTCACGTTCTACCTCATAGGGAACAAAGGGCTACATATTGCAAACAATTTAAGAGTCGTGAATGATACAGCCGAAAGAAGTGTAAAATTAATGGAGATTATAATAACCCACTAACAAAAAATGAACAACAAAAACAGTATATATTACAAATTGTCGCAGACTACAAGCGTAAATTTACAGATTGTAAAAAGCAAACATTATCAAAAACAATTGTGTAATTTTTAAATTTATATTGTACAAAATGATGTTTTTTCTTTAAAAATACAATAATACATGCCAAATTATAAAAGTTACAATTTATATTCATTAAAAATCCTGGAAATAAAACAAATTATATTTATAAAATCATTATTTTTTGAAAACAATAATTATAACTATAATATAATATTTACCCACGAAAATACTAATTTTATGAAAAAATTTCATATATAATTTTATTTAGATTATTATATATGTTATAAATAAAACTCTATTTAATTATCTATTAATTATTAAATAAATACGAAAATACCCCTATCACGCAAATTTCAACCCCCCTGCGCCTCGAGAAAGAATTTCTTGATCGTGTTCAAATTATCACTAATTTACTTTTTTACTAATGGAACAAAATACGGGGGCCCTACAAAGAAAATGACTTAAATTTTTAAGGGACGCCCTAATGGGTACACAATCGCTAACCTACAAGTTCATTAGTCGTGATAATTAGACCAGACGGAAATTAACACGCCACACATTATCTATAACTATCGTACCTGACACGCGTGTCTCCACTATTTAGTGTCAGATACGCGACTGAATAAGTACCAATTAACCTTCGTAGTAATGTATTTTGTTAATCGATGTTTAATTGGCTGACATATAATGTAGGAATGCACTCGGCGTAATCAATAATAAACATATTATGATACATTTAGGGATTTGTGTTTGACATATAGAACATTGTGCATTAGTCATTCACCTTTTTTTGTATTCGCAGTAGATACAAACTTTTCTTATTTTAGTTGGAAGTTCTTCTTCAATAGGTCGATCTTGCGTTTGTGTTACGTTTTTTATTCCCAAGCAATCTTCAATATTTTTTTTCAAATTATGCGGTAGTTTACTATTCGAAAGTCTTGATCTCATGCAATCCTCAACCAATTGTTCCTGTAAGTGTATCATAAATTGGAAGCGCGATAAAGGTTTTGAAGTGTCTTTCCTGTTTTTGTAACAATTGTGTACCTATATTACATAAGCATTTATTGATGCTATATTTATCATATTATAAAAAACGTACAATGGCCTACTATAGAAACTATAGTACTATTAAAGTTGGGATTATATTAATTTACCGATATCAACTCGTACATAACGGATGAAAAACTAAAACAAATAAAAAATTATAATGAAAAATAAATATAAAAGTTAAATTATTTATTTTTAAAAAATTGGAGAATATTTTGTCAGTTTTCAGTGCATAAATGCATGCCTATTTATTAGATTTAAAGTGCATTAAAAGTTTAGTGAGATAAACTGCTGTATAGTTCAGAGTGTTGGGCGGTTAACAGGAGAATAGAACAAAGTATGAGTATCGCGGAAATGAGAATGCTTCGATGGTTAAGTGGAGTGACAAGGGAAGATAGAATGAGGAACAAATACGTGAGAGGTAGTGTTTATTCATTTATAACAGGTATAATTTTATAAAATATTAATATAATTTTTATTAGTTGTTTGTTGTTTTGGAACAACGAAAATCCTTTAAGACTTTTTCCTTGTTCTAAATAAGTTTATGCACTACGCCCAAATATCGGTGTATAAATAGGGACGTAGTATTATTAGATCTTTAGATACAATGTAACCATACTTATGTGTAGACCGGTACTGTTAATCTTACAGAATTGACTTATCGGGCTACCAATACATTTATCTCAGTATTAATAAATATCGATTATAACTTTAAAAGTGTTTATTATTTACTTCAAACCTGTATCAATCAACGTGTAATCGACAAAAAAGGTGACTTCGACGTAAAAACGTTTTGAGTCAGTCTTTAACCACACCGGCTCACTACACCCCTTAGGAACAGCGACCTCTAAAACAATAATCGAAACATTAGAACGCGAGTTCTTTTTACGTTTCGGTTACCCCCGCGTGTGTCTCAGCGATAACGGCCCCTAGTTTGTGTAAAACGAAATGCTAAATGCGTTAGAACGTTGGGGAGCACAGGGTTGGATATATACCATCCGAGAGGCAACCCTGTCGAACGCCGAAATCAAGAGTTAAAAAAAGGTTTGCGCGCACAACTTGTCGACGGCAAACATAAAGCTTGGGATACAAAACTACCCACAATTCTATTTTTGATACGGAACAGGCGTAACGAAAAGACATGCTATCCACCCGCGGTCCTAGTCCTCGGCAGAGAGTGCAAGAGACCCGGAAATTGGGCGCTGTCAAAATCAACGCCAGTTCATATCGAAAAATCAAAGGAAGAGAGGGTAGAGCGGGAAAAACGTATTCTAGGAAAAAAGGTGGCGGTAAAACCGAGCGTGAACACCGGCACACCGGTAAAGTTCAGCAAGGACGTAGTAATCTACTACAAATCACACCATCTATCAAAGGCACACAAAGATTTTCACGCCGGTTTTGCACCAAAATGTTGGGGGCCGGTGATTCTAGCGAAGCCGATTGGAAAAGGAGTTTTCCTTACCGACCAGCAACCACTGCAGAAAATACATGTGTCATGCCTAAAACGCGTGCCTCAAGGCAAAATTATATAAATGTCCTGTAATAACCACCATTTTCAGACACCATGAGCGACCAAAACGCCAACAAGTGACAACAGGTGGCCGATATATCAACCGCCTGGGACTGGTGCACGGCGACTAGGATCAACCACGCATGGCGGCTCAGGTCGCCAGGATGTCAAATCGCCACCTGTTGTAAAATCCGGTGAGGGCGGCGATCTACAAGCGGGGCTGGATGGACAGGATGACAGACATCGAGCGACGGCTGTGACCACAACCTACGGCACCACCTTGCAGCTGCCGTAACAGATCGAAGTCCAGACCACCACACCCACAACTAGCCATTCCGACATCTCACCGGACACCGGCAAAAACGGACAAGGCACTCGTACCCTTGCCACCCAGGGAGCCATCACTGGTACCCGGGCCATCAAGGGTAACTCTGACAACGGTCGTGAAGGAAAGGACGGAGGCGCAGCAGAAGAAGAACAAACGCAAGTTCCAGAAGCTAAAGGAGAAGAGACAGGCGAGGGAACGCAACACTAGTCAACAACACCGGGTCGCCAAGCTACCCGCGCCAGTCTCCGAACCGGAGGCCGCTAGCGCACCACCGGCCCAACCAACACAACCAACAGCGATGGTAGTGGACTCACCGGTGGCCGCGGGACACAACCCCAAGGAGCCGAGTGCATCCATCAACAAGGCGCAGCATGTTTTAGTGTAGCGCCAATTGTGGACAAGACGAGAGAAAATAGGCTGAGATGGTTTGGGCATGTGATAAGGCGAGAGAAAACGAATGCAGTAAGAGTGGTTATGAAGATGGACGTTGAAGGGAAAATAGGAAGAGGAAGACCAAAAAAGAGACGGTTGGAGACTATGGAGAATGACATGAGGGCTGCCGGTGTGTGCATAGGAGTTGTGATTGACAGAGTGAAGTGAAGGTGTAGGACAAGAATGGCCGACCCCAAATAGTTGGGAGGAAGGCGATGCAGAAAAAGAAGAAGAAGAAGAAGAATGATTTTTCTTGAATAAATATCGAGTTTTGAAACAGAATATAATTAACAATTGTATGGTTTGGTTAAATATTTAGTCTATAACTAAGTAATATATTAGGTATCCATTTCTAAAATCTATATTATGAGTTGCTATATTAAATATTTGACACTCGTCATTTTTTTATCAGACAAACATAAAACAACTTTATTATATAATAGTTAAGATACATTTGACTTATATTTAAATGTGATATTTCTAAAGAGCTCACGTTTATCGTAGAAATACTCACACTACGGTTCACACAAATATAATAATAATATTATTACGGTCTGCTGATATATATGTATATATATTATATTTATAAGTACATTCATTGTACATCGTATAATGCATATAGATATTTGTCAGCCTTAATAATTACACCAGATGGAAGTTAACCCTTTATAGGGTAGAGGGAAATAATTTCCCATTAAAGAAAAAAAAATTGTAATTTGCTATTCGCAGAGCGTTAAAATATAATATACAAATTGAAAAATCGGTGATTTTTTTCTGTATTTAGTCATAATCTTAAATTGCATACATTGCCATCTGTTTTTATAATATAGGCTTACGAGTAAACTAGTGGGAAATTATTTTCCACTGCCCATTCGGTACACATCATATTTACTATACTTCAGTTTATTTTTAATTTATCATAGTTTGTTGAATGTTCTTGACGAAAACTTAAACAACTGATTATTTTGAATGATAATTTAGAATACACACGTTTTTATAATGTTATCATTAATATTTATTTTTTCACGGCTGATTAAAAGATAATCAATTTTGTCGTGAATATTCAAGCATCGTTTTAAAGTCACTTTTAGTACATTAAAGTTTGACTTTAAAAGCTTAACGTAAGTATAATCTAATACGTTATTATCTACAGATTAAGAATATGTGTAACTTCAAATGAAAAAATACATCACTCACTAAATAATTCAATAAAATAAACAAAAAAAATAATAAAAAAGTTTTTATCAGATGAATAAGAAATTGTCAGATGAAGATATTATTAAACTATTCAATGGAATATCTGATGATATGGCTTTTGATTCAGACTTAGGAGGTGATTCTGATGCTGAAGATAATTTACCATATGTTCAAACAGTTAAAAGTAAGTTTATTTTTGTTAGATTATTATTATTTTCACATTTACAATGTATGTATTTTACATATTATGCAATTATAATTTATAACTAAGTAATTTTTATAATATTTGTAATTCAAATTGTTGAATAATCGTATATCATAGCATAGTATATAATACGCTTATGAAAATGAATACTTGATAAATATTTAAAGAAATATAATTTCTTTTCAGACAAAAAATTAAGATCACATACAATTAATGAAACAGAAATATTGAATGAATCTATGCCTTCTTCATCAAACGACCCTAGTCCTGTATAAAGGTACATTTTTTTTGTGTTACTTCAATGAAAAATATAATATTATATTAGACCATTTATATTATTATAGTAAAACTAAACACATGATATCATTTGTTTATATAGGAAACGTATTATATATACGTTTATATATAACTAAACAAATGTTTGGGAACTAATATTTCTTCCATTTATTTATAAAATAGTTACAGAGTCAAATTTATATGCTTCCAAAAAAAAATGTGCCTTTGAATACAACTCCAAAAGAAATTAGAGCACTTCTTGGTATTGTTGTATATATGGGTTACCATTCGTTACCCAGCATTCGATCATATTGGTCTAATAATCCAAACTTCTTTTATGAAAAAGTAGCAAAAGTTATGACAGTCAAACGGTTTTTAAAATAAACTAGATTTTTACACCTAAATGATAATTTGCAAATGCCACCCAGAAATACTGAACAGTCTGATAAACTATATAAAGTAAGACCTCTAATAAGCTATTTAAAACAAGTTTATTCGGATTTGTATACTCCGTCCAAACAATTAGCAATAGATGAAAGTATGGTAGCCTTTACAGGAAGATCAACCATGAAACAATTCATGACATTGAAACCTATAAAAAGAAGGTTTAAAGTTTGGGCAATGGCAGATTCATCTAATGGGTACCTAATTAATTTTGATGTTTATACTGGGAAAAAAAGTTAAAATCAAACTGAATTCGGCCTTGGAGAAAATGCAGTATTAGATCTGACCCAAAATGTAAAACGCAAATCATGTTGTTTGTACTTTGACAATTTTTTCACTAGTATTCCACAGATAGATAAGCTTCATAAAAATGATTTATTTGGATGTGGTACATTTCGATCAAATAAAAAAATGTATCCTAAAGATATTATGAAGAAGGATAAATAATTCAAAATAGTTGATACAGATTTTGCTCAAAGTGGTGATGTGATTATTTCAAAATGGAAAGATAGAGGTAAGAAACCAATCACCGTTGTTAGCAATATGCATAATGCATCTGTAACCGAAATGTTCTAAGAACCGATTCAAGAGGACAAAGAACACATATTTTATGTCCATCAAGTATAGCTGATTATAATCGTTATACGGGAGCAGTTGACCGCTTTGACCAGTATATGTCTGCTTATAGTGTTAGCCAAAAATCAAGACGTTGGTGGGTGAAATTGTTTTATTATATGTTGGATACTACAATAGTCAACTCTTTTTTGCTTTATAAAGAAATTTGTAATGCTGTGAAAAAGAAGTACATGAGTCATTTAGATTTTAGATCAAAACTAACTGATGAGTTGATATCAGATTTTTCATCTCGACAAAGACGACCTACCATTTCCACTATGAGTAATAAACGTAAAGATTCCAATGGTTCAATTCAAATTTCTGGAAAACATTTGGCAATAAAAATAAGTACATATCGCCGCTGTGTGTCATGTAGTAAGTCTAAAGAAAAGCGATCCAATATGGCTTGTGACACCTGTGATAAAGACTATTTTGCTAAATACCATGAATAATTTATATTTTTATTTTATTATATATTTTATACCTATTTTTACAAACAAAAATGAAACTGTGTGATATAGTTTTTAAGATACAAACACTATATTTTATAAAAATGCTTATGTATTTATTTATATTCATGTGGGTATGAAATATGACTTGTTAATTTTTTATTAGAAAAAAAACTTATTTAATTTATTGCTAAAAGAATGCAAATTATGTTATTTTTTTGTTAAATTTTTTTTTAATGATTACCTAAAGGTATAATGTTTTATATATATCCTTATGTTGTAATTATTTTTTATAATAATAATTTGATGTAGACAAGCTTAGTTTATAAATAAAGAATGTGTACATCTTCTAAGTCTGTTCAATTTTTTTTATTTTTTTTTTATCGTATGCAAATTTGTTAAAAAAAATTTTAAATTCAATGTTGATGTCATTCATATTTATATTTATATTTTTTACAAATAAATAATACATCTCTTATAGTAATTCATACATAAAATTGGTTTCTTGAATATCTGAGACTATGGGAAATAATTTCCCTGTACCCACATAGAAGTATTCTATGAGCAGAATGGCCTTTGGGAAATAATTTTCCATCAATTTCCACCCCCAATTCAACCCCTGCAAAGAAAATAAGTTTTTTTTATTTATTTTAGTATCCTCTATCTATAGTAATGTTATCCTGAAAATTCTATCCAATTCTGTTCACATTTTAACTAATGCCATATAAAGGGTTAAGACGCAACACTTTATCTACAGCTACCGTACCTGTCACGAGTGTCTCGGCTGTTTTGTATAAGATACTCGATAGGTATCTTAAATATTTCTAGTAATGTTTTATGTGTAACGATGTTTAAATTGTGGACGATTTACATATGAATTTACATCATCGTAATAAAGAACAATAATTTATGTATTTAGGATTTGAAAATGATTCCTTTATAGTTAGTAAGTGGAAATTATACAATAACATAAAATTATACGATTCCCATTTTTTTAATTTCTCAGTCAAACGAGAATTGACAAGGTTTTGCGATTATGTGTACAATTTTTTTATTTCAAAAAACCGTATAGTCTATTCTGATCTAAAATGGTTTTGAAAATATTTTAAATTGTATTTACAATGGGTACAATATTTGTAATCAATGATAAAAATACATATTCTTTTATTTGGGGGTTACAACACACGTATGATTATAGTTCTTTACATTTCTTCTCACGATGGTGTTGAGATCTTTTGTACAAATTTTAAATTTTAATTTTAGTGTCATAATTGACATTGATTTTCATTAACAAATTTGTCTATATTTGGTTGTACTTGAGGCGATGCAATTCAAGTGATGTTAGTCAACCGAACTTTTCTTTTGAATTGAAAATTTACATAAATGAAAAAATATATTAACAAGTGTAAGTACTGTAAGTACTAAGTGTAACGTCGTAATAAATAGCAAGAGACCAGACGGAAATTAACACGCCGTACATTATCGATATCAATCGTACCTGTCACACGTGTCTCCACTGTTTAGTGTCAGATACGAGACTGGTTAAGTACCTATAAACCTTCGTAGTAATGTATTATGTTAATTGATGTTTAATTGGCTGACATATAATGTAAGAATGCACTCGGCGCAATCAATAATAAATATATTATGATACATTTAGAGATTTAAAAATAAAATTATATCGTATAACATATTATATACAGGGCCGTGAATTTAATGCATTTGCTTGTTTTTTTTTTTCTATATTGTGTCATAAAATGAATATGGCCAAAATTTGTTTTGATTTATTTAAAGTTGAAATAGCAAATCTTATTTCACTTATTTCATGGGTTAGGACATATAAATGCATGTTATAATGATTTTCGTATAAATGCTCGTAACATTTACATGTTTTTTGTCCATCTGTTCTAAATTGACCTTAAAATATTAAATATATTTGTGTAAACTATAACTTGTATAGTTTTATGGAAATTATTCTATTTTTACTCTGGTATTTAACTTGTATTATTAACTATAGTACTATTAAAGTTGGGATTAAATTAATTTACCGATATCAACTCGTACATAACGGATGAAAAACTAAAATTAATAAAAAATTATAATGAAAAATAAACAAAAAAGTTAAATTATTTGTTTTTTATTATATTTTTAAAAAATTGGACAATATTTTGTCAGTTTTCAGTGCATAAATGCATGCCTATTTAATAGGTTTTAAGTGCATTCAATTCATAGTCTTGATTATAAGTGTTTATTAACTTTTACCTACATAAGAACTAAGCTTTACCTATGGGAAACGTCTTATTATATTTGACTAAAAAAATAATTTAGTTAATTCCAGTACTTTGTAAGGATTGGTCAAAACTTGTTTCAAACAATAATATTTTGATAATCAGAATTTGCCGAAGCACGAGATTTGATTAAAATCTAATGTCGATAGAATAAAGATATATGTTTTTATCATGGAAGTCAATCATGAATTTTACCCCTTTAAGTCCCAGATAGTAGTGTAATGATTATTACATAATTATATATAATATATATATAATTATACATATTATACATATTATTATATATACTATTGCTTTTATATTATATATACATATGATATTACTATTATATTACTATTATATATAAATATTACAATAGTACATATTATTATATATATTATTGCTGAGTTGACATTATGAGCTAACTGGGTCATATATAGGGTTGCCAACTCTTATTTACAGATAAGCGGGAAACCAGACATTTATATGCGGGACTAGACAAAAAAAAGCGGGACATGCTTACAAATGTACAGAAACAAGGGAAAAACGATTTTATATCAATATTGATTTTGTTATCATTCCGATAAGTGTTCTATATAAATATTCTGTGAAAATACAGAACTGAATCTATAAATACTAACAACTTAAGATAAAACCGGTACGTGCAATCGACTCGGAATTTCAGATGGAAAATAGTTTTATATGCGCACAATAAGAATGTAAGGCTTATATAAAATAATATAAATAATAACAGGTTTACCAAAATCGGGACAATTAGCGTCCCGCGGATACACATCGAGGGACGCATTATTTGAGCCCTGGAAACGGGACGTCCCGCCTCACGCGGGACGGTTGGCAACCCTAGTCATATATCATATATGTATAATATTGTAAATCCGATGGCTAAAGCCAAATATGTAAGACACAGTTAGTTCGGCTACGACTTCCATCAGAGGCACCTGAACTCCTTATGCCAATACTCGTAAGCTATCATGTATATTAAATCTTAATTATTATCTAACCAATCTACATTTATTTGTTATATTCAGATCCTGACTTTCTGCTCCCGAAACTACGGTTAAATATATTCAAAGGGACCAGAAAACCCTCCCTGAATATCATATATCTAACTTGTTACCCCAGACCACGTTACATATTGGTGGAGGCGCCGTAACTAACTTTTTGGAATACAAATATTTGAGTTTGGTTCAGATTTTTATTTAATATTAGTTGTTAAGTTATTTTAGGTATGTGTGGTTTTAATAAAAATATATGAGAGTTGATTGAGGAAAATGTATGAGATTTATGTATTGAAGATAATAGTGTATGGAAATCAAAGAGTAAAAGTGTAGTCTTATTGTGAATTTCTAACCTTTTTATTTAAATAAAATAAAAGAGTATTGAGATTTATGAATTTAATTCATTACATTTATATAATTATTGTATTGATAACTAAGGGTAGTATAATTTTTTCTCTTCGAGTACAGATAATAAAGACTTCAATAAATAATGATATTTAATGGATAAAAAATTTTACATCAAACGTAATACAAATAATCAAATAACAAAAGTAAATTCAATTAATTTATCATACCTAGATGTAAATGTTAATCCCGAAATAAATGAACAAAATCTTATACGTCTGTTACGACAGATCGAAGAGTTCGATTTAAGAAATTTTTTTTCAAATTCAAAGTTTGGAAAGTTACCATTTTCAGTTTAACTCGTACAAAAATTCACGTTGTGTACTCTATATGTTGTAAAAACTTTGGAAAAATAATAATTCAACCAATTATCAGTGGAAAAAAAATTTGAATTTATAATTTCACAAAAAACTATAGCGTGGATAAATTTATTATTCAAAACTAAATTAGTTGGTTTCCTCAAATTTTGTAACATACATAGTGAAATTACATCTCCAATTGTAGAATTAAGAAATCTGGCAAAAACCACAATAAAAAGTTTTAGAAACAATCAAGACCCCAACGATAGCCTTAACGAAACAGATTTAACATTTACAGACGATAGTTTACCCATAGATTTATATAACAGTACAGAACATTAAGACTCCACAGTAAAAATCAATGAAATAGATAATTTAGATGCTTTAAATATAAGAACCAAATTAAATAATCCCCTTACCGATATACAAATAACTAATCAAACAAACGACTTAATTACTAATGTATCTACTGATAAGAATATTAATAGATTAGAGCAGGAAAAATATACAGAAATAGTAAAACCAAATTGGGACAACAAACTTTTAATAAATCCCATAAATTCAGAACCAATAAATAATAAAGTAATTAGTAGAACAGAGAAAAATTTAAACGAATCAATAAATAGTAAACAGAATAAAAAAATGGCCTTTAACCAAATAGTACATAAACCTGACACTTTCTCAGGAAAAAGATATGAAGATATAGAACATTTTATAAAAAAATTCGAATTAGTATCTATTGTAAACGATTGGGAGGATATTTTACATATACCAGTCGATTGTATAATATACACACTGTTTTCCATACTAACACCAATAAAAGAAGAAAATAAAACCATTTTTATAAATTTTTACACCAAACTAAATTTAATTAATTTACAAGAATTGACAGAAAAAATAAAAAAAATACAAGAATCAAAAATGCCTCTAAAAATATCAAAATTACACGCACCTAATTTGAAAAACTTACGTGAACAAATAGCTTAGATTACGTTATAAAAGAAATAGAAAAACAATCGGAAAATGATTATTATTCGTTTCCAAATACTGTATTTCATCAATACCGTATATATATAATTACATTAATAGTACCAAGCTATATAATTATACATGTAATTATAAAAAAGTGCATATGGTATTGTAAAAAAAAAAAACAAACCGAGAAATTATATAAAAACCAAAGAATTAGGCTTCAAGAAAGGATGATCTAACACATAATTTTGAAAATAATATAATTAACATAAAATGGCAGATGAATAAATTTTATTTATTATGTTTTGTATATGTTTTAACATTAACTCAAACGGCCACAAAGGCTACAGAGTGAGATTTAAACGATATTGAATGATATAATATGAACCATACACACACACTAATAAACTAACAATAATGTATAAATGTTTTATAATTTTTTACTAATATTTAAGACTAGTTTAAACAAAAATATAAAGGCTGAATTATGATACACATACACTCCACGAAGGTCAACCGAAATTCCTACGACTTATATCGATGGCTGGCGACCGACTTCCCGGGAAATTATTGACATTCGATGATCAAAAGAGGAAAAGACATCACCAACCAAAGGGAAAACAACGAAAAATTACCGAACGATACAATTGTTAAAATATGTTAGTTTTTTTTTTCTCTTTTTTTCTTACTTTATTAGTTTAAAATAAAAATTATATTAAAATTAAGAGTAGATGAATGTAAATTCAAAAAAAGAAGGGGGTAATGTAATGATTATTACATAATTATAAATAATATGCATATTGCTGAGTGGACATTATGAGCTAACTGGGTCATATATCACATATGTATTATATTGTAAATCCTATGGCTAAAGCCGAATATGTAAGACACAGTTAGTTCGGCCACAACGTCCATCAGAGGCAACTGAACTCCTTATGCCAATACTCGTAAGTTATCATGTATATTAAATCTTAATAATAATTATTAAGATAATTATTATCTGAACCAATCTACATTTATTTGTAATATTTAGATCCTGACTTTCTGCTCCCGAAGCTAGGGTTAAATATATTCAAAGGGAGCAGAAAACCCTCCCTGAATATCATATATCTAACTGGTCTCCCCCGACCACGTTACAGTAGGGCAGGTACAATATCGATATTAACCACCTAACATATATATTTATATCACATTGTCATGGTGTACGGTGACGGGAATCGGTTTTCCTAAAGGTGGGCACCAACCACTGGTGTAGGGTAACCGAAGAGTACGAAATCTTTTCATCGTCAGCGAATGAGTTACCTTGTTTTAATAAAAAAAATATAATCTTTTCGGGAACACACGAGTTGCATCCCGTAAAAAGTTATACACTCCACCACCAAATATACAGCAAAGCGAGGCCCACCCGGTAAGGTTCTTACATAATTTTTATTTTATTTTTTTTTTTTGACCCTTTACACCTTTTACATTAATTTAAAAACACATTTTCAGCAGTGGAATGATTTACAATAATGTATGTGTTGCCGTAGTGGCAGACTACAATATGTCTAATAATATAAAACATGTTAAAAAAAAAAATGTAATTTTGAGACACAATGACCAAGTGCAATTTAATAACAGGAAATGAAAATTAGACAATGTATAATATTATAATTTCTCACAGTATACATTTCTTTTTAAGATAGCCAATGTCGAACTAAAGAAACAATGGTGCATTACCGATGAACAAGAAAGAATGGAAAAACAACGGCAAATGTTGTCAAACTACATTCTTATTTAATAATTTATCCGATTTATACAAATGACGAACAGAACACAACATTCAAATACACAACGACAATAAACAATTTTGCCAATTATGAACGGAATGTATAGCACAGATAAAACGAAAAAATTCGTCGTATTCGCCGTCAAAGTATACTGTACAATACGAATTTCTCTATATGCAAAATACGATTGCACGGATGGCATCTAATAATAATTAGGAGTGGTAATGATTTTTCTTGAATAAATATCGAGTTTTGAAACAGAATATAATTCACGATGGTATGGTTTATTTAAAAATTTAGTATAGAACTAAGTAATATATTAGGTTATAATTTCTAAAATCTACATTATGAGTTGCTATATTAAATATTTGACACTTGTCATTTTTTTATCAGACAAACATAAAACAACTTTATCATATAATAGTTAAGATACATTTGATTTATATTTAAATGTGACATTTCTAAAGAACTCACGTTTATCGTAGAAATACTCACACTACGGTTCACACAAATATAATAACAATATTGTTACGGTCTGCTGATATAAATCTATATATATTATATTTATAAGTACATTCATTGTACATCGTATAATGCATATAGATATTTGTCAGCCTTAATTATTACACCAGATGGAAGTAAAGACGCAACAGTTTATCTGCAGCTACCGTACCTGTCACGAGTGTCTCGGCTGTTTAGTATAAGATACTGGTTAGGTATCTTAAATATTTCTAGTAATGTTTTATGTGTAACGAGGTTTAAATTGTAGACGATTTACATAGGAATTTTTATCATCGTAATAAGGAACAATAATTTATGCATTTAGGATTTGAAAAAGATTCTTTTATAGTAAATAAGTGGAAATTATATAATAATATAAAATTATACGATTCCCATTTTTTTAATTTCTCAGTCAAACGAGAATTGTCAAGGTTTTGCGATTATGTGTATAATTTGTATTTTTTATTTGAAAAAACCGTATAATCTATTTTGATCTAAAATGGTTTTGAAAATATTTTAAATTGTATTTACAATGGGTACAATATTTGTAATCAATGATAAAAATACATATTCTTTTATTTGGGGGTTACAACACACGTATGATTTTAGTTCTTTACATTTCTTCTCACGATGGTGTTGAGATCTTTTGTACAAATTTTAAATTTTAATTTTAGTGTCATAATTGACATTGATTTTCATTAACAAATTTGTCTATATTTGGTTGTACTTGAGACGATGCAATTCAAGTGTTGTTAGTCCACCGAACTTTTGATTTTGAATTGAAAATTTACATAATTGTTAAAATATATTAACAAGTGTAAGTACTACCAAAAAGGAACATCATTATTAATGCGTTGATTCGAAAAATAGTATATATCTCGGTGGTAAATTGAAAGTTCAACATAATTGTACTTTTCTTTTGATATTTTAGTGTTATGTACATCAATGAGCTCTATTTGCATATTTTCTAGTAAATCTTCAACTGATAATGAAAATGGAATTGAAATATAAATTTAAAAAAATTTCTTTGCTTTAAAATCTAAAAACCATGAATCGAACTGTAGCTTTAAATTAGAAATCGCTTCTACATATTTTTCCGTTGAAATAACATTATATTTTGACAAACCTGGGAACTGAGTAGTGTTATATTTTTTAAGCTAAATTCGCCATAACACAAGTTTATTTACGAAAGATTTAATATGGTAGAAAAAATTATGAATAGATTTGTTTTGACGTTGCTAGCGTGAATTCAGCTAATTCATACGTAATGTAATATCTAAGAGGTAACAGCCAACATTTATATCTGGGCAGGTAAAATAATTTAACTTATCCCATATTTCAGATGCATATTCCATATTAAAATAATATTATTTATTGCTTTTTATAAATTGATAAAATATTTATTAAAATACGTGTTATGTAAAATTATAAAATTGAATTTATTATTACATATTAGTATTTTGAACAGAATATATAAAGGAAGTATAACATTCATGTATATAAAATAAACTATTGTTAGTTGCAACCATTTTTTTTCTGGTTGTTCGTAACAACCTAGAAAAACTTAGAAGTAGATCACAAGTCTTTAGAGTTTGACCAACCCTGAACTACATATTTCCAAAGTGCTCCACCAGCAGCTTGGATAAATCTATATTATATTATTATTTATGGTATACTAAATAGCATCGTAACTATAGGATTCATATTGAGCACATGCTCATTAAATAATGAGACCTGAATACCGACCCTTTGCATTTGGAACCTGATATTATTAGATTTACGCTAACAATATTATTAGTTAAATCAGACACTTGGTTTAATATACCGCATACTGTGTACCAACTAGTTGATAACTAAACTATCTAAACTAGTTGATAACTTTATAATTTTTTATTTATAAATCACAATTAGTTATTACCTGCTGGCCCAAATACTGGAAACAGGACGAACTTGTATTATTATTTTATATGGTATCATATATTTGTGTAAATTTAGATAGATATTCAAGTTTTCGGGTTTCCTATGTTTTTTCGTCGTAGTCATGTGGACAGCTGGATATTGCGTGTGTGTGATCACAAATTATTTGATTCTTATTTTTTTATTTTTCGTTATATAATTTATACATTTATAGAGGATTAACTTGGTTTTACGATTATTTGTAATATTATATTTCTTCTTTTAAGTCTATAGACTTTGATCAAATGAAATTTTGAAAATGTTTAAGTTATGTGTATAATAATACTGAATCGTAATAAATTTTAAATTTTTTTTTTCTGGTTGATCGTTACAACCTAGATAAACTCAGAAGTAGATCACAAGTCTTTAGAGTTTAACCAACCCTAAAATACGCATTTCCCAAGTGCCCCACCAGCAGCTTGGATAAATCTTGGACAACACAAGGTCTTTTAATGATTTCTATCGATGCTGTAGGTCGGACGACAATGTGCGTATGGTATGTACTTTGTGTGTATCGTAGCAATACGATTCCTTATATTTTTCTTTTTCATTGAACACCATTCCGTATGGCCTATTGTTCATTAAAATATAAGGTACCGTATGAAATTGGGTAGAAATTGATAACTGCTATTTTTTTACAATTGAAATAAAAAAAAATTGAAATTTTTTTTTTAATGTGCGATCATAAATAATAAAATAAAATAATTTAAGTACTACAGATAATGTTTAGATCTGAGTGACGTGAGTTTCGTACCTGGTACGTAATATAAAATATTTTATAATAATGATGTTTTAATATTCAATATAATGACTGCTTAATGTGCAGAGGTACTTTTTGTATACAATTGTGAACATTTTAATGTATTTTATGTATGTGTTAAAATGTATGAAACAACTTATCCACTCCTCACACTATAAAACACCAATCAAACGATTTACAAAACTGAACTCGAGTAGTGGGGAGAAACCGGCCCACTATGGTCCCTACTCACTCAAGAACGTGCACCTTTATTCTTGTGCACTATATAAACCATATGTTGTATTGTAGACCTGGCCAGTGTTATTAAGTCGCTCTTATTAAATCACCAACGTCTTAAAGCGTATCTTCAGCTATCGTATTAACAACGTCAACGTGAATATACTGGACTTGTGTCATTCAGTCGCTCACATTATAACTTCAAAGTTTCTTCAGCTTTGGTATAAACTAGGTCAACGTGAGTACACTTAGAAATTGTATTATAATTAAATATCCAAACAATAATTCTACATCTCCCGCTAATCGCATCACGTATGACGTTAGATTTCATATTTTTACTTGCTATTGATTTCTTTTAGAGATATTTTTTTCATGCGTACAAATATTGAATGTTAAGCAAATGACATCTAGACAAACAATTCATACCATATATGATGTTATATTTTATATTATTTCTTGCAATTTATTTTTTGTATTAGGTGTCTAAGAAGTTATTTTAATCTTAGAAAAGGGTTGTCACCTCACGGTCGAGAGAGGTATAACAATAACAAATTAAATATTGTAACGATCTTATTGAATTGTTGTTCAATAATCATAGCTACAATCTTAGAGACGTTTGTTTACTAAAAACTTATGTTGAGTACTTTATAAATTGTATGCACGTTACGATGTTGTATAAATATACTATGTTGACAATACATTGACACTAAAAATAATATTATGGTTAAGCATATTACGCAACAAATAATTTAATTATAATTGATGGCTGATATTAATTATTAGAATTTATTCATGTATACGAGTGCCATAATATGTTATTATATTTTTCAAAATAATAAAAATGACATGATAAAAATATTTTGATTTGTAGATGAACTTGAAATATATTAAAATTTTAATCTTCACTTAAGTATCATATACACTCTAAATATTTTAAGAAAGTTATTAATGAATAAAAAGTAATATTCTTTATTTTGTATTCAACCTCATAGTTGATATTGCAGTCGATTTTTTGCTCTCCATCTACCTTGTTACGATTTAACCACTTCAATTCAGTGTAGCTCGATAGTTTTGCATAGGAAATCATTTATTCGACGAATAAGTTCGTGGACGGCCTAGGTATATTTTTCTTTAAATTATACTTTTTATTATATTGTAATATAGTTAATTTTCGTGGCTCAAAATGTGACTAATAAGGTTCCATCGTCTTACTATGATGATTACGAGTAGCTCTCTGTATTTTCCATTTTTTTTTTACAAAAAAATACGATTTTCAAGTATACTATAGAAGTATGTATTCGTTAAATATATAATTTTTTTAAAAAAATAAATAAATCTTTGTCACTGTTTGATGAATACTGAAACAGGATTGATTAATTTGACGAATGGATAATAACAAAAAACAATAAAAAAAAATTAACATTGAACAACAATTATTTTATCTAGTATGTTAAAACAATTAAATTTTAAGATATTATACGATATTTTCCTAGTAAAAGCATTATCGTTATTAATTATATTGTACTTATTTTAGATTCTGAACGGAGTGATGGAATTTATTGGTTTTACAATGATGTGTGTTTATTTTTTTATTTTTTATTTTTTTTTTTTGATTTTTGTGTCTGACGACACCTTTTTTGGCAGTAAAAATGCTTCGATTTGCTTATGTAGCAACTTTTCTGAAAGGAAAGTGAATCTAGCTGGTACTTAAGGGGCTCAAAAGTAAAAAATATTTTCAATATTTTTTAAATGCGACGGGAAAAACCCTAAAAAAATAAGTGAAAAACGGGAGTTTTTACGCAAAACCAGTTTTCGACAAAATCAAATTTTTTATTTGGCTATAACTCAAAAACTAATCGATGTAAATACTTGAAATTTTCACCAAATGTTTATATTAGCGTTCTCTGTACACCGTTAAATTTTCAAAGTATTTTGATATATTTTGACCTATTTATAGACAATTTAAATTTTCGATTTTTGTAAAATTTTTGTTTTCAAACATCTATAAAATTTAATTGGCAGACCGAAAACTCTTGAAAATTTAAAACAAGGTTTATAATAAGTTAAACTATTCGTAACTAAAAATATCGGTGATCGGTTTACTCAAATATTTTTATATGCCGTTAATTCTCAAATTTGTATAAAATGTGTAAAAATCACGATAATTTGCAAGTTATTTTGTAGATGAAAATTCATAAAATTTTTTTTGTTCATACTTAAGGTTCAAATTATTAACACTAGGTTATTTTTATTGAGCTATTTATAGACAATTGAAATTTTCAATTTTTTTATTTTTTTTTTTTTTAAAATAACGATAAAATTTTTTTGGCGGGCCAGAAATCTTGAAAATTTAATACAAGGTTTCTTATAAGTTGTTCCTTAACTGATAAAAAAAAATCTAAAATCTTAAGTCACAATTTTTTTTTATAAGTGCTCAAAGTTACAATTTATACATAATATGTAAAAATTGCGAAAATTTGCAAGTTATTTTGTAGATAAAAATTCATAAAAATTTTTCTGTTCAAACTTTAGGTTCAAAGTTTTAACACTAGGTTATCTATAAGCTACTCTTCAAAAATCTTTATAAAAAAATCTACCAGACTTAGACGAAAAAATTGTATGACGGTTTGAAATTTAAATATTTACGAAATTGCATAAAATACCGATTTATTCTCAAACGATTTTTATTATTTGTTATAATTCAAAAAGTATAAGTCGCAGATTTTTGAAATTTCTACCAGCTGTTAAGATTGGCATTTCCTTTGTGTCATATGTTTTTCAAAATATTATATTCACTTTTAAGCCACTTATAGGCATTTAAAATATTCGATTTTTTTACATTTTATTTTTATAATCGGTGATAATATTTATTAGAAGATTCCACAGAAGTAGTTCTTAATGTCATTCAAAAATTATTATTTTTATTATAATTACATATTTTGACTTATTTATAGACAATTTAAATTTTCGATTTTTCTAAATTTTTCGTTTCAAAATAAAATATACCTATTACAATATTTATAAATAACATTGTATTATATTCTAGACAAACATATCATCTCCCTTCAAAATCGTTTTTCGTATACAATGATACCTATCATTGAATTCAAATTTAACAAATCCATTATAATGACCTATTCTATGAAGAGTCGCACTTCACCCCCAAGTGTACAGCAGAGCGAGACCCATCCGGTTCTTTTTTTTATATATTTATTTTGTTTTAGGGCAATCTCCACAAAAACCATTAAGATGTTCAAAATGTAAGTAAATAATATTTATTAATAGTTCTATATTACCCATGCAACAACACTTATTGATACAGTCCAGCTTATATTGTAATATTTTTGGTAATACGAGTATCATATCATATAGTTATCAAATATTCGTTATTATCATACAGTATTGTATGTAAAAATTGTTTTATTATCCATAAATCTATAAAATAATTTAAATGTTTATTTATCAAAATATAATTCGATAGTCAACCTTAGCCGTTTATTGAACCATATATCAATTAATAGAATAATATAGTTATGTAACTCTTGTCTAATACAATTATGATACGTTTCAGACTTTTCTCGGTGTGCTTCCTGACATTTGTATGCATGGATTTGTATGCGGAAGCTGACCATACAACCGAAGGCGTTGAATACATCAACTATGTTTTCGGTAACATATTTTTACTTAGTTAATGTACATTGTCAATTTATACTCATTTATTTGATTTTTAAAACAAATTGTTGATTATATTAATATTATTTACATTAAATTCGATAAAATTATTATTAATATTTACAAAATTATCCCAAGTACGAGGATTAATATCTAGTATTCTGATTTATTTTAAGAATTTACTTTTCAATGCGAAATTAACTTTTACATAAAGTGTTCAACAATTTTTAAAATCAAGATTTAAACTTTGAAGAGTAGAAACTAAATATTTTACTTATAAATTAATAATTTATTGTTTTTTCTATTCATTAGATTGGAATACACGCATAAAAGTATGTAGCTCTGCCCTTGCAGATATGTTACACGCAGCATGTCATGGAGTGTATAATGATGACTTAGATGAAAATGGAACTGGCAGAAAAGGTGCGTAAATAATTTGTTTAAAAATTGTAATTTAATTAACATTAATACGAGCATTTAAATCATGAATATTATACGATGCGATAAGGGATTGATGCCATTGATCCGAGACTAATTAATACGGTTAAATATTTTATGGTGGACAATGAGAATCAATTAGAAATAATGTCATGCAGGAGTTCTAAACAAGTATTTCGTAGATGATTTTGAAAAAAATAGTATGCCAAAAATTATTAAAAAAATAATTTCAGGGTATAATATTTGTTGTTGAACGGGTTACTAAAATATTTTAATATTTTATTGTAATGGTTGTGTATGTGCCTGTGAATGACAATTTTTAAAGAACTGAATGCACTATCCTAATTTAGTGATTTAATTGTAGGCAAACTTTTCGATTTTAACTTTAGCTCGATTTAACAGTGTTATAATATACGTATATTTATTTCCAGTACCTATAAAATCATTGAAACAACGAGTAGCAGAAGGACCAGCAACGCAATGTTGTCTCAAATTTTGTCCGGTTTACCTTATGAAATCGTATTGTAAAGATCCGCGGTATGTAAAAAGTTTATTTGTTACCAACTTATTAAAATATTCGAAACATACTTGTCTATAAATAATTAATTTTATAATAATATATATTAATAATGGCAAATTTATCGAGAAAGCAAACAATTTAGAATTAGAAACACCAAATTACGAAATACAAGCGAAAATCAGTTGCGATATTTTTCTTATTCCAAATTTTCTTAATAAATGGATTTAAGAATAAAATATAGACATAATAATTATTATATATATTTATAAAACAATCTGATAGACTTATCAAGGAAAAATTTAAACAAATTATAATAATTATAATTTGTTTAAATTTTCATGAACCATAATTATTACCAATACTGCATTGCCAATACTGACCCTTCATTCTCTCTCTGATATTGAGTCACGTTTCCATAAACTATTAAAACTATTATTATTATACTATTATATTCATGTATTAAAGGGTTCGTCCCGTATTGTAAAATAAAATAAATAAATAAAATAAATTACGGTTTCATTTTCGAAAAAATGTTATTATAAATTAAATTTTATAGAAAATATTATATTTTATTTTAAACGGACAGAAAACCAACAGGAAATGCCTGTATATACAAATGACAATAAAGTCATTAAAAATTAAACTATATTTTTCAGTATCACTGAAGAACATTTAGTTGTTAAAAAAAGAAAACAAAACAAATGGAACCATCATAGGTTCATGGAATACGTGATACTACCAGGCCAATTCAACCAAAATCACAACTCTCCATGATGAATGGAGATGAACTGATTTATCTCTACACCATTTCGATTCATTATTTATGTTTATATCATCTCTTACATAATATTTAAAAACAATATTTCTTATGACTATTAATCTTATTAAATTATCATTTTTTCAGTTATTTCAATTAAAATGTATTATTTATTATTATTATAACTTTCAATTATATTATTATGAATAAAAAATATTAATTTGTATGTAAATTTTTTTCAAAGTGTGTACTTACTTAATTTATGCAACAAAATTAATTATCATAAATGGCTTCGTTTAAAGAAAAAGCAATTTAAGGTATGGCAGAAAAGTAGAAAGAGGGAATATTGGATAGAGTATAAAAATGTATGGAAAATAGTGAAAAGTGCTGTAAGCAAAGCAAAGCTTAATAGGTATGATGAGTTATATGAGCGGCTAGGAACACAGGAAGGAGAAAAAGAAATTTATAGATTGGCGAAGGTGAGAGAAAAGCGATCCAAGGATTTCCAAGATGTCTGGTGTATAAAAAATGAGGATAAGAGAGTTTTAACAAATGATGAGGATGTGAAAAAAAGATGGAAAGAATATTTTGAGAAATTACTGAACGAGGAATATCCAAAAGAAGTTTTAGAGAGTATGTCATGGAATGAAGGATTGATTGGTCTAATGGGCGAGGAGGAAGTGAGAGATGCGGTGAAGGCGATGAAAAAGAAAAAAGCGGTAGGACCAGATGGAGTACCTGTAGAGGTGTGGAAAATGTTAGGAGATGTAAGCATTGGGTGGTTGAAAAATCTTTTTAATAAGATACTGATAGAGGGGAAAATGCCAGAAGATTGGAGAAAGAGTTTTATTGTACCAATATTTAAAGGAAAAGGAGACATACAAGAATGTGGGAACTATAGAGGAATAAAGCTCATGAGTCATAGTATGAAGATCTGGGAAAAGATTATAGAGAAGAGGATAAGAAGTGAGACCTCGATATCAGGAAACCAGTTTGGTTTTATGCCAGGAAAATCGACAATGGAGCCATTATTTTGTGTTAGGCAATTAGTAGAGAAGTACAGGGAAAAGAATAAAAAACTATGCATGGTGTTTGTAGATTTAGAAAAGGCGTATGACAGGGTGCCAAGAGAAGTTTTAAGGTGGGCATTAATGAGAAAAAATGTCCCAAAAATGTATGTTAATTTGATCCAGGATATGTATGAAGGGTCGAGTACTAGTTCTGATAGGAGAAAACCTAGAAGTTGTCAATAATAGGTTAAATGAGTGGAGGTTAGCCCTCGAAGAAAACGGATTGAGAATTAGTAGAAATAAAACTGAGTATATTGAGTATGATTTTGGACAAAGAGACCAAGAAGTTGAAGGAATGAGGAGACAACTGACAATAGATGGTGATGTGATAGGCGAAGTTGAGAGCTTTAAATATTTAGGATCTTTTGTTCAAAAGGACGGGGGCTTTAACATTGATGTAAAACATAGGATTAAGTGCGGGTGGATGAAATGGAGAGAAGCATCGGGCGTGTTATGCGATAAGAGAATTCCAATTAGGCTGAAAGGTAAATTTTATAAAAGTGTAGTGAGACCAACTATGCTGTATGGTTCAGAGTGTTGGGCGGTTAACAGGAGAATAGAACAAAGTATGAGTGTCGCGGAAATGAGAATGCTTAAATGGTTGAGTGGAATGACAAGAGAAGATAGAATAAGGAATAAATACGTGAGAGGTAGTGTTGGTGTAGCGCCAATTGTGGACAAGATGAGAGAAAATAGGCTGAGATGGTTTGGGCATGTGATGAGGCGAGAGGAAACGAATGCAGTAAGAGTGGTTATGAAGATGGACGTTGAAGGGAAAAGAGGAAGAGGAAGACCAAAAAAGAGATGGTTGGAGACTTTGGAGAATGACATGAGGGCTGTCGGTGTGTGCAGAGGAGATGTGATTGACCGAGTAAAGTGGAGGTGTAGGACAAGGGTGGCCGACCTCAAATAGTTGGGAGGAAGGCGAAGTAGAAGAAGAAGAAGAAGAAAAAGAAGAAATGGCTTTGTTTATACTTGAAATGTTGTTACTTCAATATGGACAATAGCTATACTAGTGAATGTTGCTTTTCAAATATCGAATTTTTATATGTCTTAACAATATTTTTTTTTTTATTGTCATATTTATTTTTATTTGTACAATCTGTATAAAATAAATTTACAATGAGCACAATAGATGGAAGAATATTTAATAGTTCAGGGTTAGCTTGATTGAATAATATATTCTGCAATAGCACTTCATGTCTTGGATGGTAGTGGTTTGTCGACTAGTCCACTAGTTGACTAGTAAGTCACGGCATCAGTTGCGCTTTAAGCTTCGGCCAGGATCGCTTTCGGAGTGTTCAAGAAAAGGGGTTTTGGATGAGGCGTTACATTGATTTGCAAGTTTAAGGTAGAAACGACTGTATAAGATTTTAGCAACCTTTTTGACAGTCGGAATAAGGAGGTCTCTGTGGAAAGTGTCATTCGATACTTAAAAAGTAGCTTCGGTTATGTGTCGGAGGCATTTGGATTGAAATACTTAGATTCTATTTTTGTTAAAGTCTTTGACTGATCCCAAAAGTTGAATTCCATAGGACCAAATTGGTTTGAGGAGTACCTTGTAGATACTACATTAAATTTATTTTCAGACTCTTGCTCAGGACAAAATAAAAACCAGTTTACAATGGTTACATTATTGTATTACATCAATTTCAAAGCAACTGTATTTACTCAAATCAAAAATATATATCCTGTAAGAGGACATAGTTAAATGCCTCCCGACCGAGTCTTTGGTCGAATAGAACAGGTTTTAAGAAAATAGAAAACTATTCTGTGACCAAATCGGTATTTTGAAATTTTTAAGAAATTTTGCATTGTCAATGCAAATGGTAAATATTTCAAAACATAACCCATTAAATGTGCAGTCCTTACAGTAGTTAAGACCAAAATAAAATTTAAATCTACTGAGAAAAAGATGTATTATTTTTTAAAATGCAAAAGTTCAAGTGTTAGGTTTTCCAAAACTTATGCTGGAGCTTATGACGAATTTGAAATTATTAAAATATATTCTGACATAAATAAATTATTTAATAATATTAAAGTCTTACCAAAAATAAATTTTGTCAAACTCCCGAAGCAAATTAATGTCAAACAACTTTTAATATTGTTCATAATATCAGAGGATGCTTAAGAATTTTATGAAGACATTTTTAAAAATAATTTTATTTAGCGTATAGTTTGTGGTTACATGCATTAGAGTTATAATATGGTAACGTACAGTAAATTTAATTAATTAATATATAACAGATGAATAAAATAAAAATAAACAAGTAAAATAAGAGAAAATATGTGTAATATTAATAAGGTAATGATAAGGTATTAGAGATCTAGTTCTAGTTCTTCCAGCCATTTAATAAATTTTGGAGGGGTTGTGAGGCAGTCGATTCTGGGACCTTGAAAGGCGTGGATAGGACATACAAAAGCTATGTGATAGATGGTCTGCTTCTCTGCTCCACAGTCACATTCTGGTAAGTCTCTCATGCCCCATTTGAGCAAGGAATCTGCACATCTACCGTGCGAGGTTCGTATTCTATTAAGTGTGCACCACAGATTTCGCTGTAGGTCAAATCCTGTGGGTATATGTCCTGGTGATATGTTACCTAGGATGTTGTCGATCTCTGCCACGGCTGCCCACGTTTGTTCCTATTGCGTCATCATGTCGAAGTTTGCGTTGATTAGGTCCTTAGCTGTTTTTAGTGAGGGGTTTCTAGACTTCAATCGTGTTTTGGTCGCATCATCAATAAAATTATTAATGATTGAGATTTATTTTTGAGAGCTCTATAACTAAAGCGCTCGCTCTGCGAAGTGATGGGGGGAGGGCAATTGCTGTTAATGTTGGGAGCCAGTGAGTAGGTGTCGATTTTATTGTACCAGATATTAGTCTCATGGTAGTGTTTATTTGGGTGTTTACTTTTGCCACATGAGCGCTGTTTAGCCAGACGGATGCGCAGTATTCAGCTACTGGGTAGACCAAACCAAGAGCCGAGCATCGCAGAGTGTGAGCCAAAGCACCCCAAGATGTAACGCAGATTTTATGTATTATATTATTTCTGGAGCTTAGTTTGGCGGCAGTATTTTTGAGATGAGTTTTGAAGGAGAGTGTGCGATCAAGTGTTATGCCAAGGTATTTGGGGTGGCAATTGTGGCTTAGAGCGTCTCCGTTGAAAGTTATGTTTAGTTGAGCGCTAACAAGTTTATTGTTGAGATGGAAACAGGACGCTTCTGTTTTGCTGGTGTTAGGTTTTAGTCTCCAGGCATGGAAGTAGTTACCTAGAGTGATGAGATCGTCTGTGAGTATCCTTTCTGTTTTATTGAGGTCTTTGTTTTGAGTTACGATAGCTAGGTCATCAGCGTATGCGAATTTAATGGAGTGAGTCAATGGGAGGTCGGCTATATAGACATTAAATAATAGAGGTGCTAATACCTAGCCTTGCGCTAGGCCGTTATTTAATGTTCTTGAGTTGCTAATTTTTTCATTCATGTGAACTTTAAATGATCTATTAGTAAGCATAGTTGGGAGGAAGGCGAAGCAAAAGAAGAAGAAGAAGTAAGCATAGTGTTAATTAGCTGGACGTTATTTCGGCAGCGAATTGTTTGATGAAGTTTGTACAACAGGCCATGTCTCCAAACGGTATCGTAAGCAGCTGTTAGGTCGATAAATACCGCTGCAGTTTTTAGGCGGTTTTGAAATCCTGCCTCAATATAAGTGGTCATTGAGAGGACTTGATCGGAACAGCTTCGGCCCGGCCTGAACCCGGCTTGTTCCACCGGAACGGTATTTAGTATAATTGGGCTTATTCGATTGTAGATTATTCTCTTCAGTAGTTTATAGCACACGCTGAGTAGTGCTATTGGTCGGTAGTTTTCTGGGCGATCGTTTGATTTCCCGAGTTTGATGATAGCAATTATTCTAGATTTTCTAAATTCTGGAGGCAGCGTACCGTATTGTTGGATGTCAGTGTAAAATTTAGATAGCCATTTTCTGGTGTTAGGACCACAGTTTATCAGTAATTCAGGGTGCATTCCATCTGGCCCTGCAGCCTTCCCCGGTTTTAAGTCCTTTAGAGCTGTGGTAATTTCCGCTACTGAGTAAGGAGCAGAAAATTCATGGGTTTGGGTGCATTCTTTTTTAAGGTCTCTAAAGCGTTTTCTTATCTGAGTTGTGTGTTTCTTGTTCAAAGGCATTCTTGATACATTTACTATGTGGTTAGCAACTTGGTTAGGTGAGATTGATGTTTCCGCACGTCTAGTGTGTTGCTTACCTCCCAATTTCTTGAGAAGGCTCCATGCTTCCCTACTAGAATGTCTGAAATCAAAGGCTGTCATTGTTTTATTCCATTTTCCTTCCTGGATTCATCAAGGATAGTTAAGAGGTCGTCCGCTACATCAATGTTTCCGTTCATGTATTCTCGGTTTAGATTTTCACTTAGTTTGTTCCAGCCAGGGATGTAATCTTTCCTGTAGTCTCTTGGCATATGTTTTTTTGCAATAGCAATGATGAGTCTCAAAAATCTGTTGTAGTTCAAATGAAAGTGGGATAAACCGGATGCATTTGTTTAGTTCCTTTGCATAGTCTTCCCATGCAGCTTTGTTAAAGTTCCATCTGGGGTAAGGTGTGGAGTTAATTAGTGGGATTTGAAGTCCGATTTAAATTAGGATAGGCCGATGTTGACTATTTGGGAAGTCGTTCATAACTGTACGGCTAGCTGCCATGGGTAAGTTGTTTGTTGTTACTGAAACAAAGCAGAGGTCGGGATTATTCTCTCTATTCCATCTACCTGACTTAAATGTGCCTTTTGATTTAGCATCGAAAACTAAATTAGCGTTATTAGTTTCAGCCCATGATACGAGCATCTCTCCATTTATATTGTTACTGGAATACTTCCAATTCACGTGGTGGCTGTTAAAGTCACCGATGACTATTATTAGATGAGAGATGTCCCCTAGAACATGGTCTGACCACATGATAGTTGGTGGTTTGTATACGTTAATAATTGTGGTTGGTCCGACATTGACTTTGACAAGATGGATGTCGTGTAGGGTTGTTACGCTTTCAAGCTTGACTTCATCTAGGTTATTCCGAGCGTAAGTTGCTATACCGTAGGAGCGGTGGTATGTGGCTCCGATTATAGAGTATCCGAGTATTTTGCCTCTGGTATTGAGTTGGATTTCATCTAGAGTGTGGGTTTCTTGGATTGCCACTATGTCGACGTCTTGTTCCCTGAGGATACGGGAGATGTAGTCACTTTTTGATCTGCTAATACCTTCGATGTTGTTTGGCAAATGCGTAGGGTAGGCCCTAGCTTTCTTGTCCTGTTTTAAAAATAATGATCTTTCAAATAAAGATATTCATTAAAATGACGACGATAATGAATAAGTTCATATATTTTTTAATTATTGTTGATGCTATTTGTTTATTTTTCTAATAATTAATTAAAATAAAATAAAATAGTTAATATACTTTTTAAAAGTGTAGATTGTAAACTTAAATATCTTTTGATAAAATAATACTAGAAAAACACTTTTTTTTAAGAAAAGTTAAAACTTATAAGAATAGCAGATAATGCAAACTAAAAACTGTGATACATTGATTATAAACTAAAGTATGTGGTGTTTTTATTTTAAAAAAGGTGTTATTGTTAAAGTGAATAAGCCATGTTAAAATTAAAGAACGTTTTGTTTTTATTTTTATTTGTATGATTATGGACCTCATTTTTAATGAATATATAAAATAAGGTTTTATTATTATTTTTTTAAATGCTTTTCATTAACTCGCAATGTTTCATTTCTGTGGTCATCAAAATTTGCGAGTTCAATTTAAGTCACTTCTACATGATCTAGGAGGCTCAAATGTTGTATGGAGGTCTAGGGTCGGTGACAATACATGACCCCGTTGTCAATTCTTGACCTGGACAACCAGGTCGCCGATGACGGGTGTACCTGGAGGTCATTGTTATTGTTTACAAATAAAATAAATATATAATATATAAAATCATATATTAATATGAGTTGTAGAGATGTTTTATTGATTTTATTACAAAAATAGTATTTATATGCAGTGGCGGCTCGTGCTAATGGTGCGATAGCAGTATAGCACTCCCTATTTTAAAATAAAAATAAATTTGTTATAGTAAATAGTAACTATGAGTTACTTATAAACTATGAATCATAATTATATAACTATAAAAAAACAATAAATTATAAAAATTAAAATCAGTTGATGTCAGCGCCGTCATGCATTAATAAGTAAGTACTGTTATGAAACTGTGTATAGAGACCGCAACTCAATGAAAAAGGCGCCTTGAACGAGCTCGTCTAAAGTATCAAGAACAGAAGGCTAACAGGGCTCAGAAGCTAAACGGGCAAGATTAAACAAAAATCGTCAAGCCCAAACAAATTTAAGAGCTAAAGAAACGCCATCAATGAAAAATAAACGCCTTTTACAACAACGCGAAAACAGGATTCAACAACGGGACGCAGAAACACCTCCTCAGAAAGAAGCCAGGAAGCAAGCGTAATATGAACGATATTTATAACGTTGTGCAGCACAGACTCCCCAAGATCGAGAAGTCCATCTGGAAAATATACGCAGACAACGGCAGGAACGTTCTGCTAGCAAAAAAGAGTTTGAAAAAGCAATTAACACATTTTGTGATCAATTTTGTGAAGTTTGTACAAAGTGATGCTACCCAAATCAGGTTTTAATATTAAAATTTTCTAATTCTAAACCTACTTATTTGCCATTACTTCAAAAAAATCAACTCTTACTTTGTCATCGCTGCAAAACTCATCTGTCTAGTCGAAAAACTACTGAACCTCCTAAAGCATTTTGGAATAAACTTGATCCTAGCGTTATATCAAATGATATCCTCCTTCTTTCACACGAAGAACAACGATTACTGTCGAGAATAATACCATTTGTTAAAACTATTAATTTTGATGGCTTATATGGACAGTGAGGTTTCAAAGGCCTGACAGTTCTTTTTGTACAAGACATTTATGAGTTCAGTGAGCAATTACCAGAAATGCTGCCAAGGTCAACACATAAAGCGGTTATTATCGTAGTTACCGAACGTTTGGAAAATCTAAACATTACTAGACAATTTTCAATATATCGCGAAAAAGTTTTTAAAGTTTTAGATTGGCTAATAAAAAATAATCCACTCTACAAAGACGTTCAAGTTAATCATAATGTAGAGCTTAACGAGGAACACATGATAAGAATAACCCAACCAACAGAAAATATTGAAGTTAATCAACCTCAAGAACCAGCATAATATTATACTCTATTCAAAATAAGATCAGTACTCGGCAGCCACGTACTGCGCATGGACGTAGCTTTGTTCTAAAGCTTTGGCTCGAGCGCTTTTGTCTGCGGGAGCGTCGTATTATTCCACAATCAGCAACTAATGTGTAAACATAATCTAAAACATATAGCGTGGTGCGATAAAGGTTATTATTATTATTATTATTATTATACATTAATACTGCACGTGTAAATATTAGCGATATCGCACGCGGAGATATCATGCACGCAACCGGAGCGCCCCTACAGGACACGACGAGTTGAATCAGCAGGTAGTGTGCTTGGTGGAGGGGGAACACCTGCGTGCCATTGACGAAAACTGGTCGCCGCCGAGTACTGATCTCGTTTTGATTAAAGTATACAAATATATAAATGAAATATCAAGAATTTTAAGAGCATCTTGGCATCAAAATAGTTCTAAAATATTTAAATCTGACCATGCCGGAGTTCAGTGTTGTGCTATGGCGCTTTCAAATATTATTAGAGCATCCATTTATACATGCCCTATCGCTTAGAACAAGAATTGCTGGAAGGATTAAATTCCAGCAAAGAAGCATTCATGGCACGCGAAAAAACTTTAAGAAGAAACAGTTCCATAGTGGAACAGTTCCGTGAACGAGACAGACAACTTCAAAATGCTTTTGATCAAATTCACGCTTTCTAAATTCTTGATGCGGAGCTATCTGAGGTAGGAGAAAATTTTGAAGATGCCAAAGAACCACAAGTAAGTGAAGAACAATATCAACAAAATTGTCAAGCAATGAACCTCGGTCAAAGATCAGTTTCACAAAATATAGCTGAAAGTATACGTCAATGTTACGGTAAACAAGCAGTAAAGGTTTGCTCCTTAACAGGCGTTGCTGCACGATTAGTTGGAGGAAGAACCTTGTTTAGTGCATTAAAATTACCAGTTCAAAAAGATGGCAGAATTGTTGAAATGCCGTTGTTAACGGAAAATTGGCTTAAAGTTATGAGACAACAATGGAAAGATACAGACATTTTTTTTATAGATGAAATATCAATTGTGCCATACGAAATGTTATGTATGATTGTCTCACGCTAGAAACAACTAAAAAATAATGAAGATTTTTTCGGAGGAATAAATATATTGGTATTTGGAAACTAAATGCAGTTACCTCCAATTAGAGCTTCTCAAGCTTTTCAACAACCTGAACGTATGATTCCAGCTACACATCTTTGGCGATTGTTTTCGCTTGTCGAATTAACAGAAAATATGAGACAACATGGAGATCAAACATTCATTGATATATTAAATGAGAGTTGGAGAGCTGATGCAAAGCCAAATTCAAATATTGATAAACAAACAAAGAACTGAAACAGATGGAGAATTTGCACTTGAGAAGGCCTTAAGGATCTACCCAACTAATGACCAAGTTAACAATCATAATCAAAAAGTGCTTAATTATTTCAAAAGCAAAGGTGTCAAGATGTGGAAAATCAAAGCACAAGATAAATTAGTGGATTCGACGAGAAAACTTGACAATGACAATACCATTGATTCTATTATTCCTAAAGATAACGACAAAACTAGAGGTTTGCCAAAGGAAATCGAAATTTTCGTAGGAGCTAAAGTTATGCTTAGAACCAACTCAAATGTATCTTAAGGACTTGTAAATGGTGCAATAGGAAATATCACAGAGATTAACTGGCCCAATTTTGCTAGAGATCAAATTTATGATGAATGTATACCAACATCAATTCGCGTCGACTTTGGAAGAGATAGTATCCATAAAATCGAGCCCATATCTATTCAGTTTCCTGCGATGCGCAGTTCTAGTACAGCAAAGCGTATAATGTTGCCAATAATTTTGTTATGGGCAGTAACCGCACACAAGTTACAGGGCTCCACCGTCGATCATGCTGTCGTTTATCTTGGACCAAGGCTCTTTGCAAAAGCACAAGCTAACGTTACTTTTAGCAGAGTGAAATCCTTGCAAGGCCTCAGAATTGAAGAATTAGACTGTTCAAATCTGATGGGAAGAACACCATGTAATATTGACGCCCTCGGAGAAATGGAAAGAATGAGAGAAATGAGATAATATAGTCTTACATATTTACTTACTATGTAAAAAAAAAATTTAATAAGCTAATTTATACTTAAGACAACAGAGTTTCTTATAATATTAGAATGTACCGTAAATAAAAAAAATTATGCTTTCAAAAAATCCTTTGTTTCTAATTTATTGTTATCACTAAAAAGTAGAAAATAAAAAAATAAAATATATTCTTTAAAAACATGCTTTTCTTAATACTACTTATTACTAAAATTAAATGAACGAATAAGTTGAAAATAAACTTACTTTTAAAACAATTTCTTAATGAAACTTCAAGGTTATCAAGATATTACTAAAACTGTGTCTAACATGTATTTGTTGCAAAATTTTTAAAATTTGTGAATTACAAAAAACGAAAAGCATGGGGCTCCTATGAGTTAAGAATATCTCTTACAAAATTGGAAGTATGATCAATAATCTTTAAAATATTTATCATAAAGTTTATCTAATGATTCAGTTGTAGAGTGACTTTACATAGGAGTTATCATAAATGCCCCATGCTTTTCGTTTTTTGTAATTCACAAATTTTAAAAATTTTGCAAAAGATACATTTTAGACACAGTTTTAGTAATATCTTGATAACCTTGAAATTTCATTAAGAAATTGTTTTAAAAGTAAGTTTATTTTCAACTTTTTCGTTCATTTAATTTTAGTAATAAGTAGTATTAAGAAAAGCATGTTTTTGAAAAAAAAAAATTTTTATTTTTTTTATTATTTATAAAAATAATACATTAAATTGTAGCAATTTAATAGTTAAAAAAAGTATAGAGTATTTATTTTTTCATTAAATAGTTGATTATAAAGTATAAAATTCTAGTTTGTTTTGTTAAACAAATAATACAAAATATGTCTACCTACCTTTATTTGTTAATTATGTCTAAATGTACTGTTTAATGCAAATAGTACGTTATGATGAAATATGGCCAAAACGTACTATTTCCATTGAATTTTAACAAAACGAACTAAGTGGTGAAAATAGTACATTTTGGCACGATTCACTTTAAAAAATGTTGTTTACATTTACTAAAACTTAAATTTAAATATAAACAAATATCATAAATAAGTTCAGTTTTTTTTTTGCATTTTTTTAATACTATAGATTTTTAGTATGACTTTCTGATAAGCTACTATGGAAAATCAATGTTTCTGGAAAAAGCAAAAAATGGAAATATTACGTTTTACATTGTCGCCCCTCAATTATAAACTAAAACTTTCTTAAAATTTACTTGCTTGAAAGCAGTGACTTGTATTTCATTTGGTGGGGCAAAGTATAAAAATGTATTAACACCTCCAACCAAAAAAGTTAGAGCAATATAATGACCAGTTTCGTGATAGAATAATTATATTGTAAATGTAACCATCAATATTTGCGATCAATATTTTTCAAGTTACACTAAACCTCGATAAGACGGAATCGTTTGGGACCATAAAATTTTTCCGTCTTGACGGAGGTCAAAAAAATAAAATTTAATAAAATTAAAGATTACATGTTTATTTTAAACCAGTTTATACATTATACATACAATTTATATTTTTAACTTAATGTTATACTTCTACTTGACCCATACAGCATATCCCAATTTAAACGATTTAAAAAATATTTAGATGTAATTGTAAATTAATATTTACTATAAGTTTAAAAATAACTTAAATAAATATGTTTATAACTTAACGATTATAATATATTTAATAAACTTTCCATAAAAAAATGAACAAAATCAATGGTAAAAACATATTTAAGAAATATTGGTTTATACATATTTAATAATATTATATCTCTAGCTAGACTCTTCGATAATATCCATGCTGACCGCGACACATCGAAATGTTCGTAAAGCCGGTCCCACACGACTCGTGTACTTGGCGAACATTGTAATTGCGAATGCTCGTCGAGTATTTTAACTTGACGATCATGTCGCTCCTACAAGACTCGTGTATTCGGCCAATTATCCGATCATCGTGTATTATTAATTGTCATCCCCAATCCTCTTATATGACTCGGATACTCGGGTAAAAATAATATACGAAACGAAATTCATGACTGTGTCAGTTCAAAATGGATAGTTAAGACGAGAAGTCTGTTGTTAGCGCCGCTGCATTTACGGTGATTTGTGCTGCATATCATTTAAAAACGAAAATTAAAACAAAGAAAACTAAAAGAACGCGGTGAACATTATCATTGAATTAAAGAAATTGCGTACACTAAATGAATTGAATGTTAATTACCACGTTGCAGACTTTCAACAAACTAAATATCAAAACTAGTGAGTGGTGCGAGTAGCGTGCCAGGACTATGAGTTGTGTGGAAAACTCCACAATTACCAAATTATCAATACGCGATTATTTATAATTCTTTTGACTCGTGTCACATTTACCGACAAAATAATTGCCATACTTGACAATTAAACATCTACAAGACTCGTAAAGCATTACGATTGACGATTATTCGCTGAGTACACGAGTGGAGACCCTAGTAGTTAATAATTGATAATTTGATTTAAATAACTAAAGCCTGGTTTTTCCATCATCCAGTGCTAGAATAGACCCGCAAACCACCACCATTGCGATTGACACCGCCACATCACAGAATAGATAAATCAGAATGGACACTGATAAAGAATTATATGAGAAGCATAGGGAAATTTTATGAACGACTTCGCCATTTTTTTGGAGGAAATCAGTGTGACCATATTACACCATAAAATAAATTATGTTCCGGTAAATCAGTAAATTATTCATAAATCAATTTTTGATTTAATGACTCACTTAAACCAATAACTTATTAGTAATAACTGACTAAAAAGTATTACAAAATTGAATAAAGTTTGAAGAATTCTGAATTATATATTTCGTTAATTGTGTAATTATAATAAAAGAAAAAGGTAAAATAAATAACTTCATACAATTTATTACAAATAATATTTTTTTAAATTTATTATTTATTTAATAAGTCTTGATTTATTTTTCCATATAACAACTTTAAGAAATCAATTGAAAAATAATACAAAATAAATATTATAATATTAATTAATAGTTATTCTAAAATATTCTTATAATCATATAGTTAACAATTATTTATTTTGTTAATATTAAATTGTCACAAGCGTTTAAATCTTAGTCGTTTTACAATATTATAAAAGTACTAATTTACTTACATGAACTACATTTTGAATTTTTTTCTTTTTTTCCACAATACTCGCAACAGTTCAAAAATTCACATGAAAAATATAACAAAATTTTAATTTTACAAATAAAATTATTTTTTAAAATGCTTAGACATACACACATACATGAAACTGGTTTAGATATATGAACACTTCAATATATAAAACATCACAATTCATG
>JASXSY010000184.1:0-188951 GCA_034509805.1 Sipha maydis | reverse complement strand
TGCCCGAATTCTAATAATCTCTTAACTAGTAACTTTCTAATCAGAAAATAAATAATATCACTAATACATATTAGTGAATTTGCCTTAAATATATTCACACACATACACAGTTTGACAAAATAAATGTTTGATCAAATTCAATGTGCATTAAAATTTGTACTAAAAAGTAAACATTTAGAACTCAGTTTGCATATTATGTAATTTTATAAAAACTAGTTTTGAATTTAATAATTTAATAATATTTATCAATTTCTCCAATACAGTTTTATTCTCAGTATCAAACGCGTATGCGTGATTTAATAATTAATAAGACAGTAACATTTAAATAATATGATGCACATTTATCGTGTGTTTTACACACTTATTTTTGTGCCGATTTTATGAAAAAAAACTAACTAATTATTAAGTCCTTATACCATTTTGTACCCTAATTCTTCGAAACATAAAATATAAATGTAAAAAATTAATAAAAGCATTTAATGTGTACTAAACTTCAAATACTTCTAAAACAAAAAAAAAAAAAAAACATTTAAATGTGATCTAATTTTTGATATTTATAACGAGTATCTTTATATAACTGTAAATTAAATGAACGCTACCTAATATCTTTAAGCTTTGAATTTTGTAAGTAAAATCTCAAGAAAAACGTACCTGACGTAAATAAATATCAAAAAGGTAAGAATTTAAATATTATTAAATATTACAATAGTTTTAGTAATTAAGTATTATAAATTCTCAAAAAACTATTACTACCCGAAGGAATAAGTATTATACGTTTTATAGAACGGTAATCAAAAATAAAAAAATACCCTGGGTAAAAATTAAAAAAAATAAGTACACAAACAATAATAAAATAGTTGAAGGCATAAAATATAACTTGTTTTTATTCAAATTATAAAACAACACGTTATTCTGGGACAATAATTCATAATTTTCGCAATAGTGAATTTCACGGTGAAATCTAACGCAAGAAATTCATGTAAATTAGTCGAAAATAAAATCTTTTTGAATATAATCCAAACCTCTGTGCATAAAAAACATTCGGTTTTATTCGGCGAACAGAATAAAATAAATCTTCGACCGACTTTACCCATACATAGTTATACAAAACTTACGCTTGTATTATGTGTCAAGCTGAGAATGACCGGGATATTATGGTTTAACTGACAAGTTTGATTAATACTTTCGAATTTCCGATGAATTCCGAACACGTTTCTTTGTCACTTTAATCAAGTGGGCGAAACTAACTACACGCGCACAACGTTCCTTAGCCATGGTTATTAGTTAATCAGTAAAAAAAACAGAATATAAAACTATTCGCCCGGGCATAATTGGGTGAGATAATTTTTTTTCTTTATACACTTCTCATGTCTACAAATATATCATGTGTACACCGTTTCCGACCGACGATTCCGCATCGAAACATACGTCATTACTTACAGCAAGAAATACAATATTTGTGCCTTGAACGGTTGTTCCAACTCAATTCCGATGCAAACAATACTTCAGCTACCGGCGGTGTCTAATGTTTACGAGGAAACGTATCAATATATTGTTTTTGTTCTAAGTGCCACACGAAGACAGTTAAATGGTTTAATGCTCTCGAGCTAAAAGTTTGACTACCGACCGTGACTCGTCGATGCGTGGTAAATGCATTCAGTGCCAGAATTCCAAATGCCTATACATTTGTATCTGCGTAATATTTGCGCAAGCATGCAAGCTGAGAAAATCGGGTGACAATTTTAACACGGATTTCAATATAACACATATACACGCGCAAACACGCACATGCACACACACGCGCGCGCGCATCGTACACGTATATTTGTTATAAGTTATAATAATGATTGACAGTGGAATAAAAAGGTTCAACAAAAGGTTCAAAGACCATGTGGAAAGTTAACTGTTCTAACGATTTGAAAACAATTTGCCTTTTCGACGTTAAACTCGTAAGTGTATATTGAAGAGCGCACAGCAAAACATTTATAAACCAAATCAAAAACTTATAATGTTCTACGCATACACTATGTGAGTGAGAAATATGAAATCTAATATGCTTCATAATGCATCTAGTGAAGAATAATAACATTTATTACAATATTCAGATTTGTTAGAAAATGTAGATACGTGTAATGACAACGGTATAATATTCTAAAACGTAGCAACCGTCTGTATAGTATGGATTATCAATGTTCATCCTGTAATGTAATAACCAAGGCTATGAATTTAATGCACTTAAAAACTATTAAATATGCATATTAATATGCTCTAATTTTTCAAAAATATGCCAAAGAAAAATGCAAAAGTGTAAATTTTATATTTATTTTTTTCATTAATATTTTTTTTATTAATTTTAGTTGATAAATGTATTGCACCAAACTAAAAGCTTAATAATATATTTACGATTGTCTAATGATTTTTTTTATCCGTTATATACGAGTTGATATTGGTTAATTAATTTAATCTCGACTTTAATAGCACAATAGTCACAATACACGTTAAATACCCGAGTAAAAATATAATGGTTTCTATGAAACTATACTAGTCATAGTTTAAACATACACGTACAAATACATTTAATATCTTAATATAAATTTAAAACAGATTGACCGAAAAATTTAAATATTACGAAAATAAGCATTAATACAAAAAAATTATTAAAACATGCATTGATATGCCCTAATCCATGAAATATGCAAAAATATACAAAACAATATTTGGTATTTAAACTATAAATAAGTCAAGCAAAATGTTGACTAAACCTATTTTATTATACAGTGTAACAAAAAATCATGCAAATGTATTCAATTCAAGACCCTGGTAATAACGTTTTCACCATTGAATTTCAATAAACGTTGTGTTTATTTTATCCGAATATGTTTCTTTAGTGCATAATAATTCCAAGGAATCAGTACTAATTGTAGGTAATTGTATACATACATATATATATATATATATATATATATATATATATATATATATATATATATATATATATATATATATATATATATATATATATATATATATGTAAGTATAGATATTATTATCGTACTCTAGAACTCTAGAAACACAAAAATTAGTATAAGTATCATTCATACGATGAATACACTTTTACATTACACACACATGACGTCTAGTTCTATCAAGGATCAGTAAAATCATTCATGATAATCGCATTATCCATTCACTGTCATGTTTAAAATAGGCAATATTCAAAAATAATTTTACGTTAGATATTAATACGATTGCAAATATTATGGCTCTCCGGTAGAAATGTAGTGTTGTAATTGTATTTGTTAAAGGTTCCGTACATATTATGAGAAAAGGATATACATTTATTCTGCGTATTAATTGTTACGTAAATCATGTTTTATATTTATATAAATGATAATGGAAATTCATTGCATGTTTTATTGAAATTATAATACATTTTGAAACCAATTTCAAATTATTTGACATTAAATTTTTAATAAACAACGAAAATAAAATGGATCGATTATTCCAGAACTTTTAGAAAGGTTTATGCTCCGAGCGATTATCTTATTTCATGTTTTCATCATCCATATGCATATTAAATACACTTATTTGTTTACAAACAACTCTAGAATATATACGTATATTTTATTTAATGTAACCCATTTTTTAATTTGCCTTCTATCAGATATACAGCATGAAATATCAAAATATTTGATATTTGTATCACATTTTATAAAACCACAAGAGACTAGCTTTAAAGTATATTTTGAATACATATATAAATCTGCACTTTCTAACTTAGACATTTTGACAGCAAAATAAAATTCAAACACGATAACTAAGAACACAAAACATCAATATTATATGATACACGATTTATTTATAATATTTTAGTTTTCACATTTTATAGTTCCATCAATTTTCGCTAACTAAGTTATCTTCCTTTTGTTTTTAAATTATATACATATAAAACGAATCAAGCTTTACATAAATATATATATATATATATATTTATAATATAATCCTACATGTGAATCTTTTACGAAACCTTCCACTTCACAAAATGACCAAGTAGCTTGCAAAATTCATGAGTTGGACAAAAAATGTCCATTATATGATCCGGACTGCTATAAAATGTTACTCGATTCATGAATAGTGCAATTGTCCGTTAGTTTTAGAAATTATACGATTTTATACATCACACTCAACTATAACTTTTTCGGATTAATACGACTCCATACATAAAATAAAATAATAACCCCTAACTGGATAGTATTAAAACTTCAAATTCGTCCACTTTTAATGAAATAATTATACATTTATAATTTAAAATATCGAATAAAATTGACACCTGAATTAGTTATAAGCTTTAAAAATGTTACTTAGTGTTATCAACTGTAAAATGTTATCAAATTTAATAATTTAACAATAAATGCACATTTTGTCATTATTTAATTAAAACTGTTTTCAATTTAATAAGAAAACATACTGAGTGAAAGAAAATTAATAAATTATCGAGCAAAATCATACAGTATCATAATTTCATATGTCCAGTATTATTATAAATGAATTATAATAATTAAACAAATTAGTAATCATTCATTTTTAGGATTTGTTTTTTTTTTTATTATTATTCGATTACAACACTATTCATTTCATAGTTAATATGTAAAAATTAGTTTTAAAAATATCAGTTTCATAAAAATTTGAAATTTAAATCTTAAAATCAAATTTTAAGAGTGACACTATAGAATCAGGTATGATCATTAAAAAACCAAAAAACTTGGTATTTAAAATACTCATTTAAAATACTACTAAATAAATGGTCACAGCCTGTCTTTGGTTGAACTTAGTTTATCGTAATGTTTCTTAGAACCAACTATAAGGTCTTTAAGAACTTCTATATTAATAATAATAGAAACTTAACATTTTTTAAATAAAACATTTAACTTCAAAATATGTTAGATTTGTTTTTAGTTTCATCAGGTTCTTATAACACACTGAAAATATTAATAATCATTTATAAACACGTGTATTTTTTATACAATTGAAATCATTTCAAATTATTTGTAAAGAAGAGATGTTTCCGAATGCTATATGTGGCAGGTAAAATGTAATTGAAAATAACACAATATGGTCGATGAGATGGACAGTTAGAACAACATAAAAAAGTCTACATAATGTCAGACCTTTAATAATTCTTAGCGTCGATTAATTCAATTATACTTTATCACGAGCAGAATAAGATACATTAAGACAAAAGCATAGTATATGAGCGTCTATGTCAGTACATTTCGAGAAACAAGAGGGGAAAAATGTGAACACCATTAAGAAAATCAGTAAATATCACATTTGGGGCGTGTCTATTACAAGAAGTTTTCGTATAATAATATTGTCCGTGAACAGACACGTTAGCGCACGAAAAGTTTTGCCGGAATTTCGTTTTCATCTTCAAGGTTATTCGGAAATTGTCTATATATTATGCATTATATACTCACATAATAATATAATGGTGGTTCGAATCACGTAGGAAATTCATACAGTGTACTAGATAATACACGCATAGTGTATAATTAAATAGACAAAACGATTATTTATTCACACCATCCATCTCCTCCTTCGAATCGGTCTTCTTTTTCAAAAGGCTACGTGACGCGTTTAATTAGTTATACGTGAGTAGTGATTATAAAGGAAACGGCGATTTTTTAATAGGTGCACACCTCATTCGTCATAAACTATATATTTCGATATGATATTCCTCTTTTGGGCGGTCCACTCGAATATTTTCGGCATCATGAACGACAAAAAAACGACAGAAAAGTAACTTTTCTAAGATAATTGTACAATTCTCCCGCGTTCACTATTTTTTTGTATTTAAAAGTGAACCAATTTAATGACAAACTTATGGAGAGCAAGTTTACCAATCCCGAAAACCTTATCACGGAAAAATATGAAAGATATACGGGTTTACATTATTACGTCACTATTCGGTGTTATTCGTAATACGGCTTTTAATTGTTCATCAATCTAATTGTCTTGTGGAATCTTTAAAACGTAGCTGACTAGAATATCTTTGCACTATGGGTACTTATAAGTTCCCTGCTAAATAATATTTATAGCCCTCATACAGGTCTCCAAGGGATCATCAATCTCATAAAATAAATAATTATCAAATGATCAACACAACAATGATATTAAAAATATATTACAAATGACGATTAAAAACGTACGAATCCGCTATTGAGTACCTTACATCAATAAATCTAGTAGTCCAAATATCTGGTGTATATGACACACACCCGATACAGCTAAGAACTGTTACGTTACTTGTGCTATAATGATTGGCCGTTGCCATCGTAGTTATATGTATCTATATCTGCCGTACAATATTTTAATCGATATTTAAACAAATTCTGCTTAAGATAGGAAATATGTGTTAGACTTACGTGAAATAACCATAAAAAAATAAACGTTCAGATAATAGTCAAAAAGTTCTTTTTTATTTTTTGGAAATATGGTTCGCCTTCTCAACCACAAGTAGGGCCAAATTTAGTACATTGAGTGTTACTATAGATTTTATTATAATTTGCCGCTCCTCTACTCTTTGTCCCTGTCCCTTATTTTGAATTATTGAAAATTTGCTTTAATACATCAAGGAAATGTAAAATGTAATTTTTATTTTGCATTTTTTGATATTTTCAGTAAATTTTAATGTTTTTAAATTATTTTTATGGATAAATGGATACATTTTGATAAAAATATACTTAAAATTAATTTATTCGTACATTGAGTTCATATGAAATATAAAATAAGATTATTACTTATTACGAATGTATCTTTCTAAATTTTATATTCATATTTTGGAAAAAATGGTAAAAAGATTACAAAAGAAGATTGATAATACAATTATACGAATAATCTTTTTACCATTTTTTCCAAAATATGAATATAAAATTTAGATAGATACATTCGTAATAAGTAAAAATAAATTACTAAAATTAATTATTAATTACTTTTAAATACTAGTATTTATAAAATATCAGAACAAAATTTTTAAGTGTAAAAAATAATTTTAAGACCACTTTTTAGTACATTTTTTTATAAAAAATTATATTATGAGTGTATTAAATCATATTTTATAAGGCATTTTTTTTGTTTTTTAGAGCATTAAAATCTATTCCATAATAATTATAATATTGACAGCCGATACTTTACGAATAAATACAGACAAAAATTATAAATCCAAAAATCGAACAATTTTTGATAAGTGATCTATAATAAATTTCGTCTATAATTGTCGTACTCGATACGAGTCTCCTTAACATAACAATATACGAATAGTTCGGACCCCACTCGTCTCTCACATCCAACCAGAACACGCCGTTCATTGGGTGCCTTTGGCAAAGGTAATCCTGCTGAATTGCGTATCCGAAAAACAACAGCACATGGTCACGTAAACCATCGGGTCCCGCTGTTTAACAAACACAATAAGGAAAAACTGTATACACATACACACACACACACACACACACACACACACACACACACGTGTAAACAGATTTATATATTTTCATGCACTTATTGGCGAACTAGCGGCGGCTCTGACTCGCGTAGTAATAAGACTGGTCGCTTATTATAATTATTCGACTGATATTAATGTGGGGCAGGACGGAAAATAACATTCAACCTTTACAATGGTACGCCCGAGTATTTCGGCGCGGAATAAGATATACATTAGAATAATTAGTTCACATGACAAAATAATATATAATAGTACTCATAATAATGATAATAATAGCGGGCGCCCGTGTAAATAATGATAAGACGCCTTATGGGCAAAAATATAAACTGATAATATTCATAAACAACAACAAATAAAATACAAATATAAATCAATGATCACCCCTCCCAGCATGACCAACTTGACATCCACGAAGATGACAACATTATATCCACCACAATGACGACATATCTCTTAAAAAGTGGTCGATAGCCGGACACTGACTCCAACGGAACTACGTTACCCTTTGGCTGGCACACACTCGTAAAATATTGAGCTTATTGCTGATCGGCTTATCACACTATTATATATAATAGTAAAGTTAAGTATATTTAGTTAAGTAAGTAGTTAAGTATATTTATCGAATTTAAGTAAAATCATTAATTTTGAAATATTATAAAATAATGGTGTAAGTAATATATGCACCTACATTTTTGATATTTTAAAGGAGCATATTAATTTTATAGAAAAATATTTATTGATAAATCGTTTTATTCATCAATCTAGTTGCGTATTTAGGATTGCCGAAAGGCCCGTCCTTATCCTTAGTCTATATAGTGTACATACAAGGCTGAATATTATACAGTGTTCAAGTTCAATCTATTGGTCCCCTATTAGGAGATTTCTGGTCATGCACTTATGCTACTGCATAGTTTATGCCAAATAAAAAATGACTAATAATATTTTTATCTATTTTTTTATATCTAGATAAATCAAGTAATCTCTATCTAGATAATATTTTAGTTATCTATTACCAACATTGGATATAGCACATGTAATTTATTATGTTATACCGACAAAAAGTAATAACAATAATAATAATATTCCACAACATGAAATTTCACTATAAATGTACATCCATCGATCGTGATTTTTCCTTTACACACGGCGAGTATACAATTATTTAAAAGTTAAAAATTCAAGTAAAAAACTTATGATTTTTTCCATACTTACATTACTTATACTTATGTTACATTCACTTTGTGTTCGGATTGGTGGAGTTTTGCCACTCAGCAAATACGAAAACTAATTTTCATTCCGAATGAACCGCAATTCTATTCATCCAAATGGCTTATCAAATTTAAAGTGAAAAACTTAGGTCCACTAACTTTGCTCCTAGAGTGTTACATTAAGATTGGTTTTATATGACAGAGCCATGTTAATATGTGTAATATTTGTTTAACTTAAATATATATCTTCTTTTTGTTTTTATTTTTATTTTACTTATCCTTCTCCTCCTCCTCGACTCCTCGTTTTAATATTTTTCGTTTCGATAGTTATAAAATGTTATGAGTAAATTATGTTCGTATACAATTTGTCCAATGATCTCATTTTTAGTAATGCTTTTCCCTTCGTATTCACATACCATGATCTTGATCATAGGCGTGAGCAAACCTTACTGGCAGAAGGGGTAGAATATATAAATATAAGTATACAAAAATGCTGTCCCATATTAATTATTCAATTATATTATAGGTTATAAGTCAGTTCAATTAATTTTAATAATGAAGGTATTTTATTTTATATAGGTACGAGTATATCACTAGTTTAAATACAAATTTAATATAATAGTTGAACTTGCACAGTATTTTATTTTAATAATAGTACTTGTATAAAAAAAAAATATAAAACACATTATTTACAATTGCTAAAAAAAAAAATAATCATTTAGCCCTTCAGAGTACCATTTTTCTTTCAGAGGGAGTTAATATTAACTGTTAATAAACCACCGTGACTTCTATGTATCTATTAAAACCCGTAATCATAAAAACACGGGACATGCGTGTGCCACCCATCCTGCTCCCTCATGCTCACGCATGTGGTCTTGATAATAGGTTATTATTTTTAATGTTTATCTGATCCATCTGTGAGCTACCGAGTGGTTGCATAGGTTCTTCGATATTTTTCAATATTGGAGGCCACATTATCAAAAAAAAAATACTAAAATAATAAATAATAATATAATATAAGTATAATATATAAAAGGCTAACGGTAAAAATATTATGAAAACAAATGGTTGTTTAATTTTGCTTATTTAAATTAAATATTTTGTTAAAAATACGATAATATTGACTGATAGAATAAATTATTTGTTGTTATTAATTTTGTTTTTAAGAAAAAAATAATATTTAGTATTGAAAATCACTGTTCCAGGGAACCAATCACTTGTAGTTAGCCTGACACTAATTATTTATATTTATAAGTAATTGTTTTATTTAAAAAAGAACAATGCTAACAGTCTAAATTATTATAAAAATTAAGTTATATTAAGTAACCATGATCAAGAGGGTCAGATAGAATACCTGTTATAGGTAAATCTCCGTTATAACGGTAACATATATGTTTTTATTCAATGATTTGTATAACGTCTGCGTTTACCATGTGATTCGGTTTTATTCGTAGCTTTTTTGCTGGCAACTAGTAAAAATTATATCTTATATCGATTAGCAAATACATAAATTATCAGTTTAAATTGTAGGTAGCATAAAAAACTCGAGTGAGTTGTGCCGACATCAATAAATTAGTGTCGTTTTCACCATGGTGTGAATAGATATAATTTTTTATAGTCAACAGTCCAATGACTTTTATAGTATACCGTTTCTACTTTAGTTATGAAAATACGTTTTCAATTCCGTAAGATATAGAATGTTAGACATATTAGATGAATAAAATATATTATTCTAGGTTATTGTTCCTTTTTTTCCTTTATATATAATTGAACTTAACAATTTTTCTATGCATACTACATACGTATATGTATTATAATCATAATCGAATATTAAAATAAGTCAGACAGCACACCTGAATTAACTGACTTCAATATATTAAGAGATCTCATACTAAACACATTCAGTATTTATTTACTCTGTTTTGGTTATTAGAAGTTTATTAATTAGATTATGATATTATAATTTCGGGGAAATATATTCTTGGCCATAAACACGATTTAAATCAAAGTTATCCAATAATATAATAAACAACAGTTGTTAATAGTTAATAGTTTATAGTTACTATTAATGGATATATAAAATATTATATTTATATTAAATTTATTTTTGACGAAATTCTATTGCGAATGTTTTCAAATTCAAATCAAGACCCATAAAGTAAACTAAAACAATGAACACTATCAACGAACAAAATTGTGTTATAAAATTAAAACGACTAAAAGGTTAATTTCGAAAATTTTAAATTATTTTTTCAATATTTCTTTACCGGATATTTTTCAACATATTTAATGAAGTGGTTTATGTCCGTATAATAATAACATCCAAACATCGTATTTTAAGATTATTTTCTGCATGAATACACGGAGCTAAGGAGGATTTTTGAATCAAACTCATAAATCCAAGACAATACATCATTTTGTATGGTACATTGTTCACGTTTAAATACTTCCTCTTCTCTTTTGATGACTTGAGAAACTTGTGTTAAATTCTAAACCCGAATAGTACATAACAAATAAATTAATTCAAAATATTCATTATTTTAAATATTTTATTTAATGATAGAACTTAAAATAATTTGAAAACGAAAAATCAAAACAAAATAGTTTAATATTTACTCCCTTTAAAATCAGAATCAAATAAAAAAACCGGATGGGCCTCGCTCTGCTGTACACTTGGGGGTGGAGTGCGACTCTTCATAGGATAGGTCATTATAATGGATTTGTTAAATTTGAATTCAATGATAGGTATCATTGTATACGAAAAACGATTCTGAACGGAGATGATATGTTAGTCTAGAATATTGTTACATTATACATTGTTATTTATAAATATTGTAATTAGTGTATTTTATTTTGAAACGAAAAATTTAGAAAAACTGTCTATAAATAAGTCAAAATACTTTGAAAACTTAACCATGTACAGAAAACGTCAATATAAAGATTTGGTGAAAATTTCAAGTTGTTGCAGTTTTTCGTTTTTGAGTTAGAGCATTTTAAAAAAAACCGATATCTTTCTCAGTCTAGAATATTATACATTATATTATATTTCACATGTAATTTTATGTCAATATTCGCTGTTCAAACGCTTATAAAAAAAAATCGTGCTTATGGATTTTAATAATTTTTGAATGACTTTAAGAACTACTTCTGTGGAATCTTCTATTAAATTTTCAAGTATTTTGTACGAGCCAAATTTTTTTTATCACCGATTATAAAATCGAATATTTTAAATGCCTATAAGTGGCTTAAAAATCAATATAATATTTTGAAAAAATATGACATAAAGGAAATACCAATTTAACAGCTGGTAGAAATTTCAAAAATCTGCGACTTATACTTTTTGAATTATAACAAATATTTAAAATCGTTTGAGAATAAATCGCTATTTTATGCAATTTCGTAAATATTTAAATTTCAAACAGTCATAAAATTTTTTCCTCTAATTCCGGTAGAAATTTTTTTAAAGATTTTTGAAGAGTAGCTTATAGATAACCTAGTGTTAAAATTTTGAACCTAAAGTATGAACAGAAAAAATTTTATGAATTTTTATCTACAAAATAACTTGCAAATTATCGTGATTTTTACGTATTTCGTATAAATTGGAACTTTGAGCACTTATAAAAAAAATTTTGACTTACGATTTTAGATTTTTTTTTATCAGTTAAGGAACAACTTATAAGAAACCTTGTATTAAATTTTCAAGATTTTCTGGGCAGCCAAAAAAATTTTATCGTTGTTTAAAAAAAAAAATACTTAAAAAAATTGAAAATTTCAATTGTCTATAAATAGCTCAATAAAGTCAAAATACTTTGAAAATTTGATGGTATATAGAAAACGCTAATCTAAACGTTTTCAAGTATTTACATCGATTAGTTTTGAGTTATAGCAAAATAAAAAATTTGATTATGTCGAAAACTGGTTTTGCGTAAAAACTCCTGTTTTTCCCGTCGCATTTAAAAATATTGGAAATTTTTTACTTTTGACCCCCCAAAGTACCAAATAGATTCACTTTTCTTTCAGAAAAGTTGCTACATAAGGCAATCGAAGCATTTTTACTGCCCCAAATCGTGTCGACAGACACAAAAAAAAAAAAAAAAAAAAAAAACACACACCATTGTAAAATCAATACATTCTTCACTCCGTTCAGAATCTAATAACTGTAATAAGTAGTAAGTACATTTTATATTTAGACACTGACTAAACAGAATGCAACCATAGGTATTTCCAAATTGTAATGTATTATTTTTCATTATTATATCAATTAACTTGACAAATTGACAAAACATCAATAAAATGTCTATATTGAATCTATGCACGTGCTAGTGCTCTGCACGTTCCGTTATTTAAGACCAGACTGGACTTCAAATTTTACCAGGGGACCGAAGTCGGACCGGACCACACTTCAACGTTAATCTAACACCAAAATTGGACCAAACCGACGGCTTCATATTATTGTTAGACCGGATCGGACCAGTAATTAAATAACATTTAATAAAGTACACCGTGGACCGGACTGTCGGTCCGATCTTAAAATATTTTGGACCGTTTATGGTCCGTAAGTTTCAGTTGCAATAGCCCAGACTTATCGTTATCGTATTGCGTGATTGATAATTCTATGAATATGGCCTGTATATAACGATCAACGGCATTATTTTTGAACATACTGTTTTGTGTAGGTAGTAGGTGCGTAAAATCCAAACTATTAATTATTATTGGATCATACATATAACTAGGGCCCGGATTTCAATGCAAAATGCATCTTTTTTTGGTTAATCTTATTAGACAATGCTTTCCTAGTTTATTTGATTCATATAATAGAGACTTAATAGGTGAAATTTTTATTTTGCATTTTTTGCTTTTTTTTTTTTTGCATATTTCAATAATTTTTCACAAAATAAAATAAATTTTAAGTATTTATTTCATAGATAAATTATTTTTTTGATATTTAAGTAGCTTTAACGGATTTTTCCATATTAATTGTCAATCTTTATTTTTCGATTCAGTTTTTATCATAATTTATTATTGACTGTGGAATGTCACCCATATTCGGTCAAAAATCACCTTCAAATAAGTCTATTCGTATTACATCGCTGTCATAACATTTGCTTGTCAGTATCAAGTCAATTTTTAAAATTTAAATCCGGGCCCTATATATAACACACTCAAACCAATATTAATACATCCACATTAGATACTATAATACTCGGTATAATGTTGTTTATTTTCCCGAGATTACGTATTATGGTTTATGAATTCTATAAATAAAAATAAAATTGTATCCTTCGAGCTTTGACCTTCTTGTGTGACGGGTGATACCCTATTATATTTACGGACAGCCGACATTTAATAATCAGTATAAAGGTGCGTTCTCACTATACTGATCGGCAATACCGAATGAAAAAGCCGATCGGCCACTTCGAAATCGGCATGCACACATAAATTCTTTTCAGTTGCGTTCGATATTCGGTTTCGACAAGATAAGTAGTGAGGAAGATGTTATTTTGGTAGCCGCGGCTGCTTTAATTATTGATTCTTTTATACACGTACGCAAAAAAAAGCGATTTTGGGTCCGACTAAGCTTAAAAAATCGAAAAATTTATAGTGCCAGTGATTTGATGAAAGATTTAATTTTGGACGATGTGGACGAATTAAATTAAGAATATCGATGTGATGTGGGTTTTAGAATTTTTTTTAACATGGCAGATACCGATTTTGAAACTTTGTTGACATTCATTGGCCCTACCATTTCTAAAAAGGACACTAAATTCAGACGTGCTATACCAGCTAGAGAACGACTTGCAGTCACATTTATCAGTTCCAAAAGATACGCTTTATTTCAAGCAAAGCATCATGACGTTTATTTCTATTCTTGTAATCTGTCAAACGACTATTTCATAGCAAAAGACGCTCGCAGTACATTTCTATTAAATTTAAGGTTTTATCTTCACTCCACTCCATTTAAAAAAATTAATTTTAAATATCAATTTAAAAAAAAGAAAATGAAGTAAGTGGACTACAATAAAAGGTTTGGTTCCTACTAACACCAAAGGCCGACTGAGATTAAGCCGAAAAGCGTCTCCGCTAGGCATGACGGTTCGGTTTCCTTTGATGTAGACCGCCAGCGCACGGGTTACGATCGGCAACGTATTCGGCCTGATAACGAAGCCGACAGTCACGTCCACACTAGTGCAGCTTTGCCGATCGGTATAGTGAGGACCTTAAGGCCCTCCGCACATTACGCGATTCTCACGCGACGCATTTGAAATGCTATACGTGCGACGTATGCGATTTGAACGATTTAGGTCCACCAACACGAAACGATCTTCAGTCGACAGTACAGTGTCAATCGCGTATATCAAAATAAGACATTAAGTAATAAAATTAAATCGTACGCAATTCACGCGATACGATAGCCATGCGGCTAGTACTATGCGGCTAGCACTGTCGGTCGCGCGTGTCGACTGTCGCTCGCGTCATAATCGCATCGTTAGTGGATCTCCATTCACTTTGCTGGGATATCGCGCGTGGCAAAAATTGTGAGATAACAAAACTAGAAACACCAATGCTCATAATTATTTTAATAGATTCTTAATTATAATTCTGATGGAAACAAAAATACACTTCTTCTTCTCTTTTAGTTTTAGCCAATTAAGACCCTATGAAATTTCATAATGTGTAATAATAAAATAAGATAATAATTTATAAATAGTAAATACCTAATTAGTTTAATAATAATAATTTTTATTGTTTGTTTCATGGTGTTTAGAGAAGAAAAAAATAAGTACGTACAGTAAGAAAAAAAATTAATTAAATTAATTTTTTTTTTTTTTTGTAAGTTCTACCGAACTCTAATTTAGTCAATTTTGAGTTTAGGACACAAGTTGATAAATCAAAGCTTGAAAAAATTAATGAACCCGAATATGATATTCAAATTACAGGTTGCCATTTAAAAAAATGGAAGTTTTATTACGCATGCACAAGATACATGAGTTTAAAATATTGTAAATCATAGAAATTTACGATCCTTTAGTCTAGTTTAATGTCCCGCAAACAGAATTGAAAAATATTTACATGGTAATGAGTGGTAAAGTGACCCCTGCTTTTTGGGACACGGTATGTATATATTTAATATATTATCATTGAGGTGTTATACTCTTTTCTCATATTTTTTAGCGTGACATGTTGAGTTATTTAAAGTACCTTATTAATTTAAGTTTACAATAATTATTTTCCATACTTTTTTGACAATTTATTTAAAATGTTTATATGTTTATACAAATAAAATATTAAACAATCCAATTCAAAAGTGAATTTTTAAAACTTATATTTTATTCTTGAATTGGAAATAGTATAGAAACTCGTTACGTTAACGGATGTTAACAATACTATTTTATTACATACATCACATAACTATAGAAAACAAAATGCCGTTAACAATATTTTTCACACTTCGTAAAACAATGATTCAGACAAGTGCATTATATTTGAAGTGTTTACTCGAAAAACAATATTTTTCTAACTTAATGTAAAATATTCAAGTAACATTCGACTTTGAAGAAAATTATATTAACTTAACAGCTCTACTTAAAAACCTTGATATAAAATTTACATTTTTTTTTTTATATTCGTATACTTACCTTTTAAAATATGACAGTCAGAGAAAACCAAAACTAAGGCTCATAGTACAGTTTCGTATTCATACTTAATTGTAATTAATAAGTTATGAAATATTCACAACGCTAACTCAAACCTAATTTGTGTTGCAAATTAAATCTGTACGTTCGAAAATTCAATAAACTAAAGTAAAATACACACTTATTTATGTGCATCCCAAAACTTGCCTACTTAATGATGATGTATAGAAGGTCATTTAACTACACAAACATTTTAAGTTTGTATTGTAAGAAGACGGAGAGAGTAATGTGTATACTGCGCAAGCATGTTATTATGTATTTATGTACATACATATGTTATTAAGCAATTAAAATATCATGTTAATACGAATATGATTATATGTATATATATATAGGAAGTCGGTATTTACGTTAGTTTTATGTAGACAAACTGGTTTAAGATTTCTAAAAGTTTAGAATACCTTCTATCCCTGATGTGTCCATCCATTCCTCCGTTAGTTACCAGTAAGTGTATGTACCCACTGTGCAATGAATTGTTGTATCAATGTTTCATCGATGTGTTATTGGAACGTGTAACATCGCAATGCGAGTTGCATACGTGTATAAAAAACATTGCTGCAACACTTAATGCCCTGTGTTTGCTGACATTCAGGAAACACTGTAAGCACATCTTTTGAAACATAGATGCATTATTTCACGGCAATGCAAATCCAATGTGTTCAAGTAATTGGAGTATTTAATACGTAGTATTTTCACAGTAAAGTTTTGACAACTTAACTTAATTTGACAATTTAAAACTGTTTCGAGTCCGTCAGGCGTCAATATTGTTGTAATGGAAAGTTATAAAATAGTATAAACAGTATAGACACTCTTGTTGAAATAACATAACATATAATAGGTAGTAATAATTTTTTCTTAGTAAAATAGTTCAAAACACATATCTTTTTTTCTAATACTTTACAGAAAATTAGACTTATCTACATTATGTGAACATAACTACTAATTAAGTAGAAACCTACCTAGGTACTTAACATGTGAACCATAATAACTATATTTGTTGTCATCATCGTATAAACAAATAACATAGGTACCTAGCAGATTTAGTTACCAGCATAATCACATTACATTACATTACACATGCCAAACACGAATAACACATTGATTTCAAATTTAGAAGTTACAAACTTACAATAAATAGTTAAAATCTATTTAGATGGTCAAAAACAAATATAAGTCTGCAGTAAGTACTGTATATACTGTATATATATATATATATACTGTATATACCATAGGTATACTGCAGTGGTGCCCAACCCGCGGCCCGCGAAGGTATTCTATGTGACCCGTTACGAATTTTCTAAAATAAATACAATTTAAAAAATGTTTAAATTATTTTTTTTTCATATATTATTTTTATTTAAATTTATGAATTCGTTTAAATAATTATTCCAAAAAAAAACAACTACAATGATAATAATAAAACTAAAAACTATACAAAAATGTTTTACTTTTATTATTAATGAGAAATTTGAGTTTGTACTTCTTTTACTAATAATGAAAATTTTTTTTTGAAAAAACTTTTAAATTATCTATCATAATCTTTTCAATAGACAATAAAAGATAAGAAATCAAGTCCAATATATAAGATTATTTTTGTACTTTCATACTTTGTGGCCAGCTTGAAGATAGTTGTTTACCAAAGTGGCCCGCCAAGGGAAAAAGGTTGGGTATCACTGATATACTGTGACAAAACATGCGGGTTGTTGACTACGCGTATCGACGGGCTGCTATCGCACGATGCACGAAATATGTAATAACGACTGTCAATTGACACGTCTTATTTGATATTAGTGAATATTATATACTACTATATAATTTATATTTTTCTAAATTTACAATTATTATTATTTCTAAATTTAAATACAAATATTTTTTGTAAATAACAAAAAAAATACAGTATTCAGAAAGGCCCCCTAGACAGCCGCATTTTCTGCATTCCCGTATTTATGCCTCTGCTACTTTTCATTCAATAATCAATAGAGTGATTAAAATGTAAATGATTAAATCGTAACATATATTATAACTTTTTTCAATAATTATTATTACATTTATTGATTTATAATCCATATACGATAATCCATATCTATTATAAATGCAAAATAACCTTTGTCTACTTGTAACAGCACTTGTAGCTGCTGTTACGTTTTTACGGATAAACAACAGATTTTGATGGCATTAGGTACGGATAAAATTAATATTATTTTTTCGGAACAATTATATGATATCGTATACATGTTTTATTGTAATATCGTTTTAATGATGGATTATAAACATGTATTGAATATTAGTTGTTAACAATAAAAGCATTATTTTTATATAACAGTTATAGAATATTGTGCTGATATTAATTGGTAATGTTTTTCTGAAACCTAAATTCAACATAGCATCAATGTTATGTAACATCCATTGTACAGTGATACAGTTATACAACTGATGATATTAAGATATTCAATTACATTTATACCAACCAGAGTCAAACAATTTAAGATTTTAAAAGAAATTCAATACTAAAAACCGATACTAAAATATAAATTATTTACCTAAAAATTAGGATTTTCAGTTTATTTAAATTTCTACACTTATCAAGCATATATAAGTAAACAAATTAATATTTATATTTTGTACATCAAATTTAGTTTACAGTTTAAAATATTTTCAAAAAACCGGTTATTTGGCACGCTCGTACAGTGCGGGATCTCCTCGATTTTTTATGTTAAGCATTAAACCGCACTTTAGAGATTACTCCATATAATATATTATCAAATAATTAGGAAAATTTTATATTTTATTAATTATAAATAAAAAATATTTTGAATCAACATTCAATTAAAATAAAATGTGACCATATTTCATAGAAGATAATAAATACATATAAAATCCGTTAATATACATGTAGAGAGTATTAATAATAATTAAGTTGAAAATTAAGTACAATCGTCAAATTCATAATAATTTAATTAATGTTGATTAAATTCACATTCAGAAAAAGTATTTCAGTTGAGTTTAAATAAAAAAATTAATTATTAGAATAGTATGTCCTTTAAAACGAATAAACTAGGCAGGTATTCATTAAAACTACCTATATATTTATTTACTTTCATATGTTTCATTCATTCTTTTAACATAAATAATGTATATACAAATATTTGTTGGTCATATTTTGTTTTTCATTTCATTGTTGTCCTACAGTTTCGTATTAAATTATAACATAAAAAGTGTCCAGTGTAATTCAACTCGGTGAATTTTTTTTTTTTAATTAAGTAAAAAAAATAACGAATGAACCCAGCTAATTTGATAAATTACAAAAGTCAACAGTTCATGCATTTTAAAACACGAACTTTTCCGAGTAAAAAACATTCAGAATTATTCTTGAAAATAAGATTATTAGACATTAATTATTTTATGAATTAAACCACATTATGCAAATTAATTACTATGCATCGTCAGAAAGTTATAGAATTTTTTTTTCTATAAAAACTATTGAAATATTTATCTATATATATTACAATTATAGAAAATTATTTTAATTTTTGTCAGTGTTTAAAACTCCGTCAAAGTCTCTAAGAACTACTCGAACTTCAGTTCCATGAAAAAAACCCCTTCTATGACCCTGATTATTATTACAGTATACAAGTACAACATACTATTAATTCATTCATTAACTATTTTATTACTAGAAAAATATTATACACTTCTTACATAATAAGTAGAATACAATATGTAATATAAAGCTTATCGTTATTATCATCGATATCACCACAACCGTTCGATTACATAACTTCAGGCTAGTCTTTTTATGTTGCACTATTTAAACGATTAGTTTTAGCCTCGTACATTTTGTTTTATGTAAATATAATTTTTGTTGTGAATAAAATTATTATATTATGTAGGTACTGATCAGATCATACAAATGTTAGATTCCTAAAATACAACATAGTCATCAAACGGGTCGTGTTAAGACTGTACGATACAAATATATTACAACTGTAACTGCAAGTAGTATACGTATATATTGTTATAAAACGATGGTAGCACATGCTAAAATAGTGTACATATGGAGAATATCAAAATACGTTTTCTGTGTATTCATTGCACAAACGTCTGATAAGGCATTGCACGTGTGCAATAAGTATAAAATAAATAATCACCGATCCGCGAGATAACCCATATTTAATCCATGGTACGCCTCCGCGTGTTCATATAATACTAGGTATTACCAGTGGCACACACTCAAAAATAAATAAGGGTCGCATATTGAATGGAAAAATACTACCCATCCACCATGTAACTTTCAAAAACAGACCCGCGGTGGCTTTACACCCACAACCCCTTGCATATAATTTTATAACCTTGTTAATAGTAATAATGTTTATAACATATTAAATAAGATACCAATTTCTTTTTTTTTATCTTCAACTTTATCAATTTAATATTAAGGAAATGAATATTAATTTAAATAAAATATTGATTTTTTGGCAATTTAAAAAAAAAAATAATATATAGTAAAAACTTGTAGTACCTATATTATAGGTTCTACAAGTTTTAACTATAAATACAATTTATACAATAACAAATATAATTATTATTATTGTAAAACTTAAAAATTAAATTTATGGTAGGTGCACCGAGACTCAGTTATAAACTTTTGCAAACAAATATGATAAAGCACTTTCTAATATGCTACCATTATTGGAAAATGTCTTCAATCGACTGTGTTGTTATGAATGATAAAATACTTGTTAGTATTTTGTCAGTTACCTCTATATAAGCTAATAGGCTAATGGCTATATTATTCAATAGATTATTTTTAATATTTTTACACGTAGTAGAATTATTATATAGATATTATTGCACCGGGGATACATCCGGCTATAAAAAAATCAAAGGTAACAGCTGCTACCTTTGAGCCCTCCATTCTGCACCAGTGAGAACTACCATTGATTTTAAAGAATCAATATACCTACGTACCTGACGCCATCCAATTGTTAAAATTAATAACACCTACCATGGACGCAGCCACCAAACCTCGCTGTAACTCGATAAAAACAGTAAAATAAGTAATATAGTATAAGTAATAAGTATAAAATTGAAAGTTTTGTACTGTTTAATGCAATTAACTACAACTATGTCTAGAGGCTATGTCTAGATCCACGTAGGCGCTATCAATTTTAATAGTAGTTTGGCGTGTATGAATAATATAAAATTTATGTCATTCAGATCAGTTTAAAAAACACGTTTGTTTTTTTACATTTATCGGTAAGTATTGTAAAGACATGCAGTATGAATCTCCGGTCAAATTAAAGAGAAATTCTTAAAGGTTATTAAAATGTATATCTCACAAGGCCGCATAATATTTTTCAACTCATGGATCCAGCTCAGTGGGTAATATTGGGGTATAATTATTATACGTGAGGGTGAGAGCTGGGCGTAAACCGTAGTGTGTGCTTGAAAGTGTTATGTGCTCTAGCTCCCTTACTAACGTATTACTTAAATTTTTATTATATACATACATTTACTAATATCACAATAATTATCAAGTTTATTCCGAGTATAATATGGCGTATACAATATTATACATTATGTACATTAAAATATCGCATACAACGTATTTTACCGGGATTATTAACAACAGCTGATTATGAACCACGATCTAAAAAAATATAAACATTTTTTGTGCAATAGCCATAGGCGTAAGTTTGGCTTCTTTGAAGGGGGGCTAAAATTATAAACATAGAACTGACCTGCGGGAGTGAAACCCCTACATACCTGTTTATTTTACAGTAAATATTATTATATATAAATTATATAAAAACTTCAAAATAATTTATTTAACAAAACCATACAAATATTACAAATTAATTAATTTATAACATTTTTTATATCAATTTAATATATAAAAATAAAATAAAAAAAATATCATAAAATATTATCCCTATATTTACTTTGTAATGATCAATGAAGTAAGTACTCAGTTCAAAATCTAGATTGAAAAAGTTATCAATAGATGTTGCCATTTCTAAACTTTCAGTCGAGAATTGTTTTTTTATATTCTCAATTATACAATCCAATTTAGGGAAATAAGTGTGACATCTGAAATAATCTTCTTTACTTTCTTCTAATTCCTCAGGTGTGTTGTATTTAGCACTAGTAGTAGTACTCAAAACAAAACGTGATAAACTATTTAGCTGTAACTTTTTTCTTTTATAACATTTATTACAATTTAAAATTAAAAAAATTAACACTATTTAATGTTTATATTTATTGTACTAATATTATTATAATATACATATTTTGCAATGGTTTTTCAATTGTTAAATGATGGTCTACACAAAATACGTATACAATGACAAAATAGATTTCTAGAAAAATCTATTTTACCATGGTGTATACAATACATCACGTATACGTTATCGTTATCGTTTTAAAATATGAACGTAGCTCAATCATTCTAATATTATAAATTTACAATGTAAAATTCATTAATATATACGTTCACATAACACATATCTATCGGATATCCAGTTTAGGAATTATTTAGTATACTTTATAATTTTCTCTAATAAAAACCTGAAATTTGCTAAAACATTTATAAAAATGTAGGAGATCTACAAAAAATGTTGGGAGGGCTAAGCCCCCCAACCCCCCCCCAATTTACGCCTATGACAATAGCTACTTTGTTTTATAATAAAATAAAATTAAAACATTTGCACGTAAAGAATCATTGCGATTACTAAACAATATGAAAGTATCATATTAAATTATACAATAATTTTAATGATATTTGCATATTAGCTTTACACCTAACATTCCTTATTATTTATCAAAAAGAAAATATTCATAAAACTATTGACAAAATATATAAAACTGTACACATTTTCTGTCCGAAGAATATTATATTTAATTTAAAATTCTATTTTTCAAATAAGTTTTTAAATTAAAAATGATAGTTGCTTATATTTATGTTTTTTTCTGTATTACAGATAATGTGAGACATATTGATGCAGTCTTGGGAAATAAAGCTGAACTGCCATGTGACGTTCAAAATATCAAGAATTCAACAGAATGGCCTATTTTAATAATTTGGTATAGAGGACAAGATTATCCTATTTACAGGTAGGCGAGTTCTAAATAACAAATTTTTATCAATGAAAACATCAATTATTTTATATATATATAGGCTTTATAATTTTAAATGTATTTATTTAATGATAAATTATAAATGAAAAAAATATTTATATGGATAAACATATAACAAGATTTTCGATAAATTCGCATTTTATTCTTGCAGCTGACTTAGTATGTATTTCATAAGTTATTTTGCCGATCCATATTTTGTAATTATACATAAACACACGCGTATACAAAATTTATTACGCTTATTTGTAAATTATGTCACAAAAATGAACAATTACGTAAACAGATTTTTTTCAAAAATGTAATTCAGACGTGCTGTGTGTTACTTCAATTAACACGAATTTAAACTTTTAGATTATAAGCATGTTATGTTCTTGGTTAACATAATAGTTATATAACGAGTTAAGTTTACATAGTGCAGTCAATCATATATGAATGTTCCAGACAGCATGTTATAAGACGTCGTCAGAAATATGCTTGTTATTTTCAATTACATATCAGAGTCAATGACGGCTTAATCCTGAGATTAATCGTGAACAATGTGTAGAATTTTTAATGTCGAAACATAAAAGAAAGAGAGAAAAAGAGAAAGACAGACAGAGATAGTAATTTATAATGTATAAGATAAAAGTTTATTCAAATCTAAAGTGAAATATGAATTTTACGCAATAAGAGAATAATTTTAAAATGTAAAGAGAGTAATGAAAATAATAATCATGCACATCATACTAAGATCAATGAAATAGTAAACCATTCTTCAAAAGTACTTATAAATACTACTTTTAATAGTAACATTTTATAAATTTTAAATGTTTAAATGGAAAAAATGAAAAGGAAAGTTTGTTAAACAATAACAAAAACTAAATATAATATGCATAGATACACATTTAATTAATATTTTGATGTATTTTCAAAGTTTTGATTATATTTTTTATCATTACATTTTTTTTTTTTTTTTTTTTTTAGTGAAGTTTTCAGACTTATCTATTAAATTACCATTGCTATAATTATAGTAACAATATAATTTAAAATAAGAATCACTAAAAGGCCTAACTTTCCTCAGAAGATTTTTATTTGCACTATTTAAAAAAATCACAAATTTAATATGATAATAATAACCCTCAGATTTGACGAATATTCATTTTTAACCCATTAAACGGAAGTGAGATGACCATGAAATATAATATAACACTAAATATATTTTTTATACATTGCATATGAACAGTGTGGATCAACGAGAAAACACGTTGAGCAAACATTGGTCAGACCATACATTGGACGAAAGAATTTATAATATAGAAAACAAAGGATTCAACGTCTTAATTATTGAAGACGTGCGTACATCAGATGGTGGCCAGTACAGGTGCCGGGAGGACTTTAAGTATTCTCCTACGCGCAACAATTTCATTCTACTCGACGTTATAAGTAAGTACATATGGTGAGCAGAATTACCGTGCTTGAATGAATTTAAAGAGTAGTTAATTTAAAATTATCGCTAAATTCAATCTCTGGTTCAGTGTAAAAAATACTTGTCTCCGTACAACGAGTTGTGTATGTGTTATATGACTTTCTTTTCATAATTTTTACTGAAACGTGATCTAGTATATAAAAATTAAAGTAAACTTTCAACGACGATTATTTTCGTAGTTATTATTTTTCAGTAAGAAATACAATTTTATCAAATTCAATCAGTAAATTAATTACAGTTACATGTGTGTTATGCATATGTGTCTATTTTCCAGTTATACATTTCTACTAATACTTAAAAAATCAAAAAACCATGAATCAACCGACTTCAGATCGCACTAAAATTGAATAGTATATATCTCAACGTATATCGGATTTCTGAGACAACAATTAAAGAACGAAAATCTATTAAACAAAAACATATTTATATATATATGTATATAAATATTATATAAACCATTTCAAAGATCTTTCGAAATCAGTATTCCGACTATGGATGCCTGGAAACATACATTCAAATGTTCCGTTGCTACAAATATAATACAAAATGCACTATACCTCAACCTATCTGCTTCGTCGGTCTATAAACATTACGTTTGATTACTGTCAACAAATCGATAATATTTAACTATATAAATATTATAAATTCAATTTCATAATATAGATAATTTTGGTTTTTTTTTCTATAATTTTCCAAGAGAATGTAACGGTAAAATTCAAACCCTGAACTGTTGGTCGGGTAATCACTATAGAACACCATTATAGAGACATTTATCAAAATGCCGTAGGCAGCATATAGCGACTATTTTAATAAAGTGTAATTAATTATTTTTCTCGCAGTACCACCGAGCAGATTGGAAATTTTAGATAACGAAAATAATGTCGTCTGGAATTCCACGTTACCGCCCGTCATGGAAAACCAACCGTTGGAAGTTACATGTAAAGCATACGACGGTACGTATGCACAGTTTTGTTTATTAAGAAAAAATACATAGGTACGACCGTTCTGCGTGAACGATATTGAACAAATTTTTCAGTGATTTAACGTCCAGTTTGAATGAGTTGGTCGAAACAATAAGTTATTGCAGTCCACATAGTTTAGTTTTACGGTTAAATAGTGTTGCAAGCGACGGAATAAAGCAAAATACATTTTTGCGTTCATATTTTGCACAAAATACGTGCAATATTTATTTTTTTATGCTTACGGGTATGTAATATTTGATATAGGTAAAATCCACCGAATTGACCATACAATTACGAACAAGTATAATTATTTTTTAAAAGTAGTTGATTTTAGTTTTTTCTAACTTTTGTAGATCTATACAATAAATATTTTTTTTATTTATTTATAAGTCTTTCACAACTGTGTTCATTCTAATGTATACAATAAAAAAAAAAAACAATTTACTTTTAATTTCCAAACAGTCCATAATATTATGATGCATATTAAATTTGAATAAGAAATAATTTGATGGAAATTATATGTACATATGGACCAACGTTTTATGTTATTTTTTTAAATTTAAAAGGAGTAAAAAAAAAACATTAGCACTATAAACTGGTATTGATAATCATCACTTTTCAAATTTAACTAAACAATTTTCATACGATTAATAATTATGTTTACTTTCTTATATTTTTATAAATGGAAAAGTTACCTTTTAATAAATTATTGACGGTTTTTGTGCTTTTAAAGTTATTTTTTATTAAAATTTGTGTAGAATATATCTATATAGGTACATTATTCACGTACTGTGTAAAAATTAAATTATTTTTCTCTTCCATAATCGATATTTTATTGATTGACGCTAAGTAACTTTTGGAGATTGAATTGTAATAACACAAAACTTAATTTGTATTAAAAAAATTTAATTTTAACAATATTTAAAAAAAAAAATAAAGTTTCTCTGTTTTTTTTTTTTTTTTTTTACTTAAAATACATTTTAAGTCATTTTAAGTCATTATTAAAGGACAATAAAATCAAGTTAAAGGTATTCTCAAAAAAAAAAAAAATGAAGATTTTATAAATAAATAAAATCGTATTCATATAAACGAAATGCATTTTTTATTTCGTCAGAACTAAGTTAGGTATGAATAAATATGAAAAATATTAAAATTACCACTACAGTTTATATATAATTATTATAACTATTAACATGCATATGTTATATCGTGTTAAATTTAAATTAATTATTTCAAACATAGGAGCTGTTGTATAGATCAAAGTAAAAAAATAGTATTCCAATATTCATGACATATTATTTTTTCAAACAACCAATGCAGTGAAATTATTAAAACTATATCTTTCGTTTTCATAAAACTAAAAATCGATGAAAATCTTGAAAACATATATAATTTTTTAAATAAAATATAATAGATTGTTTAAAACATTCAAATTACTGATAATTATTGTAAATTTATTCTGAATTAAGCCCTAATAGAATGAAATGATTAGACAACCATAATAAAAACTATTTTATTTGTTCACTCTACTTTAAAAATATACTATCAATATAAATATGTAAATTGTATGATTGTATAAGTTCATACCCTTATAAAAATACAAACAATAAGCTATAACAGGCCACAATAAAATAAAATTTGATTTTATACAACCAGGCACAAATTATAGCAAAAGTTTGAGTTGTGTTTCAAATAAAAACAATAAATATATTATTAATTTTGCTAAATGTGTTTTTGGATTTGTAAATATTAACAATGCTTTTACTGTGAAAAATCTGTCACTTTGACGTTTAAAAGTTCAATACGCATGAAAAGCAATTAGACATTTTTATAGCCCTTAAAGTTTTATAAAATATTCTTGAAGTTTTAAATGAGCTTCGAACTTCGATTGCATAATTCAAAACAAAAATGGTCATCAAGAGATAAAAAAAAAGATGTAGAAAATTAATGAAGTACATTACTTTTCTGTTTCAAAAAATATAATGGGATATGTTTAAATTATATTATTAAAACGAATTTTGTTATATGTAACTTATGTATATACTATACTATTATATATCCGACCTTGTTAAAAAAAATAGTGATCAAAATAAAAAGTAACATATTATAATTTAGTGTCAGAAAAGTCGTTAACGGACAGCTTTTACAGATCAAGTTATCAACATTAATCTCTTTATACTGTTAGGTAATATTTATAGCTATTATATTACAATTCGCACTGACTGAATAATTTATAAAAAATAAAAATTAAACATTTGATGTAAAACTAAATGATATAAATGTAAGTAATTTATGTTTCTGTGTAATTAGTTCAATCGTCGTATAGTAATAATAATAAAATTACTCCCAAGATTGCTTTAGTTTTAATGTATATAAAGTTGACTATACACTATTGCAATTTAACAACTTTTATCAATGAGTTAATCTTGCTGTTAAGAACTGAAAATAACTTATACTAGAACTGTGTATAGTATATTATGTACTTCTAATGTTGAACACATACATATATACATATAGAATACATTTTCATTCTTATCATGCAGATATAAACATATTATAAAAATAAATTAAAATAAGTATTTTAATTGTTTTTATTCATGATGCACGTTTAGTATCAATGTAAGTGATAAAATTAAAATTTGTAGTTGAAAAAAAATTCTTTAAATTCAATTGAAACACCGACAAAGTTTAAAATGCTATTTGTTTCGTACTTTTAAATAAACAGAAGAATAAAAAATCAAATTAGTAGTCATTGCTTCAATATTAATATCAGTATATTAAATTTATTCAACGAACAATAAAATAAAAGAAAATATAATAACCATTTTAATGAAAAGTATTGAAAAACAGGGTACATTAAATAAGTAATAAATAAGTTCATTCCCTGCGCTATGTCTTTAGTAGTGTGTTATATAAGAAATAATTAATAAAGAAAAGCTACTAATAATATTGTGTTCTAATGAGAAAAAAATTGTTTTAATAATGTCTAAAATGTATTTTGCGGTACACAAAATGAGTATATTAGTGCGAAAAAAAAATAAATATAATTATTAAAACGATATACTTGGAATTGAAAGATCAAAACGGTACTACGGTAGTCTCATGTCTCCGGGCTAAGCATAGAGTATAGAGTATAATATGGTTTTGTTTAACAGAAAATGCTTGCGTTTCAATTATTCTTGCATGGGCGTGAATGTTTTTTAACGAGCGTATCACTCGTCACACGGAACTGGTGTTGAACTGTTTGTGCTCAATGTCGTTCAATCGTTATGATAACTTTGTACGTTTAGAGAAAAAAAAATATTTTGAAAACAATGAGGAAATGTTTATAAAGTATTTTCTAAAGTACCGGCTTGATAGGATTTCCGATCGATTGATAGCTGGTCTACACGAAACTTTCAGTGTACTTCTGCAGAAAAAACAAAATGTGTACAAACAAAATATGTAAGTTATAAATAAATATTTATTTAACGATTATACTCTATTATGTTTCGGTGTTCACTCAGAATACTAAACTACACATACTGCACGTAACGAAAATATTAATAACACATTCTAAATAATCAACATGGTATTCGCAATATTTCTACTCTATTGTAAAGAAGTTTTGGATGAATTTAATATGTTTTTGTGTATAGACGTAGACGAACATAAACGGTCGGAACTGTAATTGTTGTATAATAAAATGCAAGTACAGCAATTTCTTTGGCTTATATGTACGTAATCTGATAAAATAATTCCCTATTCAATTTTTTTTTTTTAGTTTATTCATCGTAGCTCGAGGGCAACGATTAACGCGTACATTCGTACTGCTTTGTCTATACATACAAATGTTAAATGTGTAGAATTATTTCACCAGTTGCTAAACAATTATTTTCTTTTCGCTAAACGAAAAACATATTTCACCTAAATTGTATGGAAAAATCTTTTTGGAGCCTTCCGGATTTCCGATTGTTGTTTACTTTGTATATGCATCTGTACGAATATTTTATATTCTATGTTAAAATGAAATGCAGATAAAAATATTAGTCTACAACATGACCTTTGATCTAACAAAAAAATAGTTATTGTCTTTAATTGAATAAAATAAGACAAAAGTACAAACAATATTTCAGCATTAATATGTTTAATTTTAACAGTTCTATTGTTCATTAATGTTATCAAAATGTTGTGGATTCAAAGATTATGTGGGATGAAAATTGGATTAATATGATCGTTCTATACAATTATCTAACACTCAACGTTTGTTTTAACTGTAGGATTAAAGTTTACTTCATAATGGATTATAGGTTAATGAAATACAAATATAAAACGATGTAGCTTAGCTCGATAAAAAATTGTCATATTTTTTGATTTGATACTACTTTTATGTACGATTGACGTATTAAATACTGAAAAATTATCAATTAAAAATATAAAAACTGAAGATACATATGAACAATTTAAACAAGCAAATTTTAATAACTTCATTTTATGTAATATGATTATTTATATTAAATATAATTAAATTCAAATTTTCAGCTATCTTTTTTTTTTTCTATAAAAAGCATTAGTAGGTATATTATTATTTTTTTTTTTTGATTAATAGTAATTTACCAACAAATTAAATTTTCAGCACATACTCAAAAATCATAGTTGTAATATAAGTATTTATACTTATACCGAAGAGTATAAAATTCCATTTTGTTATTCAAAAACACTAATTTCATAAATTAACATTAAAATGTTTGTAATAATTTTAACAGATTTTAGATTATAGAGCTTAGAACTTTCATATGTTTCATTGAACATAATTTATTTATTCATATTATATTTCATTAGTTTATGCATTAACATTTCAAAGTTTTTGTATTTGAGTTAATGTATCCACATAGTTGTTCAATTTATATTTAAAAACTATTATTTATGTTTGTGAACGTGTGAGTAATATACAAGTATATCGGTTGCTTCGTTCATGATTTCTGAATCAATATTTTTAATTCATTGTTATACATTTATTTGTGAATCATTTTTACTCCTTTTTAAAATAATCACGGTTGTACCATGATTATTATTTTTTTTTCTACATAAATATCCTAATATAACAGTGGTACGTTTGTAATGATGATTAGTATATTGTAAAAATAATATAAAATATAAAGTATAATATAAAACGTTTCTTATGTAAACAATTTTCTATGTAAAATATTTTTGACCCAAATTATGAAGGTTTCATTACAAAACTGTCAAACTATGTGTAGTGGACAAAATGACAATTATTCGTATCTTTTCATCAATTTTATAATTATTAATAAAGATTTAACAAGCAAAACTTATCTAGATTCGTAATATAACAGCTTATTTAAATATAAAGAATGTGAAAATTGTATAAATGAAATGTCATAGACAGAATATTGTACGAATACAAAATACCTTTTATACAAAGTAAAAGTTTTAAATAATAAATTAAATTATACATCATTAAATTTATAATATATTAATATATAATAAATCAACATAGCTGTTCATTATTTATTATAAACGGTAAAATATAATTTATTTTGTCTAGCTTACAAGTAATTTTTTTATGTAAGATTTTTTATATTTTTTATATTTTTATAAATTGCTTATGCTTCACTAATTTTCTTTGGATGATCTTGATTTAGACACAATTTAATTACAGTTTAAAAATAAAATATAATTTATAATAATATAGGATTCCAACTATAACAATAATTGTTATAATAGGTATGTAGTTCTCAATATCATTCTGAGAACACCTTTTTAGGTAGAAAGGCTCATATTGTCGTTACGAAACATTATACTATATTTTACTATAGTACAATAGGTATTTTTTTTTAATAATAAATATTAAATATAACATGCTCCCTAAGTCCGTAGTAAAATTTAACATAACGTCTAAGAATATTTTTGATATAATCGCACGTATTGTTAAAAATGTTTTACTATGAATATATATATATATATATATATATATATATATGTTTGTAATACTACAGTTTTTTAGTTATTATTTTTTAGTTAAGACATATTATTTCTAATTTTTGTCTTTAAAGTTTTTATTTAAATGAAAGATTTTAATAATTGGATCTTTAAAATATTTTGTATACTTAATGTCTTCTAAAATTTAAAATTTTAATGATTTCGAAAAAATACTTAGAAATTAAGTTGATGAGTTTCATAAAAGTAAAAATGTAGGTACTTCAATAATAAATAAAATCCAATTTAAGTAACAATTTCTCAAACAAGTCGTGTGGGTAAATGTAGCAATTAAATAATACAAGAGTGTTTTTAACTATACTTGTTCATTGAAAATACTTGTTGATTTAAGAAAAGTCTTCTAAACTTTGTGAACGTAAAATGTTTAGTAACAATCCATAAACCTTTGAGTCGGTATAACACAAGTTTGAAGATGTTTATGAAAGTTAAGATACTAACCGTTTTGTAATTTTACAAACAATAATGTGAATTATAATTATTTTTATCAAATTTTTATCAATTTACATATATACATATATATATATATATAATCTCCAATTATCCAACAACGTCGATAAAATCATCTCTAATATCTTATAGCTCATCCTACACTTCCATGCGCACACAAGTATCCCATAACTGCATTATGTATATTTTTAAAATAATTGTGATTCTACAAATTTGGATGAATGCAAAAAAGTTAGATATTTGTTATGTACCCATAATGACACATGACTATTGAGATACTATCATTGAACTTTTTCAAAATGTTGTTAATCTGTATTCACTCTGAAAGTTTAATACACATCTCCATTTCCATGACAAAAAGCAACAAATGCAATTTTTAATTATGTCTCCCATAAAATCAATTCAAAATAAATTAAAACAAATTTTCCTTAACGTTATAATATCCAACTGAAGACATTTCAACTTAATTATACTATTCACAAAAATAATGAAAATGAGCTGGCTAAAGACTAAATCGAACAAGACGATCGTAATAAAAAACGAATCGACACAAATCACCGTAGTAATTTTATAAGCTCCCGTTAGAAAACTTTACAATAATAATAATATTGATATAAAAGATTATATTATAACCTTCAATAACTTCACTTTATTTTTTATTCAAGAGTTAATTATCACGGTTTACACTTAAGCATGATCAATGTACGTAAATTAGTTAATACTAAATACACTACAAGTATGTTAAATTTAATTTGTTTGCGGATTCCTGTAAATTAAAAACATAACCAAACGTTTTTGTATAAATTTCCGTCAAATGTAATTTTCATTATCAAATGTTTTATGTCTCGTTAAATATTTATATTTATTATTAGATTATTCTACATATTAATTTTTTCATTTACGAATTTATAAAAGTTAGTGTTTGAAATTATATTTTTTTTTTCGTATTAAATATACTTGGAATCTAATTTAACGTGATATAAGTATGATTTATACATAATAATCATAGTAAAACAAATAATACATTGAAGGTTCTTATAATTTATTAACAAACAAAAAAAATATTTAAAGTAGTTCAAACTTTTGAATCGTGCAACAACGTAATATTAAATAACGTACGATAGGTATAAACGCATATATAACATATATTACGGATAAAGATTAAATGTGAAAACGGAACATAAAAAAACGAATATTATATTATGTTATATTATAACAGCATAATAAAAAATATCGATCGAATCTTTTAATACATATTTCAATATTTTATTTTATTTTATAATAATCAATATTAATAACAAGGTCCTTAAACTGACTATTGAAAATTTTTATTATAATTATACTTACATATTATAATGGTCAGCTCGGACGGCATATTATAAAATGCTAAATATTTGATATAGCTTAAAACTCGATAATATCTATTGATAATAATAGGATTCGTAACACTTAGTAAATATTTAACAAAACGTTCAACGATTAACTGATTTACGTTTGTCTAAAATACATTGAGGCACTATACTACTTGATATAATATGTTCTGAAAATACACACATTTATTGATTTCAAAGCATTATATTAAAATATCTCCGCTGAAAGTTTATAATGATTTATATTAAATAACTATCGTTCGCATACACAATTACCAAGTATAAAATTTCGACTAATACGAGCATGTACATGTTTTCGTGTACATATACGAAAATACACGTAAATACATGAACGCATTATATTTTACAACAAACCATATGAAAATCAAATAGCTCTATTTTAAAAAAAAAAAAACAAAACTTTTAGAATATAATAACATAAGTTATACCAAATATGAATAAATTTAAAAAAAAAAAACCTATTTTTACTTATCTAATAAGTGATTTTACAATTTTAAAGACTGAGGATGATAACTTGGGCTAAGATTTATATGCATTTGCATGTTTTTTTCCTTAAGTCCCCTTAAGTCCAAATTTATTGGTTGTCAGATCTGTCCACGATTTGGCTTATTCTCGTTTAAATAGAAGCAATTTTTTTTTTTTACAAACTTTTGCATATTTTGAACACAATGCATATAAATGCATATTTATAGACTTTTGGGATTTTGATATTTTTTAACTTAAATTTTTAAATTGTTATAATTTATTGTTAATTTAAAATTGTGTTTTTTAATAAAATGGTTAGTTTTTGGTTTATCCGTCGAATTCTTGTAAATATAGAGTATAAATATTACCTATCTAATCTTATCTTGGCTGGACAACCGATAGAATTACCTACATATTGTTAAACGATGTATACAGTGAGACAGCACAGGTCAGTACAGCATTTCAGGTAGTACAGCATTTAAATATAAGCAAGCATAACAAAAATATAAATTTAAAAGCCAAATCTAAACAGTCATTCATTAAAAATACATTAGAAAACCAAAATAAACGAGTACATTTTTCTCTAGATTTATGTCAATTAATGTTAGAATTTGATATACCTTTATGGAAATTAAATCATCCATCATTTAAAAATTGTTTAGAAAAATATACTGGGTAAATGTGTTTTTGACCAGTCTACAATTCGCAAAAGTTATGTTTCTACAATTTATGAAAATACTATTTCACGTATTCGTTTGGAAATTTATGATGGCACAATTTGGGTTTCAATAGATAAGACCACGGACGTTGACGGTCGATATATTTGTAACGTTATAGTTCGTCTTTTCCATCAAGACAATTATTCAAAACCGTATCTATTAATGTGTGAAGACTTGAAAAATACAATTTCCGAACTATTGATAAAACATTTAATAATGCGATGCATCTATTATGGCCATCAGGAGTGAAGTACAATAAAGTATTACTTTTTGTTTCTGATACCACGCCATAAATGGTTAAATCCGCGGATTCGTTGACTATGTTATTCTTCAGTTTAAATAATTTAATATGTTTGGCACATGAGATGCATAGAATTAGCGAATGTTTACGAAATGAATATTCTAATGTTGATAAATTAATAGCGACGGTTAAAAAAGTTTTTTTAAAAGCTCCCAGCCGAATTATCAAACTACGTCAACTATTCCCGGATTTAACTTTACCACCACAACAAATTATTACTAGATGAGGTACACAGAATACTATTCAAATAATTTTTGTTCAATAAAATCTGTAATATTGCACATTTATACGACAAAGCAGGATCAATTAAAAAATCAAAAAAATTGTTTGAAGACAAGCATTTACAAAATGATTTAACTTGTTTAAGAAGCAATTTTTGTTTTCTCACCCAAGCTATTACTAACCTAGAAAAAAGAACACTATCTCTTGATGAAGGCTTAAAAATTATTTTAAACGTGAAAAATAAACTGTATAAATGTAACGGGAGAGTAGCAGAATTGGTAAAAACTAAAATGGATTTTATACTGAAAAAAATAAGGGATTTAAAACACATTTAAAAATTCATAAAATTATAAGTGGTGAATATGAAAATGAAAAAGAAGATATTGTTATTAATTTAACTCCAGGACAAATTGCATAATTTAAATATGTATTAATAATCTCATGTGATGTAGAAAGAAGTTTTAGTCAGTATAAATTTGTTTTACGTTAGGATCGCGGGTCGTTCTTATTTGAAAATTTAAAACAACACATTATAGTAGTATGTAATAATAATGTAATATAATATAAACTAATATTTAATGTATTAATAATAAATTATGAATTATGATAAATAATAATATTTTAGAAATAATAAAAATTTGTTTTTGCATATTTTTTTATAAAAAATCGATGTGTTCAAAATATTAATGAAAAGCCGACAATTTTTATTTCTAGTAACTGTTACGCGATACAAAAACGGTTCGGTATCGAATTTCAACGCTCTCGACGTGTTCACGTGATTGGTTAACTCAACTACATTTTTGAAACGTATTATCCCCGAAAGCCTGAAGAAGGACGTAATTTATTTTTAAACGCTCTCGGCATTCACGCGAAAGCGGTCCGAGGAGGTCCTGCGACCGTTTCCCCGAACGCGATGATTGATCGTCCGTATCGGAGTCAAGCACACCCGCACCCTGCGTTGTCGTCGTCGTCGCGACCGAACGTCAACCGTATCTCGTCGCTAAAAACGACCATCCGACCATCCGCGTACGCGTTTCAGACGATTTCACTCACGTTTACCTATCTGAATGATTGTCAGCTTGTACATATACATGAACGCCGAAGTCTGTGTTTAGTTTCCGTGTGAACCATTGGGGTGGTCCCTATCATTAACCACGTTTTTGCCGATTTCCCTTGAAATTTTTGCGGCAAACAGATACACCCATCTCCGGGCTGGGCAACTTTTGTTTACGTATCAGAAATCGGTAACGAATTCGGCACCATTGCACACACCTCTTTAGCAAGTACCTAAAAACTCAATTATGCACCATAATTTTTCTTAACCGTGCACTCGTGACGTAAGCAACGTAAGCTAGTGTTAATCTTATAGAATTTAGGCTGATAAATAGCTAACGGTAATGAGGTTTTTGGCTACTAAAAGCATACACGTATAGACTACCGACGTGTAACGCTGTATCAATAGACAAATTGTTTTATTTTTTTTAATCAAATACATAATACAATTCCGTGCCCTTATCCTGTTCGACTGCCGCCGCGTGTAACAGATTTCCAAATAAAATCGCTACTCAATTTTTTGTTTTATAGGAACAATTAATACTCTGTTTTTTAAGACGACAGTGACCACCACCACCACGCGATAAGTCTTCTCAGCTACCCTCTTCGGTATATTAGTATCAGCGATCACTGCATTTCGGGCCCCTTTTTCTTTACTCGTAACAGAGGTACCACCCACTAACATATAAACTTCACTAACACCTCTTAACGATTGCATCTTATGAGTGGTAGCCAAATATTATCGTTTCACGGAATGTCTATCTATTATATAATTAATTAATATAATATGTAAGTAAATAATAATATTTTTTATATAATTAATGTGCTTAATTTCATATTAATGCAAAATACAAATTTAGAGGATGATTATTAATTACAATTTAAATTAAGAATCTAGAACTTAGGATGACAATGAAATGATCCTTATAAAATTATAATATATTTATATGATTTATTAATCGGTCAAGATGGACTTTTTCTTCTTCTGGCCTTAATAATTCTTCATGAGTTTTCACCGCCATCACCAAATCACTCTTGTTAACTCGATTCTGTACTATCTCCATCCAATCAGGTGCTCCAAGGTTTTCTAAATCCTTTTCTACAACATCAATTTCGCACATACAATGAATAAATATTCGGATACTCGGATACGCTTGAACGTTAGACCATGATATACCTGTATTGATAAACGTGGAAAATTAAATAAAGCTAACGTTCAACACTCGTTCCATTACACCCATGATTTTTTTTAGGGGGCAGTTGGGGGTAGTATACCTTTTTGGAAGAAAAATAAATGTACTCTCCGGAAAAGTAGTTTTTGAATTTAAATTATGTACCAATAAGTATGTTTTATTTTTACATCCATTTGAAAATCTACGATACCTTTCCGAGCTAAAAAGTCTGAAATAAACACTGCTCAGATTCACATGCACTGTCATATACTGAGTATATACTCACATATGTTTCGGTGACGTCACAATCAGACCATCCTAAGAACGTGTAATTTTTTTGACATTTCATGAACTGCTAAACTACTTTTGTTATGCGTCTACATTCGACCCACATAATTTTGTTAATGTTCTCGAGACAACGTTTGAAATATTTTAACCATAGTGATTTTTTGCATTTCTTGTTTTTTCATATTTGGTGACATGCGTCGATAAATTTTCCCGATTAGTTCAAATAAAATGGTCACTTCTGACGTTTTTATGTTCCGAGTGCGATACAATTTAAAAATTTGTTATTTTCTACAGTTTACTACACCATATGATTATCGTTTCTTTCATTTACCTAAATGTATAGATATAAATAATATATTTACAAACGATTATAGACATTTTTTATAATAAATCAGTAGGTATAACATAATTGATAACCTATCGTCCTTTAATATATTATTTATTGAGTTAATGTTTTAGATCATTAAGCGTATTTTTTATAAGTATTAAGTTTTAGATCATGTTTCATTAAAATAATCTTCAAATTAAAATAATAACAAATTGTATTCGGTAATTATGTGCTCATGAGGAAACGTATAAATATTTTAAAGTATTTGATTTTTAATGAATTAATTCATTTTTATCCAGTTTTTTTAAATTTTTTTTTATATAATTTCACTCTATTTCAGTTTTTATTCATTTATTTTAAATTAAACACATTTTATTGATTATCGATATGTAATACACATGAGTTAAAAATTTCTGGTCAAACATGTAGTTTTTTTTTTTTAATTTTTGAATGGAAATTATTAATGGATGATGATTTATTTGTGTGAGCAGTCGACAATAGGTGTAGGATTACATTTTTACACATCACATACCTATTTTAGAGCTTCATTTACAAACAGAAACTGATAATGATACTAACATTTCCAATCGGTTTGTTTTTACAAACATTGGATGAGGATACTTTTAACAGTTGGTTAAAATTAAATTCATATTTTTTATTCAAATGGGAAAGTTTAATAACTCGTCATGAATTCCATTAATATTTAAACATTATCGTGTTAAAACTAACTAAAAAAAATCTGTATACGCTCAATTTTTCAAATACCTTATGTAATTATAAATACAAACTTTATTCAATAATTAATTTTCACTTTAATAGATTAGTTTATTTGTTCCGACATATTTTTTCTTTTATTTTTTTCATTACCGATATGCACAATAATTAATACATTTACACAACGACGGTTCGTGAGTTCTGGTAGTGGACGTGCCATATAATACCTCGTTACAGGTTTAACAAATTAAAAATAAGATAATACACTGAACACATATTATTATATTTAAGCTAAATATTTTATTTTTCAAAGTATCTTAAACATAGTACCTATGTTATATTAGTATATTATGGTATGTATTATTATATAATTTAAAAATAACTAATTTATGGAGTTATTTTATTTATTTTATGAATAAAATCTATGCGCCTGTTTTTTGCTGACGAAAATGGTCTTACTATTGTCTAGTTGTAGGCCGCAGTAGAAAATAAGAAGTACAAATTATTTCCCAAACGACGGTTGCTGGTTATCCAAAACGCGCATATAAAGATCGCAGTTTAAACGTACCCGCACGCACACGATTGCTGCGACATCGCCTATACCATTGATTATAGAATTATAAAAAGTCATATGAAAGAAAAAAAATTTATAGAATAAAAAATATAATGTATAGAATATTCTTATAAAATATTTTATAACCACTTTCTATACGTTATAACATACGTGTCGAAAATAGTTCAGACAATGCCGTCGGTATCTGAGGAAACAAATTGAATATTCGTATATAAAAAAATGTACATAATAAATGACATAATATTGTATATAATATATTGTATATATTATATATAATAATTACTCGAAAAATGCTGTTATAAAAGTTATTTTTTTAAATGTATACACATATACAATTAATTTTTTTCTTCTCGTTGATTTTAGTCTGTTTAGTATGTTTTAACATACTAACAATCTATATTTCTCGATAAAATTATAAATTCACAAGCTGTTTTTATTCTTGATACATTACTTATACGTATACTTATACTTATACGTATAATAAGTATATATTAATACATAATAAAATGTATACAATTAATATATTATTACGTTAGTTCATTAAAACAATGTACCTGAATAATAATATTATTACGTCGCTATAATAAATAAATAATAACAGCTTGAAAACCACGCGATTGTTGTTCTATACTTATTTTATTTAATATTTATTTATACGTAGATCGATAAAAAAATAATACAAATAACACAATCCTTTTATATTAAAAGTGAATTTATTAGAAAAATATAATAAGAATTATTTTCAAAAAACAACAATAAATTACATTTCTAATAATGAAAATAATATAGCACATACATCATCTGTGGTCGATGGGTTAACTTGCCCCGTTAAGTGGTCGTTTCATGCTCTTGGTCGCAAATAAATTTTATCTCCATGAAATAATGGTAACAAAGTTAGTAATAATTATTAAAAGAACCTGTGTGCTTAACACAATATTACTTTTAATCTCAATTTTTCTTGTTGCTAAAATAAAAATCACATTACTCTTTTGTATCAAACAAAACCTATATATTTATTGATTATTTTGTCTCTTGCACACTTTACGGTATTGAGTATTTTTTTATAAAAAATTAAATTGTGATCGCAATACACTAATATTTTACTTTATTAACAACAATATTCAATAAAAGTGGCCCACATTGATTTGCTTGACGTCACATTTTAATAGAAATAATTAAATATAATATAAAATATGAACAAAGAAATGAGTTTAAAAAAATAATTAAATCATTATGTATGTAAACCAGAAAATAAATGTATAAGAATGATCGTTTTAACTCGTTAATAAGAATAATAATTATCTTTATCTGATGTTGTTGAAATTGAATATAAATTCCAAAGAAAAATTGAAAATTGCCTTAACATAAACGACGAATATAATTAAGATTATTATTACTCATATTAGTTTTAGGTACGTCATATACGTAATAATTTATAATATTTAGTTAAAATACTTCGAGAAAAAAATCTATGAAAATTTCTGATGAATGAACTACAACAACTATAATATAATTGTTTTATAAGTAGATCATACGCTTTGTAACAAAAAATTATCCATGGCATAATCTCTAACTTTTTAAATTTTTCTACAGCAGCTGCTTTCCTAAAAGTATTTTTTTGTCCTTCGGCTTCGACGAAGTTATGAATTCAATCAGATTTCCCATGTGAAAATTCCGTTTTCTACGCCTACATTTTATAAAAATTAATTTGTACAACAAAACTCGAACTTTCGAAAAACTTTTCATAAGAAACTTGTTCATCGTATTGTTGAAATATATAAATAATTTCTACACAACTTGTATATAATATTATCTATAGCTTATGAATTACTTATAAATCTTTGATAATCCAAATATATCATTATGATTAGTGTTGTTAATAACAGCAATTTATATTTAAATTATCCCGTATTTATTATTTCAAGTTTTAATAATTTGCTTAGCCCATTCTCATAAAAATAATAAAACATTCAAATAAAAAATATTAAATATTTGGATCATATTATTCAATACTATGTATGTTGTACTTATTATATTTTTAAAAATAATAAATACGTGAACGAATACCAAAAATAATTTTATCCTACAAAATATTATTATTTACCGCTTACTGTTTCCAATTATTTTTAACAATAGCTTGATATTGTGTATTAGTCTTATGAGATATAATTTGTATCACAAGAGGAAACAAAGTAATTTAGTAAAATGTTTTGATTATCACCCGAGACTCAGCATATAATGTTTTTTCTTGGAAACTAAAAAAAAATATTATTTTTATAAACTTAATTTTTATAAACTATACACATTAAATAGAAACAGTAGTAAAACTTCGCACCGCTAAACTACTCGTATTTGCGTCCTAAACAGTTTACCAAACCGTAACTATATTTTTACCTAAATTTATTATGCACTACATTGAAATATAACACATTTTTTCAACTACATGTAGAAAACTATTTTTTCGTAATCCAATAATATTTTTATAAATTAGTGTCTAATCAACAAGGATGTTATAAAAAAAATACCGAAATAAGAAAAATCAACATTAAAACAGATGCATTAAATGTATATTTTAAATGATAACAAACTTAAAATTACATTTTTGATAAAAAGAAAAATGTTTTTACTGCTTGAATTTATCGTTTTTTTTAATCAATAATATAATGGTAATATTATTATATTAGCTATTAGAGAAAAATAATTAACTTTTATTTCTTCAAACGGATTTTTTTTTTTTTTTATCGAGAGGTATACTTATTCGAAAACTTTTCCAATAGTACGTAGAATAACGAAAACAGGAACTTACTGTAATAAGAAACGGTATTGATAGTTTTTTTTCTTGCTTTCAGATTTAGTTCGACTCAGTAGTCATATTTGAAATCTCCATGTTTGGCAGAATTTTCCTTTCGTTTTAGTATTTAAGTTGAAACATATATTGGCATTTTCAAACACTAAAAAACATGTAGTTTTATTCAAATTTTTCAATTTATGCAAATGGTTCGACTGAAATATTTTATACCAATATTTTTTTTAGAAAATATTCAAAAGCCATAAACAATTTAGAAAACTATTGATCTATAACAAGTCAATACGAGTAGATTTATATAAATTATAGAGGAATTATTTGTTATTATAAAAGTGTATATATTTGAGAGGATGATATAACAACACAACATTTAGATTTTTTTTCACATTTAGTTATCTTATATTTTTAATTTTTTTTTTCTATACAAGTGGCTCACTTTTCAATAAACCCGTTAGTTTGAGAAATACTGTTTTGTGATAAAATCATTTAATAAAAGTGCGAGAAAATGAATAATCTTTGTTCTGAATAAGGTACGATAAAAAAATTCTGAAAATGGTGCACATAAATCTAATATCAGATATACAATCAATTGTTTATAAATTACTATATTGATTTTTGAATTTTTAGATATGCCGTCATATTATTAAAATATTTAGCATTTATTTGTACGCGATCACTAGATGTCGCTGAATTGTCGAACTTAATAAAAATAGGGTTTTTGAAATGAAAACAATAAGAACAATAACTGTTGAAAATCTAATTTTATCAAGTTAAATGCAAATTACTACAGTGAAGTCTAGAAGTTGCGTCTATGTAGACATTACCAACTTTAGCAATATGATGGCATATCTTTATATGACAAAATCGTTAGGTAGATATAACTATTTGAAGTTTGAATTAAAGTGTTAGAGAAGTGTAATATAAATATGGGTAAGATACTTTTTATACTTACTTTAGTCGAAACTTTAAATAGTTATATCTATAATTAACAGTTTGATATTAAGTTTATGTTATGTGCATTATAATTTAAAAAATAAAATATTTACATCAAAATTGAATTATTAAACAATAAGTAGTCTTTTTAAATTAAAAATGTATACCTACTAATTTATGACAAAGGAAAGGTGATAAAAATAAATGACCATTAAAGAAAAATCAATAGTATTTCCATTAATTTAGAAAAATAAACATTTAAATAAATTACATATTTTCTGAGATAATATATGGTTTACGATGGAAAAAAAATCTTCCTACACAATGTGACTTTTATAATATTACGCGCATTGCTTACATTACAAGCTATAAAATGTACAGAATTCTGTAAGAGTTCTTTGTACAATTTTAAAACTGTTTTTTTATAATGATAATGCGCTTTAATTATTTTTCTTTAACGTATTATATTATAGTACATTAAAAAACTAAATAATTAATTGCAGTGTTTTCATCATCGTCCTATTTGTGTTCATGAAATGCAAGCACAAATGCAATATACGGTATTTGAAAAATTCATTCGTAGCCGTATATTGTAATTTTTAAATTTTAAAGATAAACGCACAATTAGTAATGATTACAGCATTTCTTTTTACGTTATTCATTTCTGATTTTAACCAAAGGGAAACCATTTTCAAACAATAAATATATTTTCCTAATTATTTTGATGGTGCACAACAACTATATGATTGCATCTTCTCATACAACACTATAGTGTAAATAGGCATTGGTTATTATAATAACAAATGTTTATATATTTCACACAAAGTCTATATTTTATCATAATCTATACTTTTTTTCATATGTATACACTTTTAAATACCATCACCTTATTCTCAATATTAAATTTATAAATATTATTTAGATATGTCTTAAAATAATATCAATCCTGCCATAAATTGAAATATTTTGAAGATAATTAAATTATAAAAATTTTTAAAAAAATTAAACATTTTGTGTTTTACTTTTGCAAAAATACAGTAACACATATTAATAATTCAAAATAGAATAATTTTACCTCAACTGCTTAAAAATAATGATTTTCCATTGGATGTATTATATATATTTTATAAGCTACGCACAGAATAAATTGGTTCTGAAAGAATGTTTTTATTAACTTATTTACTGAAGAACAGTGCTTAAAAAGTATTATGTACACATATCAATCAATTAAAAGTTTCATCTAGACTCTTGGGATAGAGAGTTGGATAAAACAAAAAAGTCTATATGCCTTATCTTAAGCAACTGTACTGCCTACTCCTAATGTATCTTTGAAAAACATCAAGCTTGCATTTTTACATCCTATTACAACGTCACTAGCTCAACCTTTAGATATGGGTGTTATCCAAAATTTAAAGGTAGAGTATAGAGCAGCATTCGGTAACTGGTGCACCGCAGTCCAAATCCGGTCCGCAGTAGACAGATAACCAGGACCGTCAACATATCTTATTTAAATACATTAATTACATTTTTTTAAATAATTTTTATAATTATTAATGAAAATAAAATGGAATATTTTATTATTATATATATTTTACACATATCTCATAAAAAAAATTTTTTTCTCTGGAATTCGTTTATTAGTTTATTAATTATTTTAATCCTCCGGGTTCCAATAAAAATTACTAGCCCACCAATAGTACTCGTATAGAGCAACACTGATCAATTACATTTTAGAAAAGTTTAAATACAATTTACTTCAATCAAAGTCATATGTATAAATATCAATAAAAATAATAATGTGTTGCATGCAATTCAATTTATTGTATAAAAATCAGTAATCGACAAATTTTTATGTTTCTTTTCTTTATTTCAGATTATTAGGACAATCGCTTTATTAGGAAAAAATAACATGTAACCGATGAATCCCAATAAAGTGAAATCGACTGTATCTTACTTAAAACCTTAACTTAAAACCTCCTGAATCTAAAATTAACACCCAATGATTAAACAATTGTCAATCCAATTGTATATAAAAGTTGTCAATAATTTTCTATTTATTAAGATATCATTTATTTATTTTGATAAAATGAATTGTTTTGTATTCATTGTGATTTGAAAATTGTGTTACACAGGCAACAATTATTTGACTATAAATAGTCGCCGAGATCAGAGGAAAACAAGGTTTCCATTGTACTCCTATCAAGCCTTTTGATTTCTGATATTTGAACAGAAAATTAAACAGTTTTACGCTTTAACTTTTAAAACCAAACATTAATATAAAGACCCACAAAAAAATTACGCCCACTAAAATTTTACGCCAAGGGATCAATCCCCGGCTTCTCCCTCCCCCTAGTTACGCCACTGTGTATTAGCTACTATATGTGTTGACCATATTGGCCATTCAATATTTAATTAACCACATAAATTGTGCAATAGTGCAATGTACTATACTATTATAGGTAAAGAATTGCGCATTGAAAATATGTTAGTATTGGTCTGTATGTGTATTTATTATAATATACTATGGATACTAATTTATTATTCAACTACAAACACAAATTGTGTAAGTTAGTTGCTATGCGTGTAGACTATATTGGTGGTTAAATATTTAATTAAACGCACAACCTATGTACCTAATGTAAACTGTTCATATCGACAGTGTTATGAATGTCATTAAATGTACTGGTAAACATACTGTTTTAAATTTTAGTGTTGATAGGTACAGGGACACTTTTTTTTCACATAAATTGCATATTATTATAATTTACATTTAACGTAAACAAAATTGTGCGTGGTTTGATTTGAACAAATTTATGATATTTAACAGATATATTATTATAGTACTATAATATTATAGTATTCATGTTCTAAAATCAATGATTATAGTGATAGTAAGTAACTGCAGTTACATGATCGAGTTGTATTCTTATAAGAATTTATATCCTTGGATACTTAAATAAGAATGACAATATAATAATATATTGCATATTCTACAAAAGTCAGATTTTATATATATATATATTTTTCCTAATAGTAAATAGATACACAGCAAATATGCTGTTCGAGATAACCTTTTTTAGCCATCATATAAATATAAGTGATACGATATTCTGTATATACCATTAACAAAATATCTATTGGATATTTTTAACAAATCAGATTTTTGATATATTGATTCTGATATTAGATAGATACACTGCAAATATCTTATTCAAGATAAACATTTTTAGATATCAAATATATATTTATTATAACATGTACAGCAGATACCATACAAAAAATATCCTATGTACATTGCGCACAAATTATTTTTTTTATATCAGAATCTTGATGTACAGAAGTTATCATATAAATATATAAACTAATACATTGGTTTTCAATTATCGTTAAAACATTGTACGTATATTAACTAACGAATATACAAAAACGTATTAAAACTGTATTTAATACATCAATACATTAAATATGGGCTGCTTTAATAACCTTGAAGTCTCGATTAACGATTTTTATTGAGTTCGGTTTCGATCATCATCGCGGGAGCACGTGCCTTATCACGCTCCGTAGTCCGTATTGGCAACGTCTAATGACCGTAGTTCGATCGTTATTACGCAACACATATTTAATGGGTATGTAACATCGCGAACCGTTTCACATTTATTAATATGGCATCGCTTCAATCACCGCCGGCAACGAATTCTAAACGACACTTGTTTTCGCACTCCAGCTCTCCCAAGTATGAGAAAAAAAACCAAATATTTCACCTCGCCAAATCGATTCGCTGTTTTGTCAACGGCCGATGATGAGTTGGTATCGGACGTATTTACGTCTAACTCCAATGCTACAGTGCGTGAGCAACTTCCACCAAGTAAAAACGTACCGAAGTCCATTCATATGCCAGCGATTTACGTAAAGAACATCAGAAACTTTTCTGAATTTCATAAAAAACTAATACACCTCACGGGTATGAATGAATTTTCATGTAAGTCCACACCATCTTATTTAATAATTCGGGCCAACAGTCATCCTGTCTTTGCCACCATTTCGAGGTATTTAATAATCACTAGCGCTGAATTTCATACCTTCCGTCCCCATTATATGCGCCATTTTAAGGTAGTAATTCGCAATCTTCATCATACCACTATTTTATCCGATATTTCAGATACCCTGGCGGAGCATAGGCACTCCGTTGTACGCGTGGCTAATATAAAAAAGAACCAACGTCCGTTACCTCTTTTCCGCATCGAATTGACACTTAAAAATAATAACCACGATATCTTCAACATATCAACATTGCTCCATTCTATTGTAGTCATCGAAAAACTACACGCTAAAATTAATGACCCACCTCAGTGTTATAAATGTCAAGCTTATGGTCATACCCGCAATTACTGTTGTCACTCACCTAGATGCGTCAAATGTGGTGACGATCATCTAACAGCGGACTACACCAAAGACCGGTCATCCCCGGCCAAATGTGCTCTGTGCTCTAGTGATCACACAGCCTCATACGAAGGATGCCCAATTCGCAAAAAATTAACCCTATCAAAGAAAAAAAAATCAAAAATGCCTGAACCTCAAAAGCAAGAAACTCGTACTCGTCATCATGGCAAAAACACTAAAGTGGGTCTAACTTATGCCAACATAACTTCAGAGCAACCAGCACACACTGTTTATGATGCTATATCTACATTTCTGACATAAATAAAAATCTTATTAAACCCTCTACTTTTCCTTCTTACTGTCCTAATAAACAAACTCACAACGCATTCCCCATATAGTTATCAAACCATTTACCAATAATTGCATTCAACATATTTATGTAATCTGTACGTCCTATCGTTATATTAACCTTATTACTATTATTATATTTTTGGTTTTTTTTTCTTTATTTTGTATACTCAATATTATGATATAATATCTTATTGTTAATTTAACTACAATGTATATAATATAAATGTTGAACTGTAATAGTTGATACTAAAAGTTAAATAAAAAAAAAAAACCGATTTTTATTAACACTTTAAATGTTTTAGGACTATTAAACCGAGTTCTTCTCAGTATCGTTTTTCATATGCGACAATTTATCACAGCTTTCAAATTCAACAAAACTAACCTTCAGTAGCTTACCCGCATGCTGTAACACATTATTTAGTTTTATATGTTTAATATGTAATAAATAGTCACGCGACTTGATGCATATAATGTACATATTTGATGTGCGCCCACATAACCGTAGATTTACAAAGGTGTTACACAATTATATTTTACAACGGTACATAAATCGCTCCGTCCTGGTTAACCTAATACAACGTCACACGTCTAAACGTTGTGTTTTCAACACTATTTCATACTTTGCACAACACGAATGTTCTACACGACCAGCTGTCATGTTTTTGAAAAAATTAATAATCGTACGCCTCTCCCTTTCCTGGAAAACGATTAAAATGAAAATAATTACAAAGCCTGTTAATTTCATACCTCTCATGAACTCTTACTTACCTTGCTTATCGGAACCATGAACATAGCTTATGTTTTATATATTTCGTTTATTTTTTATTTACTTATTCATTATTCATGAATATTGTATAAAGATATTATTTATATATTACGTGAGCGTCATATATTATGTATTCAACGGTTTTATAAGACCAAAATTTGTTCTTGGCTGTAATTAACCATAAAACTTTATGGTACACTCGATAAATAAAATATAATTATGCAATTGGATTAAAAAAAGAACCGGATGGGCCTCGCTCTGCTGTACAATTAGGGGTGGAGTGCACCTCGCTTATAGGATAGGTCATTATTATAATGGATTTGTTAAATTTGAATGCAATGATAGATATCATTGTATACGAATAACGATTCTGAACGGAGTTCATATGTTTGTCTAGGATATAATACATTGTTATTTATAAACATTGTAAAAAGTATATCTTATTTTGAAACGAAAAATATATTTTTCAATTAAGATGGGTTGGCAGTTGCATACAGCGATATAGTTTATCAGTCTAGAACATTCTACATTATATTATATTTTACATGTAATTTTATGTCAATATTCGATGTTCAAACGCTTATAAAAAAAATTGTGCCTATGGATTTTAATAATTTTTGAATGACATTAAGAACTACTTCTGTGGAATCTTCGATTAAATTTTCAAGTATTTTATAGTAGCCAAATTTTTTTTATCACCGATTATAAAAATAAAATGTAAAAAAATCGAATATTTTAAATGCCTATAAGTGGCTTAAAAATCAATATAATATTTTGAAAAAAATATTGCATAAAAGAAATACCAATCTTAACAGCTGGTAGAAATTTCAAAAATCTGCGACTTATACTTTTTGAATTATAACAAATATTTAAAATCGTTTGAGAATAAATCGCTATTTTATGCAATTTCGTAAATATTTAAATTTCAAACAGTAATAAAATTTTTTCCTCTAAGTTCGGTAGAAATTTTTTTAAAGATTTTTGAAGAGTAGCTTATAGATAACCTAGTATTAAAATTTTGAACCTTAAGTATGAACAGAAAAAATTTTATGAATTTTTATCTACAAAATAACTTGCAAATTATCGTGATTTTTACACATTCTATACAAATTTGAGCATTAAGGGCTTATAAAAAAAAATTGAGTTAACCGATCACCGATATTTTTTAGTTACGATAAGTTTAACTTATTATAAACGTAGTATAAAATTTTCAAGAGTTTTCGCTCAACCAATTCAATTTTATAGATGTTTAAAAACAAAAATTTTACAAAAATCGAAAATTTAAATTGTCTATAAATAAGTCAAAATATGTCAAAATACTTTGACCATGTATAGAGAACGTCAATATAAAGATTTGGTAAAAATTTCAAGTTGTTGCGGTTTTTCATTTTTGAGTTAGAGCATTTTAAAAAAAACCAATATCTTTGTCAGTCTAGAACATTCTACATTATATTATATTTTACTTGTAATTTTATGTCAATATTCGCTGTTCAAACGCTTATAAAAAAAAATTGTGCCTATGGATTTTAATAATTTTTGAATGACTTTAAGAACTACTTCTGTGGAATCTTCTATTAAATTTTCGAGTATTTTGTACGAGCCAAATTTTTTTTATCACCGATTATAAAAAAAAAATGTAAAAAAATCGAATATTTTAAATGCCTATAAGTGACTTAAAAATCAATATAATATTTTGAAAAAAATATGACATAAAGGAAATACCAATCTCAACAGCTGGTAGAAATTTCAAAAATCTGCGACTTATACTTTTTGAATTATAAAAAATATTTAAAATCGTTTGAGAATAAATCGCTATTTTATGCAATTTCGTAAATATTTAAATTTCAAACAGTCATAAAATTTTTTCCTCTAATTCCGGTAGAATTTTTTTTAAAGATTTTTGAAGAGTAGCTTATAGATAACCTAGTGTTAAAATTTTGAACCTTAAGTATGAACAGAAAAATTTTTATGAATTTTTATCTACAAAATAACTTGCAAATTATCGTGATTTTTACATATTTCGTATAAATTGGAACTTTGAGCACTTATAAAAAAAAATTGTGACTTACGATTTTAGATTTTTTTTTATCAGTTAAGGAACAACTTATAAGAAACCTTGTATTAAATTTTCAAGATTTTCTGGCCAGCCAAAAAAGTTTTATCGTTATTTAAAAAAAAAATACTTAAAAAAATTGAAAATTTCAATTGTCTATAAATAGCTTAATAAAAGTCAAAATACTTTTTGTAATACTAAATTTAATGGTGTATAGAGAACGCTAATCTTAACATTTGGTGAAAATTTCAAGTATTTACATCGATTAGTTTTTGAGTTATAGCAAAATAAAAAATTTGATTATGTCGAAAACTGGTTTTGCGTAAAAACTCCCGTTTTTCCCAAATTTTTTTATGGTTTTTCCCGTCGCATTTAAAAAATATTGGAAATTTTTTACTTTTGACCCCCCAAAGTACCAAATAAATTCACTTTCCTTTCAGAAAAGTTGCTACATAAGGCATTTGAAGCATTTTTACTGCCCCAAAACGTGTCGACAGACACAAAAAAAAAAAAAAAAAAAAAAAAACACACATCATTGTAAAATCAATACATTCTTCACTCCGTTCAGAATCTAAAATAAAGACTTGAATATAATGTGCATACTACGTTGTATATCACTTCGTGATCGTGAAACATTCATTGTTACAAACCACCACGAAAATGTACGCCTTTGAATAACTGCATTTAAAATAAAATAAAATAGGTAGCTGCAAGACAATTTTTATTGAAAAATACAAATTACCGATTACACGTGGTACATGTGATGATGGCAAAAAGAAATAAAATACGAAACATATATTTCTAAATATTCAATTTGCAACAAATATCTATTATAAATAATAAAAAAATTATTTTTTTCTGCTTAAAAGTTTTATTATAAGTATACTTTTTATATATTCTTCGAATCAGTCGAACTTGTTTTCTACCTTGTGATATCTGTATACACTTATCGTGCGTATCGACAAAACACTGTACAAAGTAGATAACATTTACACTGCACAACAGTAAGTTTGAACGTAAACGAGCGGTGATAAACCAGAGACTTGTGTCATTTGCAAAATTGGATCACAACACTGTATTGATGACGGACTAATCGACACGTATGCTCTTGGAGACCGTTTACTCGAGTGTAGAAATTGTAGATGAACGTTATTAAGTTTTATGATCGTCGTGTATAATATTTATGGGCATGGTCATCATTAATTGTTTATTTATTATACTATATGTTTCTGTTTACCATTTTTTCAGGCATCAATAATAGTTATTTCGTATTATTATACATAAAATATTTCGAGTTATAACTCCATATATCACATTATATATTTTTTCCGATCGTGTATGATCATGTATTTTTGTTTCTTGTTACAGGAAATCCTTTACCACGCATTATGTGGAATGTGCGAGGAGAAAGCGTAGAATACACATATAACAAAGATGAGAATACAGTTGCCAACGTGTTACGAATTGATCGAGTTCACCGGGAAAGCCTGGGCAGAAAACTCGTTTGTGAAGCGTCCAATATGCAAAATACCATTCAGTTAACAACGTCGGTCACCATGAATGTTTATCGTAAGTAAATAAAATCATAAAATTATCATCTTACAGAGGAAAAAGTGCATTCTTAATGGACACTTAACATTAAAGATTTACCATTTATGAGAAATAAAAACCTTTCCAAAGAGAAGAATTACATTTCCAAAGGATATATTTTTAATACTTCCACAACTACAAATTACAATATTAATCATTATAAATTAACTATATATGATAATACGTGAACGTGAATACAACATTTCTTTATTTAAAAGCTATTTCTACACGAGAATGCGCATATATTTCAATCATAATAGATACCTACCGAACAAATTACTTTACAAATTTAAATATTTTTCATTCGATTTACGTAGCATTTTATACGATGAAAAATTTGCACTGATTAACGTGATGTAATATTTGTATACATTTAAGTTTTCCCTAATAAAAATAATTTATACTAACTCACGGTGCACTGATCATTTTATTCTTTACTCAGGCCAATTTACTATTCCTTTTAATAAATAAAATAATACAATAAAACAAGAACTAAAAATTTAATTATTTAACAATATTTTTGAAAAGCATAATGGATAGAACTTTTTAGAGTTATAATTATATATTTACTACACACATAAATTATTTTCCAGTAAGAAGAAATTGTGTCCAATAAGATTACTTCCAGGAATCTTAATTATTTATCTTAATTAGATTCATACAAAATATTTATTTATGGTAGAGTTATTTTTCTGGTATTTTACTGAATCTGCTAAACTTTTTAATATTGAACATCGTTTTAATTTTCTTTTTATTTAAACTTTAACTGTCCCGATCTTAACAAATATAAATTCTACTAAAAAAAAATACACAAAATACAAATACTTTTTTCTAATTTTTCCTTATATTTATGATTTACACTTTAACCTTATTCTTTTTTTTTAAATGGAAACTTCATAGTTCGTTAATTTTATATGAATTTAATAATTAAAATAAAATTTTTTTAAGAAAACTTCAGCGAAACAACACTTACATACCTTGTTAGAACAAATCATGATGAATAAATTGTTTAAAAGCTTACTATTTGTTGTGAATTTGTATTATATGATCGTTTATGCATACTTCATAAAAATGATTTATTTCAGATTGATTGGTAAGCGTTATGCAGTATAAAATACTTTTTTTTAATGGAAATTCAAGTGTTTCAAAGTTTACGTAACGCGTGGTAAAATATAGAGTATTATATATAAAGTACACGTCGATTAAACATAAGTTTTTGAACATACCCCGACTGTAAAACTGCAAAATATTAAATACAATTTTTATTTTTATTTATATAAATCAAATTTAACAATTTTATTACTAAATACAAGTAAGTAAATACTGCTATAGCATTTAAAACGTATGAATATCCTCATGTTAATATTGATTGATATATTCCTTTATCATTTTTACTATATTTTAAATCTAATAGAATATTTACACTTCTGATATATTTCTGATAAAATATAAAATATTGTTCAACAATTGAATAGTGTTAGTTATTTTCCCAAAACAATGATATTTTGTCAGTAAAACTCTGTACTGTTTATTAGTTTCATAATAAAATATTCGGAAAAAATTATAAATATATTTTAAACTTTTATGCTTAAAACTAGAATTTAACAATTATGTATTATTTTTGTCTGAAAACATAATTTTGGACGGTTTAATGCACACCAATGAATATTTCTTTCATATATTTATAGTTATGTACAATTTAAATGATTGTGTTTAGACTATGAATAATTAAAATGTTTAAAATAATGTTAACATTCTCATATTTACCTTTATTATGAGAATGAATTAATAATTATTTTTTCATTTACTTTAAAAATCATGATAAATATAATATATTATTTACGGAAGAATGAGAATAAAAAGAAACGAATTTTTACAGTTTCGTATAAAAAAGAAACGAATTTTTATAGTTTCGTATTATATTTAATTACACAATTGAACATAATAAAAAAATATTTTTTTCTGTATCTAAAAATACTAAAATACACATTATGTAATTATCATATTTTTAACGGTACAAAATGTTTTCTTTAAATTAGTATCTATTTGATAAAAGTATACCAGGTATCGTTAATGTTTTCTTATACGTGCCTTGAAAATAATACGTATACAATAAATCCTTAAACTATAATGTTAAGAACACTAATTTATGAATAAACAATTTAAACTAACTTATTTACCTACAATAAAACACGTTTAAAAAAGATTCTGATCTACTTCTCACGTATTGTACACCATTATTTTCAGTAAGCTCCCTTAACAAGTTTATTTTTTTAAAAATGTTTGAAATTTTAAATTTGTTTAGAACGACGAATCAGTATACTTTATTAAAAACGAATTCTCGTGTTATATTGAGAAAATTACATTAAGTTTTTAAAACTTTTAAACTTACTAAAAATATTTTCAACTAGTAAATTATAACATTATTGATATACATCCAAAATGGTAAAATCAGTATAAAAAAGCCAAAAAAAAAATTGTTTAACATGTTCAATAAAGCCGTATTAATTTGTCCGATTTAATAACAATTATTAATTATGATTACCAAAATTGATTCGAGTTTGGTGTAATAAAATGTATAAATATTGAATATTTAATCAAATTTTATACTGTCAGGAAAATGTATGACATAGCAAAATAATTGTTTTGTATATATTAAAATTAAAAATGCAGTACTCATTTTGAGAATAAAAATAAAAATATAATTAATATTATCAAGATTCTAATAAGTAATGTTCTTCGAACCTAAATTAAATCTAATTTTTAACTAATAAAAAAAAAAAAAAAAAAAAAATATGCTTTTACAATAATTTAACGTACTGGCAATGCTAAGTTAATTATTTAATTTACTAAAGAGACGAGAAAAAAGTAAGTGAGAATCAAACAGATCCACAGCAGAAATGATAGTAGAAGTCATAGTATGCCCACAAGAGGAGTCATTATATTAAGTTAAATAGAATTACAATGAATACAACATTTTAATGATTAAAATATCCAATAATCAAATTATATGTTTAGAACTAAAAATTATACTATTTGATTTTTAGAATAATGAAACATTTAAAAGTTTTTTAAAGGAAACAATTTTATTGACAAAATATTTTTAATTATTTTGTACAGGATAAATCTGTTTTTTAGAACATAAGATATTAAGAAATAATAAAAGTCGAAATAAAATGCGCAAATCAGTATAAAGCATAATACGTAATTTTTTAGTTTGTACCTAATTTAGGTTGATAGTAAACATTTAAAAATCCGGTACACTTAGAAAAATGTTTTTAGTAGTATTATTTTATTGAAAACGCCATTTTGAACAAAGTTAAAAAATAAATAAATATTTATAATATAATATATAATATGTATGGAATTTCATTATTTTGGTACTTATTTTATCGAATGACTATGAATAAAAACTAAATTTACTTATTAAAAACATGGATATTATTATAAAATTAACTGTGTTATATTGTAAACATCAAAACAAAATAATATTAAAAAGTGGATCAAGTCAAATATTCCAACTATGAAGCATTCAGCCTTTAACTGCTCCTTCAACTATATTTTATTATAAAACTAATTAAATTATGCGCTTACCTTATTAAGTTGACCAATATTTCCAATTATTATTTCTGTTTTGTTAATATTGGAAAAATAATTGAAAAAATCTCAAATTACCTTTCTAGAACACCATCTTGGTTCAATTTTATATTAAATGACATACTATAAAAGACTTTTGGTTTAGATTTTCTACTTGAAAAATATTATCAGAAAAAAAGTCATAATTGTAAAATCAATACATTTTATTCTACGCTCAAAATCTAAAATAAAAATTTTATATATGAAAAATGCATTAACAATATTTTTGTTTTCGAAAACATATTAAATAATTTCAATTATGGTAGGTATATAAATGTATCTCTCCAATATAATACAGATTTAATTTTTTTAATACAGAGTTAAGCCCAAAAGTTTTTAAATTTTACCAAAAATATATTTATTTTTTTGTTTAACCCTCGGTGAAATATACGTTTCAAACATTCTATGCCAACATAATTATTTGCTATTAATAATTAAAAATTTAACTCCAACGATACCTTATCAATTTTACTATCGTTAAATCTACGTAAAGAAGTAATAGAATTCACGATGCACCGAAAACCATTACAACTTTTAACTAGCGCTTCACAACTTGAAGCGCTAAAAATCACATAGTTTTGAGTGTCTAAAAATACATTCGACAATACATTAAAAAAAAACTCACTAGCTATTTACGGAGAATAATATTACATTTATAAATAAAAACTACAACAACGTTTGTCCATTTAATATTTCACAAAAGTGCACGAAATTATGTGACAAGAAAATGGGTACACAAATCTTTAGAGTTAATCTGTTGCTAAACAAAGATCAAACTACCAAACAACCCATCAAATAAAATACCGTGTACAGAGAAGTAGCGAAAGAAACTTCTCTCGCAGAATTGCGACATGGCAATTGACACCTGTGTTAAATAACGAGCTGGTGTAAAATACGTCCAGCCAAAAAAAAAAAAAAAACTAAAATACTTTTCGATTAAGTCACATTTCATGAATATTGTTGGCTTATTGAATTATAAAGTGCATTAAAGTACAGCTTACAACTCGATACAACGAATGACAACGAAATTAGATTAAATTTAGTAATGACGGCATAAACGAATAGAACCTAGAAATAAAAGTAATAATTACACAATTATGAAATGAACATAACATACACGAGACAAAATATTATGTTAAATTGCAAAATGTGTTCAATACATTCGATATCGTCAATCATGATATAATATGGAGGTCGATATTGTGTCTGCGACACTTTTCAATGTACATAAAGTTTAGAATACGTTCAATTTCCGATTTATTGACAAAACAACATGCATATAACTTATAAAGTAGTAGTTTTACCTTCCTGAAAAACCTGATTAGGTGATAACAGACAAAATAAACAAAAGCGTTAAAAATGTACCATATAATTTTAAAATCTATATGAGTTGGTAACTCAATTCTTTCGATGTCTACAAAAAACACCAACAAATTACAGTATTATTAATGGTTTCATTAACAAGAATGGAAATTTGACATTTCAAAATTGTTAAGGTTAAATTTTAATAACTCAGCAATAAAGTAATCAATATAATTATACACATAATTAATACTAATTAAAATCAATTAATTTTAAATTATTTAAAATAATATTAAAAAATAAAAATAAAAACTGGAAAAATTTTTAAACTTTTACAATACTCTACAATGATATGCCTAAGCTTATTTAGAAAAATTGATAATATTAATTATTATTAACGTTCAATTTTTATGAATAATAAATGAATATTTTGATGTTTATTTTTTTGATAGTCTCCCAAAATCAAAAAAAACAAATCAAATCACATGCACATTTTTTACTGAAATATATGTTATATCCTTAGCGTAACATTTTACGAGTAAAAGTTTTCTTATAAAATGTACATAATTTACCGAGAAACATTATTTTTATGTTGAGTTGAATATTAAAATATTTCAAATAAATTTGATAATTTTAAATTTAATTTGAAAGAATATTAACATTATATTCAGAATATTTTTCGAATGACTAAAGAACAAAATAATTTTAAATTATGCACAAACTAACTCCTTAGTTACAAGCTTACAACTTTTCGATTAGTAGTATACACGTTCTAATTAATTGTGCCTTCTTGGAAATATTAAGCGTTGTTAACTTTAATTGTTAAAAATAAAAATAAATATAATATTATACAACTTTAAAATAATATAATATTAAATCTGACATTACTATAATGCTATTTATGTCTATTGAAGTATAATATGAAAAAAAAAATTAAATGGTTTTTTTTTTTTTACTTTTTTACATAATTATGTTAAATAGATAATATAAATAGTATTAAAGTATAAATAATTGTAGAATTTAATACCAATATTTAATTAAATTATATAATTATAATTGGATTGTGATCAGTATCTAGTTCAGGAAGCACTTCTTGGGTTAAGGTTACGGAAATACCTTTTAATAGAACAATATACAAAATACCTGGGTGCCTATTAATATAATTTACGAAATATTTTATTGTTGGTGGAGCTAAGATAACTCCTGAGGTTAAAGTTATAAACTCCTGCAGTTTTCATCCTCATGGATTTATTGCTCTACAACCCTAGTTGAGAAGCTTAAAATTAAGGTCGCCTAATAAAATTAGGTTTTTGTTTTTGGAAATAGTACCTATTTCATAGTCTTTTGTATACATGTTTTCACTGGGCGATTGCACTTATAATGGATAATGATAATATTAGTATTATATTAAAATATAATAATTATTTATGCACTTATAATGGTGACTGGTTGATTATTTATTGTTATTGATAATGCGATTAATCCATAAGAATCAAGGTAAGGATTAATTGGATTTTGATTGTGTTTGATGTTGTTACATATGATTATTGTCTATCTACCAGCCGGTCTATGATTGATGATCTATGATTGGTCGTATCGGTAAATATTATATCCATTGAATTTAATTGCATCAGCGTTGAAAAAATGTGTTTCGGTAACACAAGCAATGTCCAAATTATGTTAATTAAGAAAAGCTGCGAATACATTTTTATGTGTTTTCAAACCATTTGCGTTACAATTTAAGAGCGGTTAAAATTATGGGAGTTCATTTACTTTATACTTTATACTTAGGTTATTTAATATTTATGGAAGGTTATCTACAGTTTGTTTCATTAATTGTGATATAAAGGAGTTTATTAATGACATTAATAACTTGAGAAAGTCGTTATCTATGTCTTAAAAACGTGTTTCATTTGATTTAATTTTCGTATTAGCTGCTGGAGCATACGATTTTTTTTGTGGCGTTATTACTTATTAAAGTGTTATTAATGTTAACATATGTTGGTATGTCTTTATTGTGGTTATTTTTTTTAAAGTATTTTTATGAAATTATAATTTGGTTAGGTTTTTTTTTAATTTTTTGAGATGTTTTTAGTGTGATCTTTGTAATAACTGTCTTTATAACTAGCTGGATGGTTCCCTTCATAGTTAGCGCATTAAACTGTAGTTTCTTTTGTTTTTGTGCACGTACTATAATGATGATTTTCGGCACATTTAACACATCTCGGTGGTAAGTGGCAAAATTTCTTAGTGTGTGAATAACGCTGGCAATTTGTACATTGGGGATGTCTGTAGAGGGTTTACGTGGCGCGACTGAGACTATACAGTACAATGATCTATCTAAGGAGTATATATGTTTGAAGACTGAAGGAAAAGGGTAGCCACTATTGGAATAGGGACTTTAAGATAGTTTTGTAGATGAGTGACTGACGTCACTTCATACTCTATTTCCCTTAGTGTAGAGAAAATAGTTTCTTCTGATATTGAAACAGGTAAATATCTGATAACAGATAATTGTTTGTCTTGAGTGAGTTGGTAAGTATGGTATTGAATATTCAATATATCAAACTTTTTTGTAACATTTCTATAATCGTCTATTGTTATTAATTTTGATTTCAGTTAGTCATTTTTCTGATCTATTGTCAAATCACCATGGACTATTTTTGTAAGTGATAAGTGAAACTGTTCGGAGTTTGTATAATTGTGAACAAATATAAGTTGTATTTTCCTTAACTCGGAAATTATGTTGTTGGTATCAATTGATGTATTTACGTTTTCTTCTTCATCATCCATTAGATTAGTTAGCGGTGTATAACGGTTTTTATGACTTATTTGTGAACTAGAAGGAGTGAATTCATTTATTTTGCTCTTTAAATTCGATGAATTGACCGCCTTTTGGGTAGCGCCTCCTTTGTCTGAGGGTATTGTAAAGATCACTAATACAAATGCGGTACATTTTTATTTTCTTTCTTTTTGTCGTTAATTACGGGACGGAAACTTTATCAAACCTACTGCGTCGACTGTCGATAATGAACCTTATGTTAAAGTATCTTCATAGTTTTTTTTTTTTTTTTTTTAATTTATTTCATCTTTGTTTATAATAAATCCTGAATGTTCATTTTGAAGTCTTAAACTGATAAGAAATTATGTTTTTTTTTTTTTTAAAAAAATGCAATATGAGTTTTATCATTATTCTAACTACTACTTTTAAAAGTTATAACTAATTATTCGTAAAATGAATACTCAAAATAGGTTAAAAACAATGAACCTTACTTCATTTAAAATCATTTTTTAGTGTCATGATTTATCATAACTTATAAATTAAAATACATCCATCATAGTGGATCCCTTCCCTTATACCTTTACCTCACCTTTTCCAAAATTATACTTCATGCAAGTGCATTAAATCTTTTTGAAAAATAAAACAAAAATCGAATAAAAAGTCAAGTTTGTAGTTACTACAGAGCTTAGCAATTATATCAACTGAAATGTTTCGTATGTTGTAAAAAAATTCAAAGGACTTTATAATTAACAAATATTAATTATTATGTTATAAGTTTATTATTTTAGAGTTAAATACTGATCTTAATTCTTTAGGATTAAGTTCTAGAGTTTTTTTTTAAAATAATTTTCAGAATTTTCTCGAAAAGAAATTTGAATAAGTTAGATTTCGTTATTTGATAGAATGCATATTATAACCTTATTCACATTTTTTAATCATAATTATTTATTATTTTCTTACAAATTTTTTACATAAAATAATTTATAAATTCTCTTTTTATAGAAAATAAATTATTGTTAGAAAACTAGTGCTCAAATACACACCTATATTTATTAATATTGGAAAAAATTTTATATCTTCTATCCAATATCTTTTTACATAATCTGTGACAAATTAAAATACTTTGATGGTACCTATTAAAAATACGGATGTTTGTTTATATTTGAACTCGAGAATGTTTCCTAAAAGTGTTGATCTACATTAACTTAAGCATATTTGATTTACCAGTAAATAAGTAATTACTTTGAGTTTTGACATTTTATTTAAGTGCAGAATTCACAGAAGTTTCTTGTTTCTATTTATTTATTTTGACTTTGAACTTTAAAATATTTATAATTATTACTACAAACCATTTATTTAATATTAAATATATGTGGATAATGTTCAATGATTAGACCCAGTTAGTAGGCCAATATTTTTTTATAAAGATGTATGTGTTATATAAAATATTTATATATATAATATGAGATTAAAGATGTTTATAGTTAATTATTAAATTTGAATAATGTTTTTGATGGAATTCTGTTTACAACTATAATGTTTATGTCACTTTTGTAATTTTTGATAGTACAAATATAAATTTTAAGTATAAGAAATGCATAGAAAATTATATAATTAATTGATAGATCAAAAGCATTATAAAAAACTTAATAAAAAAAAAAACGATAAAATAAACTGTTAAAGTAAATATTATAATACAAAAGATTTCTTAAAAGTTTTCAAACGATATTATTGCTATAAATAAAGCGTCCAACAGCGTTATTTCATGAAATAAATAACTAAACTGATAAATAACTATAATTTAAAAGCAAAATATATAATTTCTACTTTGAGTAATTATTTTGTACATTTCTATCCATTATACATTATACGTTTAAGAGTATAATGAAAATTTACTACTAATAAAAACTGATAAATAACAACTTTCCGATTTACCACAACAGTTCAACAGTTTCGCTTGAAATTGATCAAGAATATTAAAATATAAATATTATAATAACTTCTTTATTTCTTATACATGGAAAAATGTATAGTGTAGTAAATGAAAATATAGTTCAACATTTACAAATAATGAATGACAGTATTTTTAAAAATAATATCAAAAATGAAGAGAAGAGGATTTTTTAAAAATATTTTTTACACTTTGTAATTAAATGAACATTTTATTAAGCCGAACTTGAATTTTATTTAATTACCGATGATTCTGCAAAATTACTGATAAAATTAAATAGAAAAATCAGTATTTTCCTGTACTACGTTTTACATTCAAACAACAATTTTTCCGTTTAGAAAAAATAAGAAAAGAAAAAAAAGTAATTTAAATATTTATTATGATGTGTCATTCGAAAACAAAAAATGCTTGATAATACGTCAAGACATATTTATGCAAATATTTTATTTTGTTTGGAAATGTTTTTCAGTAAAACCACTTAGTGTTGCAATCACCGGAGCCGAACACCCCTTTCTTTCGGGTGAGCCTAGTAGTCTCGATTGCGTTTCGTATGGTTCAAGACCACCAGCTAACATTACGTGGTATCATCACGGACGGGTCATCGAGTACGAAACAAATAGGATAAAGGTACACATATATGCAATATTATAACTTCGGGATAACATATATATATATATATATATATATATATGATACAACATATCATATGGTTTAATATAATGCAAACAGAGACGTATGCAAATGAATGGTATGGTGTATGAATCAATCGAATTCATTTTGTCCGGTTTTGTTAGGAATATAATTCCTTCGAAACGTAAAGGGATCAAAGTATTTTCGGTCCTGGAAAGGTTGACCGGGACTAAAAGGACTTATCCTGGTTTCTTTTGTTTTTCTTTCACGTGCAGTAATGGGTTATGGTCATTTACCAAACTTTACGACCGAAATTAATTGTAAATGATTTTAACCGCTTCTATACAGAATGCTCTATTGGTGTCAATAGGGGCCTTTTCAGTCGATTGTAGAACCATAATCAATAAGCACAACGCTCCGGAATGAAATTATTGTGCTGTTTCATGAATTATTTTAAAAAAATTAAATTTTAATAATTATATTTCTACAAAATACAACGCAAATTAAATTATATATTTATAGTTATTCCGTTTATACAATTGAAATATTATATTTAGAGTACATAGAGCATATTGCTTCAATGTATTCAAATCAGATTTTATTTGTTTAATAAAAAAAAGTTAAAAATTATATTTCATAAAAGATAAATATTATTATCTTAGTTAGTAGTATACATTTGACAGAATGCGTGATGCATATTAAGCATGTTGAAAATTAAATAACTTTTGATACCTAATTCTTATTGTATTTTTAAAACTAATTTCCAGGTGGTAGAAAATAATAATATGACTTGGAGCACTCTAAAATTAACACCAAATGATGAAGATAATCAAAGTGTTGTAAGCTGTATCGCAAGCAACATATATTTCCCGAATGACTCAAAAAAACAGCAAATAATACTTAGTGTTCATTGTACGATATTAATAATAGCGTAGGTTATGCATAGAATTTAAATTTATTTTATTTGTACTTAGATCCACCAAGGCTGCAAATAAGTCTGGGTAGATCCCTAAACGTTTCTAACATTAAAGAAGGTTCTGACGTGTATTTCGAATGTATTATCAAGGCTTCTCCGGCCATAATTAGACTTGATTGGGATCATAACGTGAGTATTCAAATTGGAATTTAATTCAAATGTCTTATTATTACGCGATTGAATGAAAAGAAAAAGTAAAAAAACAATCATTGAACTATCATTTTATTTTTTTCAAATATTATTTCTAGGGGACAAGTGTTGGACAACACGAGAGTCGAAGAACAATTTTAAGCAATCAAACATTAGTTTTACAATCAATTACACGCAAAGGTTCGGGAAGCTATCGGTGCATTGCCTCAAATGCCAGAGGAAAATCGATTAGTGATGCCTATCAAGTTGACGTTAAATGTAAGTTAAATGCTTTGCTATTTTAAAAAATGCTCAATGATAACCGCGTTGAATAAATAAATTATAAATACTACCAAAATGTAGAATAATTTAATATAAAATCATGTTACATCATAAAATATTACATTTAAAAAATGATGAGCAAAATCAAAACAACAAACATTTTTTAATTGCAAAATGCTATACTGTACAATTCATGTACCATGATTATAAATTATAATTAATAATATGATGTATAATATACGAATAATATGTAATAACAAACTGTATTGGCTATACGATTACACTAAATTAATGGTAAAGTACTTACACCTATAAATTAAGCAATAAATTAATAAATAAAAAAAAATACGTCACATTATATTTGAATATTATTTAATCGATAATTATAAAAAATAGAAATTCTTTCAGAAATAAATATTACAACGTACATTTTTTATTATATGAAATAAGTTAAATGTATCAATTATTTTTAACATTTAAACTGAATCACTAAAACAAAATTACCACTTAGGTAACATTTTTTTAGAAAAACTGTGTCTTTATAAATATTAACGAATGATAATAGAGCATTTGAATAATTTGAACAATAATTATCAACTTTAATTAACATGCTTATTAAGTTAAATATTGGAGTACGACGTTTGATTTTAAAGAGCTAAGCTACCAAGTATCCATCTAAAATGCAATTAATACAATTCGTATCTAATAAAAAAAAGATTTATATTTAATTTGAAACCTAAATGTCTCAAAATGAGTTTAAACACGATATAAATAAACAACGTGATCTTTGTTTTTTTAAGAACTATATTTTTAAAATTTATTTTCCTCACAAATATAATTTACATTGTAATTTGTAAATTATTTCTTCGCGTATATTTATATTTATACTACTCAACCATGTATGTACGTATGTACCATGTACGTAGCATTTTTTCATTCACATAATTATTGTATTAATATAGCACCAGCTTCTAAAAAAAAATCAATTTATTCCAAAATAATCCAGCCGAAAAATTCTGTGTTCTCTAAATTGGTTAACACACTGTATATAAATCCCTCAACCCAAGTTCTACAACTTTTTTCTATATCAATTTATTCAATAAGAAAAAAGTCAAGTCTGAATCAAAAGAATAGCACCAGGCCGCAAGTTAAAGGAATCCACAATGTGTTATATAATCGTTAATTTTCAAATATAAAGTACTATTTTATTAATTAATTATGACTATATTACAATATATAAATATAATATATTTTTTTTTAATTAATATTTGTTTCAAATTACTAAATATGAATAAAAAAATGTAATTGTTTTGAGTGAGAAGACCTCAACAAAAAGTAATTGCCCAGTTTATATTTATGACTATAATCCGGCCCTTGAGAGAAGTAGAGAATCCATTACATGAATTTTGAATGTTCTTTTTTATGACAACAAAACTAATTCCCCCACCTTTCTACTCAAAATTGTTACTTTTCAAACTTAAAATTGTAATACTTACTTTTAAAAGATATTATATTTTATTTCTAACATTTAATAACTACGTGTGATATATGCTTTGATTTCACTAAATAATTAATCGCATTATGTATACCGAATCTAAATCTAATTTTTCTTCGGAATTTACTAAGCCTAACTTACTAAATTTCGTGCACCAATTGTGTATTGATAGAATATGTATATTTATAAAAATAAATCTTGGGCAAAGTAGAGTAATTCTTACGTAGTAATTTACAAAATCATAAATTAAATTAAATGTTCTTATACATATATAGTTAATATAATACTAGCACAGAGTAAGTCATACAATTTTATATTGTAACATGATTTAAGACTGAAAACTTTAGCTTAACAACAATTAAAATACAAATCAAAATAAATAAAGTACATTAATCTCATACAAAAGTGTATACATATATATTATGTATAGATGTACATATATATGCATATTTGTACTTAGTTTTTCCATGATTTTCAGATGTATTTCAAGTGCATATATTATATTCTCACTAAAATAACTTTTTTATTATTATAAAACTTCTTAGTATGATAATTGCTGTTATATAAATCCAATAATAATTACGAGTATGTATCATCCACAATAATATATTAGTAACGGGATCAAATCAAATTTCTGTCAAAGTAAAAAAGTTTTCGTTTTAAATAAATGTATTTAACTATTAATTTTAAAATATTATAAAGCAAAACTAATAACTATTCAATAAAACATAAATAAGACATTTCAAAAATATTTGGGATTTATTGTAGAAACAATGTTTAAACTTAAAATATGTTCCCTTTTGAAATATATTTTCGATGATATTTAATAATTTTGATAATAAATATTCAAGTAGTCAAGAAATGTAAAAACATTTAATACCTTTCATAAATTATATTAAAAATATATAAACAATTATATAAGTAAAATCTGACAAATATATATATATTTATTTATTTATTTATTTATTCACTAAATTATTTATTCAAACCTGGGCTACATTTTTGATTTTTCAAAGTGCTGTAATGATTTTGTCAAAGATTGGTGTTTGTTTGAATATTTTCGTCTTTTAATTACAAAATCATTCGAAAATAAAATAAAAACATAGCCTTTAATACAACCAACAAAGGCAAAATATGTTGAGCTTATTTGATAGGTCACAAGATAAAACACATCGTTGTTTATCTTATAACTTTCTCGCTCCACCTCAGAGTCTTACAAACAATAAAGGTAATATCGAAATAAGTCCGTAGGTGAAATAAATGAAGAATAAAACAATTTAAATAAAAATTGACAGCTTACGTGAGCTTTATCATCGGTTTTAGAATATACGAGCACGCCATTCTGTTGATGTGGACACAGACACTAGACGTTACCGTAGAGTTGAAATTGATAAAAATCGAGTCTTCAACAATGGAAAACTTTCTATTCTGTTTCTGTTGTGAAAAACGTTTGTTTATCGATTCAAATGCCAATTTTTATACAGCGTCTGCAGAAGCTACGTCTACGTACGCACCACTATTTTTAACAATAGCACGGCGTATGTGTGTACTTCTATCGTAAAATTCGTCACCATTACCGTTTACTAGACATGACGGATTCCCGCGACGGTTGTACCGTTTTCGCGTGCTGATTTATGCATTCCGCAGCGGTTTTCATTTTGTTTTTTATTTGTATTCATTATTTTTCGCTTTTTACAGACGAACCGTCTTGCAGAGCCAACCAGCAACACGTGTACGGAGCGCACAAGGGCGAGACCGCGTGGGTAAAGTGCGACGTCAACAGCAACCCAACTCCGACGTCGTTCCGCTGGGCGTTCAACAACTCCGTATCCGGTCTGATCAACGTGGCCACCTCGGACCGGACCGCGGACGTGATCAAGTTCAGAGTGACGGACTTCGGCACGCTCCTGTGCTGGGCTACCAACTCACTGTCCACGCAGGCGCGGCCGTGCGTCTATCACATCGTGCCAGCCGGTAAGTCGTTTTCATCAACGATCCGCGTGGCAGTATCCGTAAACGAACACGAGTCAGAATTCGAAACCGAAAGTTCGCAAAATGCACACCGCAGGCTGTACGTTTTACCATGTCCGTACGCTTAAAAAAAAAAGTGATTGTGTGATGCGTATTGATCATTGGAAATAAATAATTCGTTCGCGATCTTCTAACTGCATAGGAATCCCTATCACGCCGATTGACATTAATATCGTCATTCCGATCGACGTTTTTTCCCCCGAAACTTATCCTAATATTCGTCCTCTCTATATCGTGTCTGATCTTCTTGTGATCCTCTCTTAATTTCCCTCTTTTTCCAAAATTAGAAGTATGAACACAAGTCCTAAACACGACGTAATACGTTTATTATTGTTCCTCGTAGAAACTGTTCACTTTAAACTTAAAATATTAGAAAATTACGAAAACCTATTTACAAGAAAGGTTACGATTATTCCCAAAGTATTATAATAATTTTCACGTGTCGCGCTAAGTATAACTGTCACGTTTTCAACAACGCACAGTTTGTTGTAGGTTTATGTTCATTTCCAATAAATTAATTTCTATTCAGAAATAATTTATCAAACAATAATTTGTATTATATAATATTGGTTGTATTTAATGTAATATTATTTGGTATGAAAATGTTGTACATTCTACGTGAGCTATAATTATTATACTTCATTGCACGTACCCATATACTAAATCGATTTTAATACATTTCAGATGTAAATTTACCTAAGATTTTACTAAAAATTATGTACCGCCTTCACCTTAACCTTAACCACTTCAACATGTTGTTATAAAGTAATAATTCCACCTTTATGATTTGTATTGTTATATTTAAAAAATAAAAGGTTATACTGTGTAATTGAATCCATGTTGTCAGAAAATTAGTAGGTAAAGGTTATTTATAGAGGGGGGAGGGAGATTTGATATATTTCAATAATAATTATTTTTATTATTACTTTTTTATTTGGTAATTGGGGAGGAGGGTTTAAACCTCCAAATCACATTTCTTACCTATGACACTTACTGAATTTAATGGCAATTGGCTGACAGTGATTGTATTACAAATAACAGATTCTTCAATAAATTATTTTACATTATAAAAATGTAGTTGAAAATAATAAATTTAATTTTTTTTTTCTCAAAATTCTTTATTTTACTATCTGTTTCAATTAGAACATTATGCTAAGTGATAAAAACAATAAATAATGATACTGAAAAAAAGACAGAAAGAAAATGCCTCCCAGCGGTGGTACTTTAATGTGAATATTAATTAATAAGATAATAATTCTAATAAACCAATAGTAAAAATAAAAAAAAATAAATAAATATTAATACTAAACTAATAATTTTAGTATTACCAGAAAGAGATTTTTTTGTGTTATATATTTCTTTTTATTATATCAGTTTTTAAAATTTTACATTTCACTAAGAAACTCGAGAATATACGAATATCCATGATGAGTTATTTCAATACAATTAATTTTTTATAAATATTGCAATAATAACCTAGTTTAAATTAAACATTTTCAAGTTTTCTTTTATTCGTAAATAACATCAAAACATAATTAATAATAATAATATAATTATTAGCTAAATATTGTTAAATTACAATCTAACAACATCTTTAATTTATTTTATTCAATATCGTTTACAGAAGATAACCGATGATTAATCAATATTATATTTAAAAAAATCTAAATGTTTTATTCACACTTAAATAACCGTAAACTTAATCCTCATAGAATTATATTACGATTGAGACTTATGAAGGGAAACTAAAATGCAATACCAAAATTATTTTCTTTCTTGAATAAAATTATTAATTAAAGATTAAAGTCCAGTGGCTAATACTCAAGTATGACATACGAGTATACTCACTATATTCAGAATAAATGTATACTCAAAATTATAACTAAATAACTAAATCAATGTTTATCTTTTAAAATTGTATTTTATTAAAGTCCATAGTACACATAATGTACCAACTATTGTTGGAAGTTATTTATTTTTCTCGATAAACATATCGTTTTCAAATAATAATTTTAACAGAAATAGTGTACCCAATACTTAAAAATATATTAATAATACATACTTTTCAACGTAAAATTTATTAAGTAGTGGTCCTCACTACACAGCCGCATTTATATCTGTTTATGTTCATGGTCCTAAATGGACCGCTAAGCTGATATAGAAGAAGAAGAAGAAGATTTTTTTTTAAACGAAAAAATGTAATTTATATAAAATGTTTTTAAATTTTGTGATTTCTACAATGATTGTATACATTTCGCAATTTGTTCAGTGATTATTTTACACATCGCGAATTGTATAATGAACTTGTACAATCTAGTTACTTTGTACAGCAACATTCTACAATTCGCAATATGTACAAAAATCATTGTTCGAATTGCGAAATGTACAATTCCGGACTTTTTATGTAACATATATAAAATGTGTTGTATAATATGCATGGTATAGCATTTTCTTATTAATATGATTTTATAATAAATAAGAATCTAAAAATATCTACAAACATTCAAAGTAAATTACGGTTTGACATAAACCGAAAATGTATCCGATGTACATACTTATTGTAACTTTCTGAACACCGTATATGCCCCACTTGAATTTGTAAGTTTTTGATCAACAAGATACGAGTACAATTACTAGCTAGTTAGTTAACTTATGCTATAGGTAAATAGTGTGTTGTCGATACCTTTTACTATAATTTATTGCACAACTTTAAAAAGAAATAATTATTAGGATGAAAAAAATCAGAGGTTTATAGAATGTTAAATATTTACAACGAATATTTTTCGTTCTATTAACACATATTGCATTGTTTTTTATTGCATTTTTGAGTGTGGTACACTGAACAAATTGGAATTTTTTTCATTGATATTTGTGATCCAAAAAATATAAGTTCCTTTTTCAAAATCTTGGAACAACTTCAGCACTTGAACAATTTATTTAAAATATGAACTATCGATTCAAAAATAGATTTAAGGTATTAGCATTTACTAGTAGTAGTAGTACTCGTGTGTCGGGTGAGTGTCCGAGATTATGACTAACAATCTCGGACCGCCTGGTTGGCAGAATTTTTATTGGGGCACCCGTAGGTTTTTGCCATGTCCCGGGGAGGGAGGGATGGCAATCTCTCTCCAAAGGCAGTTGTTTCCTGTCCAAGTAGAGAGACTGCGTGTGGCCGGGTTCGAGCCAGCGACGGTACGTATCGTAACCAACGCCTAGCATTTACTAGCTTAACATGTATTTATCTATTAGTATTATATGTGTATGTATGTGTGTATATATATATATATATATATATATATTAGCTGATTTACCTATCTTTACTTAGTTTTGTGTTTTAATTATTTTTATTATTTTAAAGTAAAACAATTTATAACTTTAACTTAATTTTAAAATTTTTATTCATTTTCAATTAAGACATTTTACACAAAATTAATTGTATTTGTTCACGTCAAAAAGTATAAACATGTGTTTTACATGTATGATACTCGTCTCACATTTAATTGGGAGTTTTCAATATAATTTTCAATTTAATATCTTATCAACAATATGTACGAGTATTTAAATTGAAGATGACTGTTTATAGTATTCTATAGTTATTTTTAAAATTTAAAATTTTAATAACATAAATATTCATTTAAAATTGATTTTATAATAATTTTAAATTTTTGATTACAAAAAAAATAATATTCAATGGCATTTGATTAATGCAGTTATAATAGTTAAATTAATTGTTGACGTTTACAAGAGTTGACGTTTTATAAATAATTTGCTCTTGTGTTTGAAAATTATTAATATTGCAACGGTAAACACAAATCAGAAATAAGTTCATTATAATATAATTTTAAAACATTTGATTTGAGTGTTAGGGCAATGAGAATATTGATGTTCCGCAGTTGGCACTTTAAAATATTTACATGTTTGATGTGTCGCCAAAACGATAAAAATTATTATTGAATGTTGGTATCGAACGTCTATTTGTATCAATTTAGTTGACCCTATTTAGGTAACTATTAGGAAAAAAAAAGGAACGATTGTAACAATAAACTGGAACATAAAATATGTTTAATAAGCTTAATAAGCTCGCCGTAGTATTATTGTAAATGTTGTTCGATCCGATCCCTTATATAATTTCAAACTATTTCCGATTTTTTTCCAACCTTAATAATTAAAAAATTCACAAATTTAAATGAATTTAACTAATAAATAACGATTCAAATGTATATGATATTATAGTGCATTTAAAGTGAATTTGATGTAAAAAAAAAAAAAAAAAAAATGAAATAATAAATCTGTAATGTAACGCCGAAAGTCAATGAGCTTGATGAACACACGATGGAAATGCAATAAATAACGTGTTCAGTTTTTTGGCGAAAAGCACGATAATACGATGCGGCTGCTTTTTTAGACCGCACAACAAGAAATAAAATGTTCGAAACTATTTCTCACCGTCTCCGAATTTTATATTTATATTATTGTTAGACTAACTTAACTTATACATTATTATTGTGCGCCGGATATTTCTCAAGTTTGTTTTTATCACTATGAATATAACACGCGAGTCTCACAATGAATGTATACGAGCTTATAGTACTAGGATTCTCAACGGATTGCTAAACATTAAGGTAGATTCTCCTACACTCCTATCATTGTTTTGCTTTAAAGTTTAAGGTACTTCAATGCGTCACTACCACAATTACTTAGTTAACTAAGACTATATCAAAGTACAATGCGGATCCATCGTTCGATATTTAATTTTAATAATATTGTTAACATGTGTATATATATATATATATACACTCGTGTACTGGTTTTATTTATTTCTATTTAATTTTGTCATTTTGATACACATGTCGTCTAATTTAACTGGAAACCATTGGACATGTAAAGTACTAACTAAGGATTGCGATAATTATAAATTAAAACGAAATAAATATTGTTTCGTGTGATGTGCCGCAGGGAGGCCAGATCCGCCCAGGAACTGTATGCCGGTCAACGTGACGAGCACCCGATTTACGGTGCACTGCGAGCCCGGATATGGCGGCGGACTTCCGCAACACTTAGCGTGCACGGTGCGGACTATGACGGGCGAACAGCCGGACGCGATGGAAACCAACTACCACGGCAGGGTCGACAACTCGGCCATCGAGGTCACCGGGCTGCGGCCGTCCACGCGGTACCTGGCCATGGTGTACGCGGCCAACGCAAAGGGCTCCAGCCAGGGCCACGTGCGAGTGTACGTCGAGACGGCTCCCAACCCCAAGGATCCACGTGTCGCCGGTTCGTAATACAATTAAATGCTTGTTGATACTAGGTTCCCGGGGGTCGACCGCGGATAGGCGTGGAGGTTGGAGGGGGTTTGCGTGCATCAAACACCAAGGCACGCGCCTTTTGTTCGACAATCCTGAAACGATTGAGAACCCTCTTCGGTTTTCGTTTGACATGAAGCCTGAAATCTCGTCCAATAAACATAGGGGTAGACACAGTACACACAATAAACACAGTACACGAATTTGCGACGAACATTTTTCCGATTTTCGGTCAGCACAACTATAATATATCACGTTATTTACATTTTTACACGAACGAGAGAAAATTTTGGTCGTAAACTACTGTTTACACGGAGTCATTCCTTTATGATTTAGGCTGCTCCGTGGTGTGGCGCGGTTCGAAGGGCCGCGTAGGTCTATCCGGTCGCCTTCCACCCTTTATGCCAGATCCCCGTCGTTAGCCAAGTTTTCGCAAATATGAGTGTCAGAGCTAGGTTTGATCTTATTATCGCTCTACAACTTAATTGGCATTTGTTGACTTGAGTTTAACGCGACTTGTTTTAGACCGTGGACGACTTGTTAGAAACGAACCCGGTGGGAAATGATAAGAATAAATGTCAGCACATAAGCTACAATGAGGCCATACATACCTGTATAAGATACTGAAATAATATAAAATCTAAGACGTTATACAATAATACCGCTGATATAAGATGTATTGTGGAGCATCATAAATATTAACATTTTAAAACACAATTTTCCGACTCGTGATTTAAACTATTTTCCATACTTTACGATTTTTTGTACAATTTAGTATAATTTTTTTTTTAAGCTATTGCATAGCTTTTATCGCAGGCCTGGTGAAGTGACTGAAAAAAAATTTTTCGTAACGAAAAAACGTGACCACTACCTGTGGAATCCCATAATCCTCTCTGTCTACCGCGCAGCGATTCCGTATTGTCTACCGTGCTATCTGCGGTCGAAGGTCATAGGCATAAATATACATAATATACGCCGTATTTTCCAGATATTTGGAGAATATTAAATCTCAAACTTATATTTCATATTTTAGTTATCATAGGCCTATAGTTTCTATAATACAAATTCCTGAATAACTAGAATAATAAAAAAATTAAAATTATATCAACTTCTTATTTATTTAATATGCAATAGCTTTATCGCGGCAGTCCCCGAATGCCACTAACCGGTTATTTTTTTACAGATGCTATTAATTATTTATCAGATATATTTGTTTAAGTGGCTAAAAATGCGATGTGTTGAAATAATAATAATAATAATAATTTTTATATATATTCTAAGTAATCATCAAAATAACTATCTGGTATCCGCGGTGTTCTGATATTTTCGTAATAACTTTGTGATACTTGCTAGATAATTTATTTGTACTGTAGTAAAAATAAAAATAATACCACATGCCGCACGAGCAATATGATTTTTAAGAAAATAACGAGATAATGGATATTCCTGCAGTGTCCTTGTTATTAGAAATAAAAATTTTCCGTTAAATCCACGAAATCAAAAGAAGACATAAAATAATATTCGGACACTTATTTTATAGGTGTGAAATAAATGTCTTAGTCATTAGTGTAACATGTTTATCATTAATTGAAAGCGTGCTCAACATTTTGCTAAACATAATTCTGGTCACGTAAAAACTTTCCCTTCCCATTTCTTCATTACCTTACACCATTACAGTTTTTTTCTCGTACATATAGTAATAAAACCACTCTCTGGATATAAATTTGAAGACATGGTTCTCGACCACTCTTTAAGTTTTTTAAAAACACTTCAGTTCACCCGATAAAATTCATTTTGATTTTTTACATTTACTTTCAAACATATTTATATAATGCTAAAACTTAATATAATTTAAAATTGAGCTTTATTAATTAAAATAGAGAACCACTTTATTGGCACAAATTTCTACGTAAATACGTATTTACTGATAAAACGTCTTAACGGTGAATTCTTTCTTATTTATATTTATGGTAAATTCTTAAACTGCATTTCTTGACTATAATCGAAGTTCATAGAAAATATTTTTAATCAACTACAAAATAAGTCTTTGATAACTTTGAAAGTTGCTTGTAACACATTTTCAGTATTTTGTTTCATCAAACATATAAAATATTAGATATCTTATAACCTTCTATATATATATATATATATATATATACAAAAATAATAATTGAGTATTTAATTTTTTAATTGACAAAATTTAACTTAATTAACAATGTAAATTTGACAGTAATTATAAAGCTTATTCAAAATACAAACAAACAATCTATATTAATATTGCACAACTAAACAGCTAATAGCAAATACATCAATTTGATAACAATTAATTTTAACGATGATTAAAAACCAAATATATATTTATTATACGATAATTTTTAATATTTTTCGTTCATGATTCACACACAATGACAATTATTTTGTTAAGCTCAAGTAAATATTATATACGAGTATATTTTACGATAATTATATTATAAATGATAATAAATATTACTTTTGTTTTTCTTTCCACCCAATCCTAGGTGATTCAACGAGCACCGCTACCCGATTCTCAGACGCCGCACACATCGGTATTTTGTTACTTGGATGTTGTTTTGTAGCAGTCTGTGCAATGGCGGTGGTATACGCCAAACGATTGGCAGCCAACGTTCGTGGACGATCAGCATTCCGGGAACGGCAAACTGTCAGAATTCAAAATGGCGAAGAAATTCGATTTGCAGGGTCCAAGGGTGTCGACGAACATCCAGTTGTCACAAGTTAGTGAAAACGATTATGGAAGGGAAAAAACAGGTCCCTGTAGTCGTGAAATATTCAATTTAAAAAACTATCTCCGGAACCGTCCACGATAGATTTTTCCGACCTGAATTGATTTTTTTCCATTTTTTTATTTTTTTTTTTTTTATACACATATACGTGTGGTTTTAAATTTTGAACACGTGACCAAATACTAATTTAACACTGTCAAGCTTATAGTGTCTTGGTCGATCACTATCGACATACCTAAAATAACCCATATACACAAAGTGTAGTAACGTGAATGAAAACATTTTAATGATTTTAAACACTTTTTTCCCCTTTTTCGTATCATTTTGAGTTATAATTATACATTAATTTTATTTGAAGTTATACGAATTATATAGCGAATATAGAAAAGGTGAATAATAATAGCACGTAACCAGTAATGTTCAAAATAAAAAATTAAGTCACGTGAACACAATAAAATAGTGAAATTATGAAAACAACTAAAAAATAAAGATTATTAACATTATTTTAACACGCATTAATAATATTTTGATGTAATAATAATTAGCTTTAAGAATGAATTAAGTCGTTTTATTGAAACGCATGCGAACTTAAAATTAATTATATTTAATTATATTATATGATTGGAATTTCTCATGTAACGTGTTACAGCCTTCTGGAGAACATTTAGAAGCATAAAAGTAACTTAATAATTTTATTATTTTTTATAGAATAGATAGATCAAATAAAATATTATACAAATTTATTATATTTTTAATAAAAACAAACTGTCTAATAAAACAGTCATACAGTAAATAATGTAATTCATAATAAAGTATCTTATTACAAAAGTTATTTACGATAACGTTAAAATACAGCAATATAGGTTTAGAAATTACCGATATGGCGATATTAATATTAATGGGCCATTAAACTCGATTCACAGTATTCTTCTAAAGTAATCCGAATCCTATAAAACAATATAGTAAATTATAGAATCAAAACCGTTAACTGTGCATGTATATATTATAGCATACATTGTTATACGAGTTTAATCGCAGACATCTACTAGTTTCGAGTGTAAAAAAAATCCCTATGCTACAAATCCGAACTGTCGAATTAGTAAATTATGGCTTTTATACGTGTGATGGAAGTACACAAACCTAGTTAATATTCATCTGCAGTATTATGACGTTTTGATTTCACATCAGACGTTGTTTTCATCAAAGTCTTTTTATGTAACTGGACTCAAAGTATATCCAGGAGTTCTGGAATCACGACGAAAAATAGTTCAAGAAATATATGCACACGTCCTGTGTAACCATTCAACTATGCGCTAACTAACAACTGGTCAAACAGGTAGTCCATGGGGACGACTACAAATTGGTTCCCAATTGTCGAATTGGTTCCCGGGTTGTCTAAAGGTAACATACGAGTTGGTTCCCGTGTTATCTACAGATAACATACGAATTGGTTCCCGCAAACTTTCGCAACAATTTCCTTCCCATTTATTCAGACTTAGGACTGTCTAGAATTCAAATAAGTTCGAATAGTTCAAACACTATATAGAATACTAGGTATGGTTAAAATTGTTGCTCAGTATAATATATTAATATATACATAATATACGCTACATACGAATATGTCAATAATAATTATTGTGGTTGCAATAAATATGTAATAATTATGTAATAATAAGTATTAATAAATAGGTAAATATATTAGAAAAAAATTAGTGTGGTATGAATTTACAACACACATTTTTAGCGAACTGTAGGTTCGAAATTCGGCCCTCTCTCAATTTTTTAATATTTTCATCAATAAACTTTTCATTTTCAGCAATTTTTTTCGACTTTAATTTAAATGAGCTTCTTTGCTTTAAGTATGTTTTGCACTGCACTACTTTTAATTGTTCAATCAATAAAAAAATATTTGGGTGGACGGAATAAAATCTAGAATTCAGTTTTCCATGGAACGATTCGCAACCGTTTGTTGTTCGTTCTGAAGTGGCTGAAAAATCTGCCCAAATTTTTGGTAAAAAATCACAATCATTTTCAATATAATTTTCAAGTACATAATCAAAAAATGTATCAAGTTTTTCATGTACTGGTTTTATTGCCATCAACTCAACATAAACGTTTTGTATTATATTAGGTGGCAATAAAGGTAATCCGAAAAAGTATTTCAATATTTGCCCAATCTCTGAATCTTTATTTTTAAATTCATCTGAGAGTCCTAAAGATTGAATTTTTCTCCACCGCGCCTATCCTAAGTGGAATCTACATCCTCTTAATTTAGACTGTGGCCAAATTTCAGATACTGCCAGGAAAATAGCCTTTTCAAAATCAGCAAAAATAATTTCAGGCCTCATGTGATGTTCTACAAATCGAAATACTTGTATATAAGTAGTATTGTTTTTGTTGGGCAGTAGGAAAAAACCTAATGGAAAATTTTCTTTTACACCATGAATAGTAAAAAGCTGGTAAATCAATTTTGGGCAACTTTTAAAAGTTCAATCAACAAACACTGTTTTCATTTTAAGGAGTATCTCTAAATTATGTAAACAAGTAAAAATTACAATATTTGTTTCACAATTATTAATATATTTAAAATTTTCACCACGATTTGTTATTACATCATAATTATCTAATGCTTCATGTAGTTCTGTTAAAGTCTAAGGTAATTTAGGTAACTTACTTGATCGACAAGCGTGAATATTTTGTCTTACTCTAAAAACGTCATGCGCTGTAAGCTGTTCAATATCACTATTGACTAGTAACTCTTGGCAAATTAATTTTGTTGGACGTTCAAGGTTTTCCTGAGCTTTTCTTTTTAAGTTATTGCCTGTCCAATGTTTTCACTATCTTTCTCATGATTGTGTTCGAGATTACATTCTTCAATATTATTTAAATTATTTATTTTTAAAAACAATTTGTATTTTCTATTTGTACAAGTCCTAAGTTCCATATTTCCCGATAGTTGTTTTTTAAATCCGTATTTGAAACCGTTAATAACGAAGAGTTTTTTGTTTTTTTCACTGAACATCACTTACATTTTAACGCACGCGCTAGGTTAGTTGTCACAAGACTGATGAAATATAATCAACCTATTAGATATAAAATTATATTTATAAACTTTCCCAGACATCGTAAAACCTAATAAAATATTATAAGATTATCGATTGTACATATACGTATCTTGTAACAGTGAGTTGTAGACTGATAAATCGATAAGTTATTTTATTCGGGAACCAATTCGAACAGTTGTATACTGCAAAGTTTTTTTTTCGGGAACCAATTTGTACACAATTAATTGACCCGGGAACCAATTCCACGTTTGCCGCCCATGAATATGGTGTCCGAATACCTAGTGTTTACAAATCGCAATAATCACTAGAAGAATCGTCAAGCTACTCCTTCGTAATCCGAGAACGTTATTCATATGCAGAATTTTAAAATTTTAAATATAACGTTGTCTTTTAGATCAGTGCATATTTAAAAAGGGTATATAGGGTTGCATAACTAGTTCAATCAAAACGCATAAGCCAATTTCATATTTATTTCTTATTTCTTATTTCATAAGCATTCCATCGTGCGCGGTCGTATGTATAGCGCCAGGAAAATTGTCACAGATTCCGGACGGACTTATTATTATTACCCAAACCTGTTTATCGGAGTCATAACGAAAAGTTGACATGGAAACCTTTTAGTAACTGAACAAACTGTTTGTCCTTTGGTTATTAACAGATAAGTTACTTCGTGCGAAACGGGAACAAGTGAACGATTTCAGATTTCCCTCCCTAACTTAACTACAAAGATAATCGTGTAAAAACAACTTACACAATAAATGTTTTAAAATCGAACAGTCGATAAAAGGAAGTGAATCGGCCAATATAATCAGCTTTTAAAAGAAATGTTTTTTTCTTCAGCCAATAAGAAAAATGAATTGAAATAAAAATGTTCAACTATCCTTGTAAAAACTTTTACGTCATACACTATATTTATCGAGTTCCACGAATAGACGCTCTGTTTTCTGAATATCAACGATAAACCACGTTCATCAAAATCTTGATGCAAACTATTCCAGTGCGTTGATTTCCATTATTTTTGGCCTAAATATTTATAAATTTACAATTTCGTACCTTTTTTGCGGAAAAAATTATTAAAATTATGGTTACTTCTGCAGGGAAAGCAAAATAATTGACTTATCAAGATAATCAAATGCTAAAATATATTTGAAAGGATCTAAAATTTAATTTGAGTTCAAGATAGTGTTTGCTAGTCTACTGGGTGCAGATAAATTAGATCACTGATTTTATAAAATAAGAAAACATGCATCTTTGAATAACCAATCTAATATGCATAAATAGGTTAAGCGAAACTTTTCAGGGGACTCATAAATCCATTATATAAAAAAAAACTTTTGAAGTACAATTCAAACAACTATTTATATTTTAAATATATGTATGTATGCACTGGATGCACCCATATTATATTATACAACCATACTTATGAATGAACCGAAAATAATTGTTTCTTTAGTTTTCCTAATCAGTTTCAGCAAAAATTATATTTTTACATCAAGTTGCTTATGAATATAGGCAAATATTGTTGTTCAAAAATGTTAATGTACAACTTTGTAAAATCCAAATTACATAAATTCTTGTTGTTAAGTACAAGGAATTACAAAAATATTTTCTTTGAAAGTACAGATTCAAATTAACATCCTTAAGAAATGTTAGCATAAAATATTTAAACGAAAATTTATTTCTATGCACTTTAAACTTAATTCATCTGAAACAAATTTCTGCTAAAACAGTAATTAAAATGCATCTTAAACAACTACGATTTTATGATTAATTTTTGAAAAAAAATAAAATAAAAAGTATTTAGATAAAAATATATTTTGTTGATAACTTTTAACATTATTATATAATATTAATATTTTTGAACAAAAATTATTTCCATAAAAATTTAAGAATTCTACGCTTTACAATAAAATTAAAAATGCAAATTAAAATTGACAATTTATCTTTTCATGATATGTCATTTTATAAGCTGTATAATATCCGGAAAAAAATTAATTTTTAATAGATTTATTTAAATTATTGTAAATAAAATTTTTGAAAACAGTTAAATCAATTAAAGTATATTTATTACAAAATTCTTTTGATATTTTATTTAATGGGCAATCATGAGTCTATGTAGGTATAGAGTCTATTAAATTTATATACAAATTAATATGTAGTGATTCTTAAGCAGACTTTTGAATAGTAAAAAGAATTCGATTTTTTTTTTAAATTATATATGTAATTTCAAAAATCAATTTATTGTTTTCTAAATGTTCTACAAAAATATGAATTTAACTTGGTTAATTAACAAAATATATAATAATTTATGGTTAAAATATAAAAAATAATTTAAAATATTTGGTTTTTACACTACCCTTCAATATTTTTTAAAACGACATTGTATTTTCCATTGCCACTTTTAATGTTTGTTTTTTATTTATTCGTTTTTATTTTTTTTGTTATTTTTTATACAACATTGCAGTTATTTTGCTTTTTTAAACGTAAAATAATTAAATTACTAAATTATGTTTTTCGTATGAAAAAATTAGCCATTTTATAATCGTTATTCATTTTTGAGTTTAAACTTATTGGCCATTACGCGTTTCTTAATGAAATTTAATTAACTTTTATTCAAATATGCTTAAAGATTAATTTATTATTTAAAAACTTTTAAAAATTATTAAAAAATTATCAAAATCTATATAGTTTTAAAGATAGACTGTCACTAAATATAAACTGTAGCACAATATTAACCAGTCATATGATTAAAAATATTCTTACCGTATATATTTTGTATGGATTAGATTTTCTGAACTTTGGGTATCGGCACCACTGCTAACCACACACATCTAGAAAACCATTATTTTTATCTAAGAAAATGTTCTCAATACTCTCCTCAGCTTTTTTTTTTTATTATTTTCAGTTATTGCGATTTTATTTATCGTTCTTATGTATTATTAAACTATTATTAATATTTTAAATTACTAATTTTCTGTTGTTATTCTGTATATTAATTTATAAGTTTAATATTTTTAATCTTAATTGTTGAACTGTAATAGCATTTACTAAAAATTCTAAAAGAAAATATTTTTATTTTTATCAATCACTCAATATACTAATAAAGATAATAAAAATTCTTATTATTTATATTTATTTTAATAAATATTACGTTTATTACAAATCCAGAATGAATGATATTAAACAAACGGTCCCTCTAACTTTCTAGATCTTCAATGTCAAATGATATTTGCTCTGTTTCTCTGTTGATATTCTGTTTTATTAAAAAAATACGCATAAAATCAGCATATTACATAAAATTTCTAATAGATTAAATTTCGTTTCATCCAAGGTCTCGAGAAGACAGCTCTTGCCGGCCATGTACCTTTGGCCAAAATATTATCTAATATTGGAAAATAAGCTTCTTCGATCGGCTCATTCCAATGAGTCTGGCGAACCACTGTATTCGTATTATTGCTTAACTATTCCATATTATATCTGTGTAAAATTAAAATGAATATTATAGACGATATTGTGTAATTGAACTAATTGAAATCAAGTATTCAAAAGTCGTCAATTTGAAGTTTAATTTTTCGAAAAAATTGATTACATAAGACATGATTTATTTCAGCAATATTACTACAATCACTTCCAAAGTAATTAACATCAATGATGTACATTTTAATTTGTATTCAAAGAAACAGATTACAGATTTTTAATCAACTCAACTGGCCACGGACTGTTGGTGCGTGTAATAAAACAATTTTTCGCGTCTATCTTTATTGAGAATATTACGTGGTTCTTGGTACAAGTACACCACATGTCAACGCCAATGATGAAGATTCATATATATCTTTCGAAAAATAGACGATATTTTTCTTTCGTTTTAGATTGCTAGCAGTATAATTATGTGGTATTACGATGAAAGCCTATCACACAATATTTTGAATTAATCTATAACGAGCAAGGCTCTGTTATTGAGTTAAAACAACAGCAAAACCTGAGTAATTAATCCGTAGAAAACGAAAATCTAAGCTAGGTGTACGCTAAGTATGCAAATAAATTATAATTAATATCGAATGTCGAGTAAATAATAATCTACGGAGCAACGTCGGAGAAAATTCACTCTGATGTATCATAATATACATACGTTACGTATCCGTAACACCGGTCTATAATAGATTATTTTTAACAAATCAAAATAATTTCGCGTGAGCGCTTTAGGTCACACAAACCCAAACCCTTTCATCTTTGCACTATCCAGCTTAGTACTTCCAATGTAAAATTTTAACAATTTACGTACCCTAGAAATGGCTTCAATAACTTCCGATTCTCCCCTGGCACGAGAGAATACCAGTGAATTCATATACATGGTCGGAAACATCTCGGCGTGTGATGACAATCGCAAATTTCGCTTTTCCGTCAAGTGCATTTAACCACGACCAATGTGTAAACGAACATATACAGTCACGTGGCAGGTGGCAGTACATAGATACATGCAGTATGAGGACGTCGATATTCTTAGTGACTGCAAAACTCATAAAAACGATATTGAGAACAATACGAACCATCCATAGTTACAACATATTTAACAACGCACATTTATCGAACGCTATTAATGTCCAAAATGTTTAAATATAATTGGTATATTATTGCTCTAAATATATATATATACCGATTCATCAAAACTTCAGTAAGTTTCAAAGCCGTTTTACAGTGGTTGGATTTAAATACCGGAAACGACAAGTTTTTACTGAGCGATTCTGAACTTCGGACACCAGTGGCTTATACTTGTCTTATCTGGATGCATACAAAAAAAAAAAAGAAATTGGGATAGGTTTTGTTGTACAGCTCATATTTTTCGGACAATAATATTAAATATGAGTTAGACATCTATATAACGAGTAGTTATATTAATTATATATATATATTGTGAGCTATTATAGATACAACTTAATTTAAACATACGACTCAATTTGGAATTAATTTTCTTATAAGTTATAAAACTTTAAGAAACTTACCAACTATTCAGTGGGTACTTCAAAGTATACGTTTTCGATGAAACAATGATCGGTAGGACGATCGAATAAATATAAAATATCATTTTCGTCCGCTATGGTACTTTCCTGACTGTTCTGTACACACACACACACACACCACATATATATATATATATTAATAGTTTCCAAGGTTAGAACCTTTTTTTCGAGACATATTATTAAAATCACAAACGAAATTATTTAAAATTACACTTATCAAAAAGGAAATAATTGATTCATTAGAATATATTACATTATACATTGAGAAAACCTAAAATTGAATTCTTTTACGATTATTTGACCAAATATATACACGTAATCATATTAGATAATTTAAATACAATGCAATCCTTTCGTTTTTCTGAATACAATGAAAATGTATAATACATGTATACATTATGAAGTATAATTATCTATTGAATCTAATAATTAATATAAACTAAATATATATATATATATATTATATATAAATAATTATTCCTTTCACTATATATATCTAATAAAATAACTATATACATATATCGTTTTTCTAGTTAGTTAGTAATATTAGTTATATTAAACTAATAAAACTAATATTAGTCATAATGTATTTGTAACTAAATGATAAAGTAGCTTAATATAAACGTGTACCTAAATAATTAGGTCACGAGATCATCCTCGTCTAAGGCTGCATTGGAGTAATGGTACTACGTTAAGGTTATTTTGATTGGTAATATTGTGTAATATTGTTTTTATTATTCGAGTAATATAGCCATAAATCATACGGAGTATATTTTTATTTATTTTTTGTACTTATAATATACAAAAATATTTTCTATGTTCTATTTTTTAAAAAATACATTTTAATAGTTACATGTATACATTTTTACAATACGAACTATTCAAATAATTGGCTTAGATAAAAATAATTGTGTAATACTTAAGTCTATATAGCATATAAATATATTATACCTGAGAACTTCTGAACAAGTAAAATAAAAGTAATTCTGAGAAGATTCTTATAAATAGTTACTGCTTGTATTTAATACGGGATAATAAATTGGATACTCACTTTTATGATTGTTCGACCTTTAGGTGATATGTCTTTTTTTATTAATATGAATTACAATTTAAAATATTGTACTTATACTCATAATAAATAACAAAATAAAATGGGCTCACTTGCTGAATAATTGTTTTTTTTTATATAAAAGCCGTAGATTATCAAGCTAAAGCTAATTATAAATTTTCAGTAATAATTAACAACCCATTTTTGTTTGAATATGGATAAAAATTTAATTACCTATTTAATAACACGTCTAGATACGAGTATAAATTATATTATTTATTTGTTTAATAGAAATTGTTATATGTATATTTAAAAATACATTGTGTATTATAATACAAAAATAAAAATAGTTAAATAAGACTAAAAATATTTAAAAAATTTAAAAATTACCATTATCAGTGAATTTCCGCATTTGACAAATAAAACTAGGTACTAATTTGACCTCTCAGATATCACTCTTTATACCTTATATATCTACCAAAACAATATATTTGACCAAATTCGCTAAACATTTTCCCTCAATATTTTATTAATAAATCTTAAACGATTTATCCATCTTGGATTAAACATACTAGGGTTTCGGAAAAGAAACCATGCTACCCTAAATATACTGTATTCGTAAGAATTTTAAAAAACAGGAAATTATGAAGTTTTTCGTTTGTGAAATTGTCGTTTAAAATATTGATTAATATGAAAAATATATTACATCAACTATGTAATAAAAAATTAATTGTCATCAATAATAAATGTGACCGCTTGCACGAACACATTTTAACTTATTACCAAATTTCTTTTACAAATAGAAAAATTACCATACTATAGGGTTAATATAATACAGAGCGTTCGAGGCGACATTACGGATCGTGAAAGAATGTGAATGAACTCAGTTATAGGTCATCACACTTCTCTATTTTACATAAGTAAATATACAAGATAAGGGGGCTTAGTAAAGCATCGGCGTCTTCCGACCAGACTTGGAAAAGTGGGTCGGAACAGTCCCGTTCCACAATGTGGTGCTTGTGTGTTCGCCGGGCCCTAACATTACAAATATCGGGAATATTATACGATATGTACAATTATTGGTTAGACTTGATTAAGCGGTACTTCGGTGACGAACCGAATCCGGGAAGGTCAACTTGATTAAGTGCCTCGGTGTTTTGGGAGCGCTGAAAAGTGCTGTTTTGGTGACGGTTTACTTCAGCTTCGGGTCAGGTACCGTCCGTTGAGTCCGGGGCCGTCCGTATGTCGAAGAACCGTTGATGTCGCACCGAGAGGGTACGTGGATCACAATGTAGTGTCGACCGTGATTGCACTTCGAGAACGTTCGCTAAATAATGTTATTTAGTAACCGATTAGCCCTGAGAGATGTAATCCGGGAGACGGCGCCGTGCGGGATGACGTGCAGGCAATATACCGTCACGATTGATGGCGGCGACAGGCCGTGCAAGTCCGTTGTAGTCGGGCGTGTGGTAGATGGGCACTGTTTGCTTCCACGGCGGACGATGCTGGTAATCGTAGCGACGTTGTGTTAGGCTTTCGGCTGCGGTGATGGTTCCGGACTTCGGATTGGATGGATAGGATCACTTGTAAAGTCGTCGTGGCTCCTAGTATTTTCGTTATTCTTCCTTCTCAAATTTCAATTCTGCTCTTTTGAAGGATTTGATTGGTTTCTTGAGAGTTGATGTGGAAGTTTGAAGAGGTTGAAGCAGTTGATTTTATCGACGGCGGGCGTCGCTATATAAACATGTTACCGTACCGACAAGTGACCGTTTGCATAATCGGTTCATTCGGTGTCTTGTCGCGTCTTTGTTTCTGGTGATAGCTTAACTTCCCTTGTCTCGATTTAGTCGTAGGTAGTGTCTATGGATAGGTATTTTCAACCCCTATCCATTGATACCACCCCCCATCACCGTAAGTTGTACTTTGGTGTTGTTTCTTAGTGTTTTCCTTATAACGGCCTATGATTGGTCAATATTTATTATTGTTGTTTGTTGGTCCTGAAAAGGACCATTTTACATGTGTGTGTGTGTGTGTGTGTGTGTGTGTGTGTGTGTGTGTGTGTGTGTGTGTGTTATAAATGTTCCGTAACAACTTATAAATCTAATTTCCGATCTAATTTGATATTGTCTTTTCACTTGACGGTTAAATCGCAGAATAAAACAACATTATTGTAAAATTATTAACATTACACCCCTCTAAAATCTAATCAAGTACTTATACACAAGACCGCAAGAACCATTTCACTGACATCTGTCCAAGATAAACGAATATATTTCGTACATATTGAATCATTGTAGTTCATATTTTTAATAAAACATTTATCATTATATTAACGTAATTTTCCAATCCATCGTAAGTTTAGCTAATAAGAAACAGTATAAGGGGACTTTAAAATATCTTTAAAAAATATATAAAACAATTATATAAATTGAGTATACAATTAAATTTCATTTTAAAACTTGAATCTATCGCAAATATAATTGATTTTTCAATATTATTATTATTTTTTTTTTCATTCTGTTGACATTTTCGGAAAGTAAATCTACAAAAATTATTCAATCAAATTGAAATTTATAAAACTAAAGTTTAGTCATTTAATTATATTTTCTCTGAGTTTGGAAGCTAATTTTGTAATGATTATGTATACATTTTATTAGTAGTTTTTCCGATATAAAAAATAACAAAAGTTTTTATTTCTAATTTCTAAATAGGTATATACGAGTATAGTTTTATTTCATACTAAAAACTATAAAATTTGTTCAATTTTGATTATTATAAGGAATTACAAATTAAAACATGGTGCATAAATAATTAATATAAATTGCCGTTTTATTTTATAATGAATAATTTCATACCTTTTTCATTTATTTTATTTTTATTTGAAGCAATTTACATTAAACAATTAAAATCAATAATTAATGAATTAACAACAACATAATACTCATACTATAACGTAGATATTCGTTTTTAAAAATATATTCAAATAAAACTTAGAACTTATAAGTTTTATATAATTATTATTATTTACATTACTGAAATACAATATTATTTATAAATATAAAAGCTTACAAACCTACAGGTGTCTTGCATTACGTAACTTACTCAGATCCAACAATCCTTTTATGAATAGTCAATAATTATGTTCTACATCAAAAAATAACAAAATTACATTTATAATACGTTCACATAATAACTATCATTAATACTGTACATAATATGTTTTACTATATTTCTAATGGCATAAGATAGCAAAAACCGAATGTTCTGTATTCAATGTCACAGTTTAAACATACAACATTACTGATTTCATTTATAACATTCACAAAATTCAATAAATTGAATACAATACCAACAATAATTTACAACAGAATAAGAATTTCTCAAAAATATTTGACAATAAAAATCATGATTCTTTGAATCGGTTTGTTTTTGCATTCTCATGTTTTTATAATTTTTTTTATTATTCGTTTGCACAATACATTGTTTTTAACAGAAATGCTATTAGTACATAAATATTATTAATTTCATAATAGTTCCTTTATCGCTGAATAAGGTTATAAGAAGACTAAATGTTTATACACAGATTGTTTTTAATTTAAAAATATGAAAAAAAAAAATGTATCGAGCAACGAGTACACAAATCATTGTGCAGTGGGTATCTTTATAAATCGAAATTGAAAAGGTTTTTTGTTTATATTATAACGATTTTAATCGTTACATATTACACCTCGGAATAATAACCATAATTAATTAAAGTACTTGCTGACGAATGATGACCGACCTTCGACTTGGATCACCTGTTTATGTTAATCGTTTGTTGTGTGGTTCACGAAATACTAAATATTCATATAGACACTCAAAAAATTGAATAAGGCAAATGTCGTTAATTTTTTTTTTTTTTTTACTACAATCAAAGCAGTTAATCAATTTATTTAATATTATTCCAAATGCATGTTTTATCTTAATCGACCGAAGTATTCAACATTTCTAAATACATTTTCAGCTATTTATTATTTCGTGTAAATAATTACAGTCACTAACAAATCACGCATTAATTATAATTTTAAATGTTTAAGCCCATATAACTTGAAAAATGCTCATTATATTAAAATGCAAAACAAAAACATAGTTTTGAAAATGTTATTCTAAGCGTAGCAATAATTACAAACTCTTAATTTTCCATTTAATTAATAAATAATAAATGATAAATAATGATTAATAAATGTTTTACAATTTCCATAAGAATCCTAGTGTTCTTATAAAGTGATAGAAATATTACCGAGCGTCTATACTGAATCGTATTGCCAGTAATTTAATAATAAACGTGTTGAATAAAGGTGTGCTACACTCCATATTTATCCAAAACCTGAAACACAAATATTATTGTATTGTTAAAGTGAACATGTTTTATCAATAAAGTTGTTAATAAATAGTTTTTTATAGGGTATAAAATATTTAATTAAAGGATAATTTGTTCACTTTATAACTTTATAACTTTATTATTATCACTAAACTGTAACTCATATTCATTTAAATTCATATGAGTTTAGTTAATAAAAATAATTAATGACACTTCCGTTGTGTTTTCAGAAGTTGAAAGTGGAATACCAATTGGATCGAAAATACAAATAAAAATTCACGAAACTGTACAAAATGGACAATGTAACGACATTGCTTCAGAACCGTCGTATTCTGTATTATCAATACAAAACAAAAATACTTCACGTTCGTTACAGGCTAGTATTAGTGTTAATAATAATATAAGCATAATAAATCACTAATTAGTTATGATTAAAAATTAAAGTTATATCAACTAATTCACTAATAGATGTGGATTAAAATATAAAACTACTTAAAGTTACTTCTTAAATTTTGTAATTTAGGCTATAGTATAAAACTGTTTTTAATAAATATACAATTTAGTATCTACCAAATTAATTTTTTTATAAATTATATAATTTTGTGTCTTTTCTTACTACAGATATCTATTAAATATTTTTGCCTCTTTAGATATTAAAAAGAAAATATAATGTAATATTATAAATAGCAAAGATTATAGGAGAAAACTTTCAAAAATTAAGAAATCAATACGTATTTTAGTATACGTTCAAAATAGATTTATTTCTGTCATACATTTTTATTGTGGATAATATGTAATCTATAATTTAAGATTTTACCTAAAAACTTTTGCAGGATTTCAAAAACACACGGTACTTTTTATTTTTCAAATGACAAAAAAATAAAATTTGACATCATTCATCTAAAATCATAATAATTATTTTTGTGATAAGGCTTAACTTTCTAACCCCCTAACTCTGCCATTTCACCATTGATATCTACAATAAGCATATTAAAAGAAATAATTATAATGATACATTTTTATTTTACTTAAACTTGAATTCCAATCCTGCATTTATTGTTGAAAGTAAAGAAAACTGAATCCTCGATTCATATATAGGTAAGACTAATATATTCGAGTAAATAACAGTATAGGAAATAACTCTAATTCCCTAGAAAAAAAATATGAATTTAAAGTATAAGTACATGAAAAAATTAACTGTTTAAATTAGGTATTTAACAATTAATACGATAACCTAAATAGTAATTTTCTTTAGAACATTTAAATATTTTAATTTTTATTTTTCGTACTGTTATTATAATAGTTATTATTATTTCAGTTGGAAGACCGTGTGAACGACAAAAATAACGTCAGGTTCACTTCACGGACGCGGAATAGTAATCAACTAAAGACATGTGAATCGTTTGTTGTTTATCCCAACCACAAATCGGTCCCAACACAAGATATGGTGTACACCAGCATGGCCCAACCGTACACGGAAATAGAAAGCATTGTGTAAATTAGCATAGTTCATTTTAGGTAATTATCAATGATTTATTTATTTTATTTATCTATAAGAATAACATAATACAACAAAAATAAATTTGATAAAATATAAGCTTTTTTTTTTGCTCATATTTTATAATCAGTACCTTTAAACATGCACTATTACAATTAAATACAATTAAATGTACTAGATGCGTAAACGAGTACAATATACCACATAATTATAAGTATGTTTAATAAATTATTATAATTCTATTTGTAATAGCTATATGAAAAAATTAATGACAGATAATAACAATACAGCATAAATACTCGTTTTAAGTTTAAGAAATAGTTTTCAACAGAAAAAATAATATTAAATAAGCACAAGTATAATTTTAGGTTTTAAATATTATTCTTAAATTATTTGGATAGCATTTAATCATCAATCAAACACAATATGTTATTTAAAACTATAATATCTATTTAAAAATAATTTTATTACTATTTAATCCTTAAAAAATTTTTTTTTATTGTAATGTATTACGTATCAGTTTAAAAGTTAAAAGATAATAAATAATAATGTATACATAGTCAAAGAAATGATATTAAAACTTATTAGTTAATCTACTGATTATAGGCTCTCTTATTACAATCGAGATATTAATCAAAGTATTACTATACTTTTAAATTAAATAAAAGTAATCGAAGTATTTAAATCATTTCATATTTCCACTCACCAAACATTTCAAAATACTAACTAATAAAATTCATGACGAATATAATTAATTTTAAACAGCTTTCAAGTGTATTTTCTTATAAATTCGCAATCGAGATAATAGATCGACTCTGTGGATTTATATAAATGATGTGTGATCCTAAGTAACACTTAAAAAATGAAATACGTCGTTTGAGGGCTATAAACCATAAGTTTTGTTTTTTGTTTTATCACACCTGTATTTTTTCTCTATTTCGTGACAAAGCTTTCTCGGGAATTACGTATATTACTGAGTACATAATATACACTCGAGTGTAACACGACAACGTGAAGATTAAAAATGTAATTCCGTGAAATAAAAGCTCCCGCTAATATTTGGGAATTCTTACTATCATCAGAAAATGTTATACCGACAATTTTGTTTAATATAACCACATGGGTTAAGTAGGTAATTTCGTATTATTTTGTGATTCAAATGACGCTGTTTTTTCTCTGCCGCACAAACATACATGAGTAAACTAAATATTACAATTCATCGCTTGAGCTTTTTTCTTCTTCTGGTGCAAGCAACCGAAACAAGTTATATAGGCACGTATCATGAACACATATACATACTATAAATTATATAAATATATAATATACAGGCACTATTCAAATATAATTCAATTGGTTGTTAACGCGTTTTTCATCGCACCCGAATTATAAATCCGTCGAAGTTAAACATGAGTACCATATTAGGTACGGAGGAGTGCGCACCAATGACGATTCTAGAGTTTGCAAGGCCCTGGACAAAACAAATGTTGAGTCTTTTGAATAACATAGATATACAGAAATGAATTGGTAAAAATGTCTTGGGTGTATACTATCTTTTCTAGATAAATATAAAAACAAATTTTTCTTACCACTCCAAAAATATATTATACATAAAAAAAACTAACTACTAGCACAGTTACTAACTACACAGCTAGTCTTGTTAGATAATTCCCATTATTTTGTACATATTGTCATAATGTCATCTACAATATGTATAAATATATACCAGTATTTTTAAAAATGAAAATACGCTAAAATAAAATTACAACTGAACTTAGTAAAAACTTTATTGTTCAAGGTTTTAAGTAACATAACAATATTTATTTGTTAATGTATCATGTTACACATCATTAATAACTGGGGTATTAAATATATATATTTAAATTACAAACAGGATTTTTTGTTTAAATATTACTAAATCCAATTTTATAAAAATAGAGATACCTATAATATATTAAAGTTATAGTTGAATTTTCGTCAATTGAAAAACAATCAAGAATTTTGAAGAAAAATAAATGTCACCTAAATTTCTACTCATTTGAAGAAATGTCTTAGATATAATATAAAGATGATTAACAATAGTATAATTGTTGAATGACATTTAATACCCAAACCAAGGAGTCATAAACATTAAAAGTAAAATAACATTACCGATCATCAGCAAAATTTTATTATAATATTCATTAAAAACATTTAATATACTTATATTAAGGAATAACATTTTTATAAAATAACTTTTATAGCTTTTTAGCCGTAAACTTATCTATGATATTATCATAATTTAGAGGTTCAGAAATATTTTTTTCTATTAAAATTATTGAAAGTCCTGAAAGGTTTTCTTGACTTAATTTGTTTCGCAAATATATTTTTATTAATTTTAATTTAGAAAAACTTCTCTCGGTATATGCCGAAGTAGCTGGAATTTTCAATAAAATTTTAAGTGCAGTACCAATACTTAGGAAACATTCTACAGAATATTTTATCGTCTATAGAGCTATCCTAACCTAACGATTATCAAACAAATTAAATTTTTATAAACAAAATGATCACTATTATAATTTCAATAAATTAAATATTTTACGTTCAGTTAAATCTTAACACAGCTAAAAACTATTCCAGAATCGCAGGAGCATAAATTATAATTTAAGGCACCGGGCTCTGGACTTCTGCCCCTATTGTCCCTCTCCCCTCGCATCGTCCATGGTGCGTACGAGTGGTTGTGGAAAAAATTATGCTTTTTCATTATGGTTATCGTAAAGAATTATAATACTTATTGTACGTTTACTTTATACGACATTATCAGGAGACATGAAAACGTAAAAATATATTATGACTAGGTACAACTGGCTTGTTTTATTACCGGCCTCGTAAAAGTAAAGATTTATCATATTTTATAATGCATCACACGCATCACGCACGTTTATTAGGCAAATCAATTAAGGAAAACATTTAACACATAAAAGAAGGGTCTGATGTATACAAACACGCAAATACCTACATAATTTTATTAAACAAATTCTTGAGCTGTTCAATGCGAATATTATTTATGCTCTAATGATTCTTTAAATTGAAAATTATTACTTGAAAACGTCTTTGTTTTTATTTGATATCCTACGTTTGTACACTAAACTCAAGAAACCTCTGGTAATCATATTTTACCATTACCTAAGCCGTGAATTACTTGTCAAGTTGTTTATTTATAAAAGTATGCAATGTTAAAGTAATAACCGAAACGTAATAAAGTTTTCATACGATTGTGCTACGGATGATGAACTTGAAGTTTTATACATTTTTGGAGTCGAAGTGAATTTCAAGTTGAATATTACTGAAATCGTTTATTTCTACTAGTAACCCAAATTTATTTCAAAAGTATTTTGATATAAAACAATAAGAAATCGTAAACTAAATACAATTGATTAAATGTAATACTATATTTATATATATATATATATATATATATATATATATATATATATATACGTATTACGTATTACGTATCAATCGTATTGCGATAAGCTTATAGTGTACACAAATAATAAAATTATAGTGTACAACATTTTAAAGTTTTCACTGGCAAATTCAAACACACCCGTGAAATCTTTGTTTTCAGTAATTCATTATCATAACGACGACTTTATAGCAGAAAATTATGTAAATGTCCTCAGACGCACATAGAATGTGTCGGGACTAACAATATTGTTTCAATAGTTTCCATTGTACAGAGAAAGAAGGATAAAATAATGTGTACCTAGAGTGCAATAAAAATGCTCTGATTAACGTTTCCACGTAAACCACTAACCTCTACTATTTGTATTAAAATTCCAACTATTCTAGTATAATTATGTTATCAAAAACATCTTCTCGGAGTTACTATAATTCATATTTTGCTAAAATCAGAATCTTTTTACCTTCTTAATTTTCATTAAATCTAGTTTAATTTATTAAATAATGTATAACTTCTACGATTTAATAATACTAGTTAAACTATGAATGAAATCAAAAAATCAATAAGATCATTTTAAATTCCGATAAACATTTCAAAGATTTTCCGGACATCGGAAGTTAAATTGAAAAAAGATTTCTTATATAAACGTAGTTTAATTTCGTATTCGAAATTCTTATTTAACTGAATTTGATTTAACTATTTTTAAAAAAATTACAATTTTAAACATTTTTTCTACGTTTATTTTACTATAAAAAAATGTGTTTTAATTATGAGTTTATTGCAGTCTTATAAATCCTGTAAGTGCTTTCTATCTTTATTATTTCCATGTTATGATATTTTATGATTACCAACCAAGGAAAACATCATGAGCATAACTTTAAAATATTGTAAAATATGGAAATGGTCTATAATTTTAATTAAATAATTGATATAACTGACGTCACAATCACATTAAAATACCAAAAGTATATTAACCCCAATATGTCAATGACATTTTTTCCAATGCCTTAATTTGTTTATAAAATGAAATAATTAAATAAATATATTATTGATAATAATAATTGTTAATATAATTATTATATTTAATTAAATACTATATGTTATAAAAATTACATAAATACTAATACATTCGAATACTATATGAGATGGATCTATATTATTGATCAAATTATCATTATTTTTCAATTTGTTATTAAATAAATGTACTATGTATAAATTTAAATGTATTATTCTACACCGAATAATTTACAAACTTGATTAAAATTGAAATCCTTTTTATTTAGTAAACACTTCTTCTTCAGTATTCAACCCTGAGATTGGTTTGTAGCAATTCTCCACTCTTCCCTGTTACTTGCCTTCCTCTTTGTCTCCTTATAAGAAGTACACCTCTAGTCCTCTATTATTTGTTGCATATATTCCATTCGTGGTCTTCCCCTAGCATTTTTCTTTCCACGCAGCCTTTTTGTTAAATGCTATCTTGGCTTGGCATATTCGTTTAACTATTTCTTTTGCACTACTACCATCTTTACTTATTATGCTTCCCAAGTATGCGAACTCTTCTACTTGCTTAATTTCTTGGTTATTTTGCAGATGTATTTTTGTCGTAATATTATTGTTCCTGCTGCATACGAGAACCTTGGTCTTTTGCGTATTTATTTTCATGCTCAGTTCATTGAGCAGAGTTTCTTCCATACATCTCAGCATCCTTTTTAATTCTTCTTCATTTTCCGCTATGACTGCTATATCGTCTGCAAAACGTAGCATATCGATTTTCTTGCCATTTATCTTTATACCCAACTGTATTTTCTCTCTTATTATGTCAATTGCCTCCTGGATGTATGCATTGAATATGCTAGGTGAAAGATTACAACCCTGCCTTGCTCCTTTTCTTATGCATGCTTCTTCCTCAGTTTCACCAAATCTTATAACAGCTGTTTCCTTCTGGTATAGTTTAAAGAGTAGTCTCCTTTCTAGTAAACACGTAAAATGATAAACTATAAAAAAATTGAAGTATTGCTTTTGCATATTTACAGGTATATATATATTTATTTTTTTCTCTAAATTAAAGAAAAACAATAAAATAATATTAATCTTAGCTAGTTACTACTTTTATGTGATATATATTTTATATATTTTATATTATTTTTATACTTATGCTTGTTGGTCATAAAAATTTTATTTTTTTCTTAACAACAGTGGAAAACATAATGAAGCATATTCCAATAACCAATGTTATCCTAACATTTTTATATTAAGATATTTTACTCCACTTAAGGTTCAAAGTATTCTTTAGCTGTAATATGCATTTCCAAATTGTACTCCATATTTAGATACGATATTTTTTCATATCTTCTCATTTTCAAAAACCGTTTTCTTAAAATATCGACGCATGGGTATACCTATATTTATTGTTATACCTGTCTTCAATACACATATATAGCAAAAAAAATATTATATATAATAGTCTTATACATAAAATATTAACCGTCAACTCAATGAAGCTGAGTTATAGGAAATTATTAATTCATGAAGTATGCTTACTATGTATATTGTATATTAAATATTTACTTATAGAATATGAAATGAAAGAAAAACACGGATAAATTTAGTCTTTCTAAATATTTAAATCAAATAAATGTTTAAAAAAATCAACTAAGTTTAATTATTAATTTTTGTAGACCAATATAATATTTAATTCAAGTATAAAGATCATCAGCCGATAAATATTCATGGGTGTATTGTGTTTTGTGTTTGATTATATAAGTACATAATAACATAAAGCTATTATATTACATTTCATAAAGTTGAGACTTAAGTGTCATAACTGAAATACAGTTCAAACTGAAAAAATAAATATTTTTTTAATTATATAAATACAAGAAACTCTAATTTTACTTTAAATTATTTTTAATATACTTCTGTTGTAAACTTACATGTAAAGACATTGAAAATTATCGTAGAAAACAAGTAGTAAAAATTAAAACGATTAGATTCATAGGCGCAACTAACACTTACATTTTAGTGGAACTATAAGTACCGAGATTACACAAACCCGCAGAGGCTAGCTACGCGCCCATATATTAATTTACATACATACAAAATGTATCACTACTAAATACTATAGTTTCATTTTAAATATTAGCCAAGAAGATGAAAATCCGCAATTTTGTATACCAAATTTTGGTTTTAAATATTCCTAAGTAAAACGAAAACTTTAATACACCGAATAACAAGAATTGTCCAACTTCATAATTAATTCGTGTATAAAGATTTCAAAAATGATTAAATTTTATCTCATCTCATTCTTGGACACAAAGTTTTGATATTCATTATTTTTAATCTGGTACCTAACGCTATGAAAATATTCAGGGGGTTAAGCTCCCCCTAGTCATACCTATAACCGGCTTCCTTGCATAGTTTAATACGACCATTTATTCTAATTATATAACACACACACACACACACACACACACACATATTATATATTAGGGATGACAAACATGAATATGTTCATGAGTCACTATTATAAATGCAATAATATCAAGAGTCAAAATATTTGTAAACACTTTTTATAATTTTATATAATATTTATCTAATAAATTATACAAATTTAAATAAAGCTATTCAAATATAAATATAGTTAATATATAAATTAAATATAGCTAAACAAATTTAACTTAACGTTTATTCTTTATTTGTTATTTATATTAATTTATTATATATTTTTTTTTTTTTTTGTTTATTAAAATCTGTATTAGGTATATAGTCTTACATCTATATAATAAAATCATTTTTTTTATATAAATATAAACGAAAAAAAATTAAAATGTTGATTTTTGTAAATAAGACGCGAGCCACATACAACTATGACGAGAACCGCCTGCAGCTCACGAGTTGCAAATTGGCCACCCCTGATATATATATATATATATATATATTCTATCGCCCATTGTATAAAGTGAAATAGCTAAAACAAATAGGATGGATTAGTTACATAAAACATACATAGAAGTCAATTATAATACTTATTATTTTAATTTTTTAATAAAATTGGAATATATCTGATGTATTAGATCGCAAAAAATTTAGATTTTTCATGAACACAGAAACACAGAAAGTGCAGTGTGTGACAGACCCATATACTCTCAAAGTAATGACAAAATGTATTATCATAGTGACTTCATAAAATAGCATAATTAATTCAATTATGATTTTTTTTTTTTTCTCTCGCCACATTATCTGTATTATTTATATATTTTGTGCTTCCTCACGATTTGTATAACTGAAATTAGAAAGTTTTTTTTATCTACCCAAAATCTATAAAAAATATTTATATTTAACTTCAGACAATTATTATTGTGACGTCTCAAATAAAATTATTCCGTGATTGTTTTACGGATAGCTATCGGTTATCGTTTTATTACTCGTTTACTTAAAACCTGTTTATCTACTATTCCTGGGTTGTTATACTGGTGTACGAAGAAAAACTGTTTATTTTCAGTGACATTTTCATACTATTTTTGTCCAAATTATAAATCTTTTTTCACTTTAAATGATTCGAGAAACAATTTGATAAAAAAATTGTTAATTTTAAGATTTAATCTAAGCTTTTATCACGTATTTGTATTTCATAGTACTATGAAAATCATTCGTCATATTCTAGTTGAATAATAAGGTGTACATTGTATTCAGAATTGAACTCAAAATAATCGTATTTTGTTATTTTTTTCATTGAATAATGCCAACGGTAAATAATGGTTAAACAATACAACGATAACTTAAACCGTATAAATATATATATATATATATATATATATATATATATATATATACTATTATTATTCTCCGTGCACTTGAAAAGCTTTTATACCTGTATCATCATATTTGATCGGTTTCTAAATTAAAGTAATATTGACAATATTTTTAGTACAAAAACAGTCGAATAACGTAATAATTTTCCATTTTCCGTGTTCGGTTTAAATGCGTATATTCGTAAAGTAAGTTTTCCACTCATCTTAAATAAATGTTTTAGACTTTTGAAAATAGTTCAAACTAAAATACACAATATGACGGCGCATCATATTAAAATCATAAGCCTAATACAAACAAAAAGTATTAAATCACGTTTTCAACCGAAGCCTCTACTTTTTTTTTAAGTAAAAATTTAAATTTTATATTTAACAGTTATTTTGACATCTGTGTTTACCAGAATTTTAAACACTTTCAGTGGGGAGGGACAGTGATAGCCTTTCATATACCCTAAAAATGAGGTTTATACACGCCATAAGTTTCACACGCATGTGTGTAACTCACGACATCTTAGATTTATCGAAGGCCAATTTTAAATAAATATCTTCATATCCTTAAATATGACATACTGTCATAACCTATAAAAAGCTAAGCTTTGCATTATTCGGTTAATATTATTTGTTTTTTTTTTTTTTTGAATCGTAGTAGGTACTACTAGATTTATTCCTCTATGTGTCAATTCTTCTTAAATTAAATAATATTAATTCTAATAATTAAAGTTTAAAACAGCAAACCTGCTATTATTTCTAAAACACGTTTATGTGCAGTAATTACGTGATCTACTTGCGCTTATTTAATTCAAAATTTTAGAAATGTATCGTCTTATCATACTCTTTTTATGTCTTTTATTAATCCTCTTTGATAACCATTTATATTTCCTATTATATGATATCATGCAATAATACTATTCATAATATAAACGGTAATAAAAAATACAACTTTGCGTATTCTTTCACGCTACTGAAACTTTCCCCTAATCTATTGTTAATTACTACGAGTAAAAACACATGCATTTAAATCTTAAAACGACCATCCATATTGATTTATTTTTAGGCAATTGAATAAATGTTTTGATATGTAAGAAAACAAAATGTATAATTATTATTGTTATTCGTTTAGCCGAGCAAACGTTTAAATAACGAAAAATAAATCAAAAGTTCGAATGTGTATGAAAAAAATAAAACCATTAAAATGAAATAATAATTTTCTTGTGCCGATAATAACATCGTTTCGAAACGAAAATAAAAAAACGAGTCATACGTGAGCAAAGTAAGCGAAGACATGAGTGTTGCTATGGCACTCGAGGTAGGTACTCTTGTCTCGTTCGCCCACATAAGTACAAAACTACATTCAAAGTTTAAGTGTTTTTCATTATTATTTAAAATTTCCAAGCAATTTCTCAAAGTTTTTGATATTCTTACATAAAATGCAATAATTACACAACATCATGATTTAACTACAGTTCTGCATAGCGACAAAGCATAATGCCAACGCGTTTTCATTTCTCAAACAATAAAAATAATCTAAAACCAGTAAATTCAGAATCAATTTACGGCGGATGATTAAATGTGATTATTTTTGTGTCGAGCGGTGTAGGTATAAACGTTGGAACACAATACGTTTAATGCTTAAAGTATATCCAATGCGACTAAAAATGATGGCGTCAAAATCCGTTCGTGTTTAACGAGCGTTAAGAATTTCCACCGGTACGTGCGTACGTATAAATGTTATTTTGACTTTGATAATAAAAAAAAACAGAGGTCGGAATGCACGATCGTTTTGCAGGGCCATCGCGGGGATAAGGCCGATAAGGAACAACGTTGTAACGATAGTAAAAAAAACGGTTTTCCGATGATTTCGATTGACATTATTTGTAACGTGGCTCTCGAATGCTACTCGAACGAAGGAATAAATACGTACGGAAAACAAAAACAGCAAAAGTAAGGTAGAAGGCACGTGTAGGGGATTGTAGCTACTAGTAAAACTAAAAGGTTTGAGTACACAAATGCTGGCCCAAAACTGCCCACACAAAACTGCCCTTCAATTACACTATTAAAATCGTAGACCAAGAATCAAATGCTCCTCCGTAAAATTTTTTTTTTTTTATAATTAGCTTACAATCATACTCATTTATGAACTCATTATCATTAATAAAGTTACAAGCTAATAGACATTTAGTCACATAATCTTGATAATTAATATTACCATCTTTATCATACCTGTATCAAAATATTATTAAAGATGTAGTTTCAATCACAAAAAAAAAAATAAGATACCTTTGAATTAGAATTGAGAATTCAGATTAGAATTGAGATAATATGAACTAACATACTATATGGATATGTAATTATGAACAATTATGAACATAAATTATTTTATTCAAAAAAATTAAATAATAACATAATTTTTAGTTTTACAATTTAACTAAATACTAGTTTTTTAATTTTTGAACTTTAAATGTTAACATTATTTATAAATAAACTTATTTAGTTTAATGAAAGTACATTTTTATTAAAATAAATTCTTTTACACAAATTTTAGGTATAAAATTCATGAAAATTACTAAATATTTTTTAACATAATATAAAAATTACAACTTAATTTTCATGCTTTTATTTCAGTAAAGTCGTATATTATTGAATCGAAGTCAATTGAATTAGTGATTTTTTTTTTATCAAAAATAATGCAAGTACAAAACTGATACTATGGTACCACATTATTCTAATCGAAAATTATAATTTTTTCATTATTTCATAATAATTTCAATTTAAATACTATTAAAAAGGTCTATCACGACCGTTGGGACAATAGCATAAGCTATACTGACCCATATTGATTTTTTAATAATTATTATTACTTTAATTTTATAAGTACGAGCACATATCTTAAATTATGTTTGATAGTCATATGTTATAAACATTGATGATAATTAATACAATATATTCAGTAGCAGATTTAGGGAAGGAGTAATAGGGAAGTAACCTTTTTTGTTTTTGCAGTGTTATAAATTACTTATACATCAGATATCATCATGTATGCTGTATAATGTATAGTCAGAGTTTAAAGTGATAAAAATGTTGAAATGTGACTATAATCGCCAAAAATTGAGGAACGTTTCTCTATCAAAGTCTAAATCGTACCAAACTTTTTTAGGTAGCCCATGAGACCTCTATCATTTTTTTCTTTTAAACTAATTTGTTTTTAAAAAGTTTTATAGGGTATTCAAACTAAAAACCAATTTCCTCCCAAAAAAAATCGATCCTACAACATATTATGCCTAGTCAGTAAAAATAAATTGTACGAGAAAAATGTTTAAAAAATTAATTTCAATTTTTAAATTGTTTTAACTTGTCAGTCACTGAGTTAGAAAAAAAAATTATTTTACATATTTTACCATATTTTTGAGATAAGAGAACATTTAAGGTATTTTTCATATTTTAAAATATGTGTTGTTTTCTGTAAAAAATATTGTATTTGTTCAATTCATAAATTTGGACTTTTATGTCGCAGAAAGAAAAACATAGTATGATAAAAAGATTAAAATAATAATTATTTTATTTTATTATCTAACCATATGATTACTTGATATAAATTTATTGTGATTTTCTTTATTTTACTTGAGAAAAATGTATGTATGTCTTGAATTTTCAACTGAAAACAATTTTTTTGTTACATATGTGATAACTATTTTGAATAAATATGTACATGTTTATTAGTGCAAATAAAAATTCATACATCTATTAACAATATAAATCGAAATATACATATTGTATTTATAATATTGTACGTAATTAAATAATTACTATATTTGATCACATTTTATAAAAAATAAAATATTTCTATTACTTGTACATATTTTACCAGTTTTTAAATGAATACTTAGGGCATATATTGAGCTTTGTTTAGTGCATGCATTTAATACAATTATTAAATAATCTAAGAATTCTCTGTCCAACTATAACATAACATTTTACCTAACTTATATTTTATTGTAACTTTTTTACATCATGACCATACCGCCAAAATCAGAAAATAAAAACTTTTAACTTACTGTCTCTATATTGTCCATCATTACTTCAGTTTTAAAACAGCCATTATGATAATAAATTATGTCGAGAACTCGAGTATCGGTTATAAGGTAGAATACCTATGTTTATACCGTTAAAGGATGGTGTTATCTACACGAGTGTCTGGGATAAGTATCTGTCTATAGGTATAATAAGACACAGTCTGTTAAATTAACCCACGATTACGAGAATATTATCTTACATTTATTTCTAACATATTGCAATAATATTATATTATATCATTATAAATATTATTTTTCGAAGTCTCAGCTGTTTTTCCACTAGTTCAAATTTATTAATATTTAATTGTTATTTATTTTTTTTTATTAATATAATAAATGTAATTTAATAATATATTTTGTACTTATGTGATAAATACTAACGCCGTTAAGCATCCTTATGAACTTTGGAGTCTTAAATTAAATGGAGCACAACATTTTACCACAAATAAAAAAAGAATTCCGTCGACCTCCGTCCCTCACTTTAACTACTACCTATATATAGTGTAATAATGAATTAATTATTAAATATACAATTCCCAATCATAAAAACTCGCACATAACACAACTTATTTTCCTGGACATTTAAAACCCAAATAATGAGTTTGTTTTCATTCCGAAGTCATACATTAAGATTCATTATTAGCGAAATATTACCCACTATGAAAAAATACTAGATCCGCCACTAATTTTATTATAATTTAATAATAAATAACGTATAATTTTCAATTTTAGAACAGTTAAACTAATAATAGATAATATGCTGCGAATATTAAATCCTTTAAAATGTTACACACGGGAATGAATCTCCGTCTTATCTCCTGTTGAGAATTTAGAACCAGAACGCGAATTTTAACGATATTAACATGTTGCCTTAGAATTATCTATGATTATTCCGAATTGCAGAAACTAAAAAAATGAGATTCTCATAATTATCTAATTTTTTTTTCGATTTTGAGATATAGATGGGTAGGTTGGAAGGGGATGGGGTCGGTTCAGCAGAGTTTGAAACACTGAAGTTTGTCGGCCGTGAGACGCACCGTCGGCGGCGAGATCCGCGACTGATTTCTTTCCTCCGTGAACCCGATAGATACATTATACATTGTACGCGACCCACATCCGACAGCAGCGACCGGCGGCGGCACAGGTAGTCTCACTCCCTTCACCCGCCCCACCCAGCGGGCACCGGTGGAAAACACGTTTCGTCCAATTGACCTGGACGTGATGCGAACGTTCCACGGCCCGTCGTAGTACCGTAGTGATATCGTGTATCTTTCGCCCGAACTGTTCGTACACGTAGCCCGCAGAGTAACCGTGGCCACCAACATCGTCGTCGTCCGATCGGCACTACAAGTAAAAATATTATTATACGCTTTATTACAATCGCCGTACGCCCGATCGCGTCGGGTAACGTTGTGAGCTCGGGGTTCGGCGCATAAAAACGCAATGACAGGGCACGTTAATCAGTTGGTTTCCATTCGTCGTAGGCCGGTGATATGACCGGAAAATAATAATATCCGGGTCACGGTTTAAGAAAATAAACCCGTGTTGCTTGTGTACAGGCTTCGCAGCTTTTTTCGGTCTCAAATATACTTAGGACGCGTGACGATTTATCGCGTAATTCGTTGACTCCTTGCGACGCGCGCGTCGTCGCATTCTAGCCACACCGATCGCCATGCGTTTGCAGTACGCCGCCGAGGTTTATAGGGGTTTATTATCTATAAACTTGGGTGCGCTCCATCCCCGCCACGCGTCAACATCGCGGCATCCGTTATCACCAAAAATCGATACGCGACACGATAACGCTACCGTGTCCCAGTGATAATTAGCGCCCATCTATTTGTACCAGGTTAACAGTAATTTTCGTCGTTGTTGTTATTACTGTTGTTGTTGCGGTTAAGACTCGACGAACACGCCGTTGCTATGGTTTTCTGAACGATTGTTTTCGTCGGCATTGCAGCGGAATCGTTTGCGCGTGGGCCCCTCCGTTCTCATACGGATATTTCGAAATTTTTTTGTTCGCAGTCGACTCGTCGGTGACTACCACTTCCGCACCGCCAAGCTGTCGACGATGGTGGTGGCCAACGAGAACGGTAACGCGTACACGCCGACCGTCGTAGCGCAGATCCGTTACCTGTTGCAGTGGTTCGGCGAGTGGAGCGAGATGGAACGCGGCGACTTCCTGCCAGTGCTAGTGCAAGGATTCGGTACCAAGAACGGTGTCGTCAACGGGCTGCTGCCCAACATGGACAGCCTGAGCAAGGAGGAAGGCCGTCCCCTCAGTCTGTTCAAATGCCGTATCAAGCTGTTCACCGAATGGGTGCAGATGTGGTCGGACGACGACAAAGAAAGCTTCTTGACAGGCATTCGTTCCATGGATGCAGGTTTTGCAGAACGCTACGAACAAAAGGCCAGTGCCTACATGGTCAGCAGCTCTGAACACTGCAACGGTGTCAATGGTGATCAGAGCCCAGAGGAATTTCCAGAAGAAGTGATTTAAACACGGTCATATCCGTTGAACATAAACTTTCTGTGATTCAAATACTTATATCTTGGGCTTGAACAGTTTTATTCTCTTGATTTTGGTAATGGATACATACGCCTTGGTCAATTTTACATCAGATTAATTCTAAAGTAAATTGTTACTATATATGCCCAACTAAAGTACTTTTTACATAATTTCAACACGCCTTTGGATTTATTATATGCGTATGAATACTCATATTTTTTTTAAGACATTTTTATTAATTTTATCCAAATGTTGAAAACTGCCAAATATGACTGTAATAGTCTGGGTTAACTTCCACAATTTATTTTAGTTACCTACAATATTTAACTTTTTTTTTTGTATTGAACTTTTATTTACATAAATACTATACATTCCCTCTATATACTACCTAATTGTATTAGCAAATTAAATACTATATTCATTTTTCTTCTGATTAGAATTAAAATTAATATTTATTATCTATATAAGTAATAATTTGCATTCATATGCATCATAATACTTTGCCATTGATTCATTGAGCTAAAAATACATTTATCATAATAATTAACTTATTTAATGTTAAGAATAGTTATTTAATTAAGCAGTATTAATAGAAACATAACAGTATTATTTAACATAAATTTGTATTGTACAATGTAACTATACTGTAGGTCATATAAATAATTAGGATTATTAATTATGTTGTGCAATCATTATATTTAATTTTTATATTAGTAATTCAGTCTTAATTGTATGGTCAAATTAGGTTACCTGAGACCTGTGATTATATATTATTATAATACATCACCAAGTATTATTTTAATTTTGAAAAATATACTACTCACATTTTTTGTGTAACAAATAAACTTAAGTGCATTTTAAATATAATTCTGGTTCTTAATATAATCGAGTAATAAATGTACTTGACAATTTTAATTTACAATAATTTATTATAACAAACTATATTGTGTCTAAACTAAAATAAAATTGTTCATGTAAGAAAAATATAATTTTTAAATTAATTAAAAATTACTACTTATGTTAATTTTTAATATATAATATGTAAGGTCTTATACAATTAAAATAATTGTTTATATCAGGAACAATGTTGTTAAGTTAAATTCTTAACTTGTTATGATTTTGAGTATGATGATTATTGATTAATATATATTAATGTTATGATTATACAACTCAAATGTTAAGTCACTGACTGATATTAAAATAACTAAGTGGTTGTTTGTTGTTTTTTTTTTACTTTAGACATTTTTTAATTAGGTTTTATTTATTTTATATATCTAGTAAAATGTAAGTATATCAAATATACCTACCATGTAGGTAGCCTTGGTTTTAAATCTATACATAGTTATCATTATAAATTATTATATATTGATAAAACCATCTTCTTAAGTCTTAGGACTTCAAATATTTCAAAGATTACCTTAATTTTCAATTTATTAATTCAATTAAAGAGGAGCAATACTTATAACTCATTGTATTATATTACTTATTGAAATTTAGGAGAGATTGATAACCATAATATAGTCATCAATAGTCCTTACCTAGAAGGATATAAAAACAGAAATTATCAAATTAATTTGCTAATAAACTGTGATTTTTGTTTTCAACTACTCAATACTTTTGCACTCTTGCCTTTGTAAAATTATATAATGTAGTAGTCTTCAACCCATGAATCATAATTCAATTTTGGATCACATAAACTTTAAAATTGGTTCGTGATAAGTCTTCTATTTAAAATTTAAAAATTCATATTAATATATATTATATTATTATTATTATTATTATATATAATAATAATAATAATAATATGATATTGGATAAAATATTTTTTCGAATAAACCCAAAACATTACTGTTTTATATTTGTAGAAGATGAGAATGAACACTCTGTTCTCATGCATTCATATTCAATTAAAAAAGTGTATCAACCATTATGTAACATATAATACAGTGCATTAACTATTAAACATATAGTTGAGAAATATACACAATATATCTAAACATGCCAGCCAACAGAATAGAAGCACTTGAAGAAAGCCAAACTCTGAAAATTATCACATTCTTAAGTATCACAAATATTGGTAAATCTTAATGTGAAATCTAACAATATATGTTTTATTGTAATTTTAAACAAAACATCTAAAATGTAAAATATGTAACATCTAGTAGCTAATAATAGCTAATAACCTTTGCTGTTGAAGCCTTAATTTCCAAATAAAAAAAAAAAATTAACAATCAGATGATGATGGTATAGCGATAGACCGACTTATTTACATGTAATATATCTATAGACTGCATTGCATAAAATTGAGCTGAGATGGAGATATTTTGTGTAAAAACAGTCCGGAACAAATATCATACTAATTTATTTTTCGTATTATTAGAAATAAAAACAATAATAATTACAGTCTGGATTTACATATTTGTAACAATTGAATGCAGTTTGATGAGATTAAGAAATGTGGATGATGACAGAGAATGCATAGGAAAAATTTCATTTTGCATATCAATCCATATTTTAAGGACAGCGGCATACTTGAAGAATTAAGCATATTTTATATTAAAGTTCATAAAACCAATTATTTTATTTTTTATATCGCAGCAAAAACTAGATTATAATTTTGTTAAATATACAAGGTGACAAAGCTTCTACTATAAAATCTATTTTTAATTTGTATCACAACAATAAAGGAATTCAATAATTAAAACAAATCGGACTAATTATATTAGAAAACAATAATTTATAGCTTCCAGAAAACTTCACTGTTTACTCTTTGGCCGATTTAAAGCATACATCACTGACATCAGTAGATATGGAATGATTGTTTAGTATTTATAAACGTATACTAAAAGATAAAACAAATATGAAATCCAAACACATAAAAAAAAAATTATTACAAATTATTTTTATAAAAAATAAATATCATAAATCATAATTATTAATCAAAACGTTTTTGCACAAAGCTATACATGTATATAAAATTACCTAGACCACTAGTTACAAGTATAATAATGTTTAAACTTATAACCATCTACATCCTTGAGTATGTTACTTTTAAACATATTGATGATTAAGTTTTTCATTGTAGTTAGTTGAATTATTATTGAAAAACAATATTTTATTTCAGATTTCATTGAACATTGTGGTATTATTATTTTTATAATAATTATTATTATAATTAAAATATTTAAAATTTATATTAATAGTTGACAACTCGTTTTGACTAATTACTACTCAGTTTTGGCATTTATCAGCTGATGAAAATTACTTTAAATCTTATACATTTTCAATAATTTTACTTTGGTAATTAATTAATAACTGGAAAACAATTTGAAAAATCAAAAATATATTTTATATCTACGTAACAATTCGTATGCTTAAAGTACTCCTCATCGATATAGGTAATTAAAAATGTATATCGTTTCTTTAATTATATAAGACAAAGTGCATTCACTTGTAAAAAAATAAATACTTTAGCACAGAAATCAGAAATGTCATGCATTTAATATAAAGATACAAATGATAATTTTTAGCCAAAATGGACGAGTAATTATTTTTTTTTTTTTTTTAGTTTCCAATCGAAATGATTTTAAAATGTAATTACATATATATGGGAAGTTTTATGATTGTGTGAATCCAAATCATTGATATTGGAAATGTTTGAATGCAGGCAAAATGAAGTGATAATCTTATCTGCTTAATTTATTTCCTTGTAGAAATAAGGAATATGATAAAACGATAACAATTTGATGTTCTATAATTTTATCAAATTATAATTGAAAACAAATTCAAGAGCGAAGCTCGTACTATGTAAATTAATGTTCTTTGACATTAGGCGACCACAACTTAAAATACGAAAAATAATTAATATTTTAAATTGACAATATTTATTCTGATATTAGCAAATCAAATGAGCCTTTAAGTATCCAATTTTTTATTTACACAGTGTTTTAATAATACCATTCAAAGTTTCTGATCGAATCAATCGAAATTAAGAACGAATACGTTTTTGAAAATACTATTTTAACGAATAAGTAAGCAGTGTTAGAACATATTATGATAATTTGAAGTACAGACATTAGTTTTAAAATAATTCGTTATTAGTATAAATTATATTCTATGTATATATTTATTATTTATTTATTATTTATACATATTGTAATCTGTCAGTGCAGTTAAATTAGTTCTAGTATTATTTTTTGTCTTTAGTTGATAAAAAATGGCCAGCAATGAAGAAAATATTTTACATTCCGCTCCAATTCCTAAATACTTATTAGATAGCAAGTCAAATTTAAGTCAGTACTTCATTCGATTGCTTGGTGAAAAAGGAAATGCAACTGCAATGGTATGTTTAATTAGTAATCTTAACAATGCATATAACTGAACATTCATGCAGAAATATAATGAAACCAATATACAAATATAATACCTACCTCTATCAATAAATCATATTAAAATTGCATTCCTAAATAAATATGATAGTCTTAGAAACTGGGCATCTGGATATATTCCATTTAAATTGTTTTAAAACTAAAAATCATAATGTTCTCATGACTTTTGGCCTGTCATAAAACTATTTAATATTAGCCATATGGTATGCATTGAACTTTATCTTAATATCAGTTATAATTTTTTTAACAGATTGATATTCACAATGGATCATCATTTACTTTTAATAATATTTTAAATGCAAGTTTCAATATTGCTGACTGGTTAAAATATGAATGTGGTATTAAGAAAGGTGATATTATTGGAATATTCAGTGAAAACTCAATTTGGTATCCATCTCTTATATTGGCTGTATGGCATATTGGAAGTACTTGTGCATTATTCAATCCAATGTATAATGAAAGTAAGTTTGAAAAATGTATTCATCACAATTATATGCTTATGATTTACTTGTATTTCCCATTGTACCCAGCTATACCATATTGTCGGTGGATCATTTTTTGATTATTTACAATGGTAGTATTTTTAATTTTAAAATATGGTTTCTTATATTAATCTTATAGGATCTAAAAAATTATTAACCTAACCTTTTGACCTGTCATTTTTATAATTTATACATTTTGAGTATATTCTAAAAATGTTTGCTAATTTAATTAATGCTTTGTATGCTAAATATTTGATTATAAATGCATATCAAAAAACTGAATAATTGTAAAAAAAAAAAAAACCTATTATATTATATTTTTAACATTCTGTTATACTTACTGTTTTAATCAGAGGAACTGATACATGTGTTAAACATATGTAAACCCAAAATGATGATATCATCCAAAATGAATTTAAAAGTTGTAAAAGATGCTGCCAAAAAGTGTGATTTCATCAAATATGTATGTCCACTTGATGTACTTTGCAATCCTAAAACATTGCAAGAAAACAATAATTTTGTACCAACTAAATATGACAATAGCCAGACTTCTGTAATACTATTTTCTAGTGGAACAACAGGTTTGCCAAAAGGAGTAGAGTTAACACATAAATCTTTATACCTCTGCATAACTGTTTTGAAGTTAGTATAATTGATAAATTATATTTAAAGTAGTTAATTGTATAAAAATTAAGATTTGAATACATAAATTGGTTAAAATGTACCAATCGAGGAAAATTTAGTATAGTTTGATATACCTAATTATAAAATCCACTAAATTGTTCTTTTTATGTTTTTAAAATTGTATTAAATATCCTACATGTTTCTGTTAATATAATTTATACTCTCATATTATCACACTGGTTTGTAACAAATTCTATTCAACTTAATAATTAAATATTTTGAGTTGTGTTTAACAACTAACATTAACAAATTATTAAATTTGACATTACTAACAAAATAATTATGTTATCAAACCATTGTGCTCCTAATAATTTAAAAATAATTTGATTTAATTTTATATTTCTTATTTTTTACTGTTATAGTTCTTGTTATTCTCATTCATTTGTAAATTCCTATGATACATTGATGGGTCTAGTACCTATGTTTCATGGTTATGGATTACTGGTCATTTGTATGTGTATGTCATTTGGCAGTAAAGTTATAGTGTTAAAATATTTTGATCCAGATTTATTTTTGAAATCTATTGAAACCCATAAAGTATATATGCATTTTTTTTTTATTTATTAATTTTAATTAAAAATACATAGTATTATACGTTAATTTTTATTTAGATTACAGTTTTATTTGCTGTTCCGCCATTGATGGTATTTCTTGCCAAAAATCCCTTAGTAGATAAATACAATTTATCTAGCCTGAATGTTATATATTCTGGAGCAGCACCATTATCTCTTGACATTCAACATGAAATTGCTAAAAGAATAGGTAAAAATAAACCATTAAAGGTACTTCAAGGATATGGAATGACTGAATCATGCATCATAGCGACATTACACGATGAAGAAAAAGATATACCTATAAATAGTTCTGTGGGTAAACTGTTGCATGGCATGTCAGCAAAAGTTAGTCTTGTTTAATTAGTGTTAAATTATTGATTTTAACTTAAATTTACGTTGTTTTTATAATAACTGTAGGTGATTGATTTAAAAAGTAGTAAGCCTTTAGGAGCAAATCAATGCGGTGAACTTTGTTTCAAAGGACCCATAATGATGAAAGGTTATTATGAAAATCCTGAAGAAACCTTAGCTACAATTGATGCTGAAGGATGGCTTCATACTGGAGATGTTGGGTACTATGATAAAGATAATTTATTTTATATTGTTGATAGACTTAAAGAACTTATCAAATATAAAGGCTACCAGGTAAAAAAATTTTAGTTCACTTAAATGTGCAATGTATTCTTTCACTTTGATATTTATTTAACTGTAGGTTGCGCCAGCAGAATTAGAATCAATACTGTTAACACATCCTGAAATAGATGACGCAGCTGTTACTGGACTTCCTAATGTGGAAGCGGGGGAACTTCCAATGGCATTTGTTGTTAAATCATCTAATTCAAATATTACAGAAAAAGATGTTGTACATTTTGTAAACAGTTGAGTAATCTGATTTTATTTTTAAAATTAATCATCAAATTATATATTATATTACTTATACAATTTATTATTACTATTTTAGAACAAGTATCTACACAAAAGCATCTTAGAGGAGGCGTTAAATTTTTGGATAGTATTCCCAAAAATCCAAGCGGTAAAATATTACGAAGAGAACTTAAAACTTTAATCGTTAAATCAAAAATTTAAAAATTACAGCAACCTTAATTCAATTATAAAAACCATTAATATCTCTGCAGTAGCTTTATGTCATGTTTCATAAGTTTGTATAGATGGTAGGTTAGGTATTACATTAAAATTAAATATATTTAATCTCAAAAAATTTAACTTTATATTGAATTACGTTAATACAAAATAATTATTTTACTCAGGTTACTTTGTTTTTAATTTTTTGGCTTAATAAATTATAATGGCAATACCACTATAATACCAAGTCCTTAGAATTAATATTCTATTAATTTTCTTTTATAAAAAATGATTTAGCATTATATTTTTAATTTATTTTATAAACAACTTAATATTGTACTTTACATCAAATTTAATCCATTATTATTTAAAATATATATTCAAACTTTTTTTTAGTTTAACTCTAAAATATTTTTATTTTATGGATTTTAAAAATAAGTTGTATATTTTAAATTTTGAATACATTTGTTATGTACAACTAGTAGCTAAAATTAAATTGTAACAAATGTTGCCGCCTTGAACAGTCAGATAGTATTATTATTATTAACATATTATCATTAACATTAATTAAAACCCATAGTCATTACAAAACTTTTCTGCAGAGATAACACAAATTAGCTGGTCAGACTCACGCATTTAAATGTTATTTGTTTTATGACTTAACGTTGTGTGTGTGTGTGTGTGTGCATACATTACATTATGTTTTCCTTGGTTTCGTGTCAACCACCGTCTGAGAACGTTGTGTAAATTATATATTTTTTATCATTTTTAAGTGTGTGCTCTAATTACAATTTATTTATATTAGTTTTACGTGCGCTAGTCGCCGTAACTGTTTATTGCATTATTTTTTTTTTATTATTATTAATGTTCAAGTATTTGTTGGAACGCTAATCGTTCCAATTCAAAAACTTAGTAGGCGCAAATCGCCATAAATTATGAACTTTATTAAATTATATATTTTGTGTGAACCGCCACTTTAATTTAAATAAAATATTAATAATTAAATCTGTCATTTATTTATACATATATTATATTATTTTTGTGTAAATTATATTTAGTTTAGATTTAGGTACAGGTGTACAATCTGGCCAGTCTTCACATCGATAAATTGTGAGTTAAATTTCAGTATTTATTGTTGGGTCGAAAGAGTCATATTTATATTTAATTATATGATCATATTTACCATTTCTACCATTTTTATTTAATTTTAGTAACCATTTTCTTTCTTATTAGTTTCTAAGAATACACACAAACGAATACACAAAAAATACGATGTACATAACGCACAACACACATTACGTAGTTCAACAATATTTGCCTGTTAACCCCGACCATTGCTGTTCGAACTACTACATTATACTCCCACCATTTGGTTATAATTATTTTTATTAATTAACAATAATAATCATTGGTGTTCAGGCGTGCTTTTTATCGTTTTACACTCCCGGCCCAAACATAAATGGTTCTATAACGGTTAATTTGTAGTTTACTTTCATAAATTTAAAAATGTCTATTATATAGTAAATTCTAAAAATCAACAATTTACATAAATATCATAAATAATTTTTTTGAGTTTATATGAGAATTTTTTCATGGTATTTATTGTGAATTTTAAGTTATCCTAACAAATTACTTTTGATGTATTTATTATTTTTATTTTCATTTTCTATAGATCAGAAATAATTAAAATAACATAATTTAAGTATTAGAAATAACACAAACCCATTTATTAACCTAAAATGTAATTTTATAATGAACAATTTGAAATTTCAATATACTGTTCAAACCAGCCTACTCTTTACTGAATTAGATTAACTATTTTTTTAGCAATAATGGCAAATAAGTATTTTGCTACATCTAGGGAGTTTTATTACAATGTAAGTTTTTACTGTCCTACTAACTTACAGCAGATAGTTTGCATTGATACATATGTTTAGGTGACCATTTTCGTTAAATTAATTTTTGAAAAATTATTAAAGGTTATATTTCTCGCCTCATAAGTTTTATTTTTATGTAAATTAAGTTGATTTATATTTGATGACTCTAAAAGTTTCTTTTTCGGTTTTTTAATATTAGATGATTTAATCTTCTGAGTATTACCATTTTGATCAATTTTAAAAAAATCCCTTTGAGCTTTTTGTTTAAACTTTATTTATTTTTTTTTTTTTTGTCTTTATTTATTATAGTTTTTAATATCTTTGATATATCGATTGTCACTAATATTGAGGAACAGAACTTTCCGACTATTATATAATCATATTTTATTTTTATATTCCCGATTTTTATATCCACTAACGATTTTCCTATTATATTTAATCTATCATTATTAGTAGTTTTATGTTTAAATGTTCGGTAATTGGTTTTATTTGGTCCAAGAAAACATAATCATTTTTTACTACTGTTATGTCCGCACCAGTATCTATCACAAGATTAACTTCTCTATCATTTGATTATTTTCTGATATATTGTGATTTGATTTTGGTGTAGTTATATTATTTTTGATATTGGTATTATCGATTGTATTTAAATTCATTGGTGTATAATTAGGTATTTTAGTTATTTTAGGAACACTTCTAGAAACATGTTCCTTTATTAGTTATTTTTTTTTGTGCGTTACAGGTCTATGCTACACTTATAACTAATAATATTGGTTTTTTATCGGAAGCTATTCTTTTGGTTTAAATTGTTCAAATTATCGTTATTTCTAGGATTAAAATTACTATTGTATTAATCTTTTTATTTTGTGTGTTTTAAACCAAATTATAATTATTATTATTCCTATAACTGTTTCAATTATTATTAATATTATTATTACCTTAACATTTTTGGTTTTTATAATTATAACTATTTTGACATTTTTGGTGACCATACAAATATTTATTATGAAAACTATTACTGTTATTGAATCTATGATTATTATTATATAGATATATATTGGTGAAACTATCATAATAATTGTCTTAATTAAAATTGTAATTATCATTATTCAGTTTACTAAAACTATTATTATTGCTGTTGTTAAATCTCTCAACATAATTTTTCTTATATTATTTCTACCTAATTGTCTAATGCTTAATTGTTGTAAGTGATTTTTTAGTACGTCTATTTACCTGTACTTATCTAATTGTAGTAAGAGTATTAAATATTTTTTTCTCTTCTTACAATTAACCATATTGTTAAAAATTATCAAATATATTTACTAAAAGTATGAGGGCATATTTTTTTTTTTAACTAAGAGGACTGTAGTATTAAGCAATATCAACAATGTAAAATTTAACTTACGAAATGTGCAAGACACATCGAAAAATTAATGTATATTAATTTCGAAATAGAAAACAGTTAGTATAGCAGCATATTCGAATATTAGAAAACAGTTGATAAATGAAACTAGTATGTAAGCGATAATTATGTTTAATTAGGTTAAGCAAATTTATAAAAGAGACAGGATTGAAAAATAAAGTCTTCCATGGTGGTCGAGTTTTTCGTCTATTACGGAAACATATGCGTTATATTTAATGTTATCTTAGTGTTATTAAATTGTGTGTTAGTATCTATACCTACTTACGATTTGATCGGCGTAAGCGACATAACCTTTCAGTATCTTTATTGCCTTTATCATCTTTTAATCTAATTAATTTTGATAACTCAAACTTTCTAAGATTTTCTACATTACTTATGGTTGAATTTTCTAACATTTAGATTTTTTCATACACATCATTCGTTAGACTACTTACAATATTTAGCAAATATCTCTCTTTTTCATGTCTACAGTTACTCTGTTAGGTACATAGTTCAATTATATTTTTAACAAATTTACTAAATTTCTCACCTTCCTTTATTTTTTTTTTTTATTTTGATTGTGCTAGTAACAGTTTTTTTATTTCCTATGGTGATGGATTTTTTTACTATTTTTTTTTTTGCATCATGTCACGTAATTTCGGGATTATACGAGTATGATTTAATAATCTTGAAAAAAATTCTTACTGTGAACTTTAAATAAATTGGTTATAAAATAATTTTTCTAGGTTGCTTCACTCATTTATACTCATTTATGTAATAGCAGTTAGTTCATAATTGTCAAAAAAATATTCTACATCTTGAACTAAATCGTCTGTGGATGGCTGTGACTGTTGTAACATTTTAACGGCATTTTAGATTTTTTGGTTAATTTATTATTAGTATGTATTGGTTTAAGAATTTCCTTTTTTTTATTGTTGATGGAAATATTTTCACTTTTAATATTTATCTGCGGCGACAGCAATTAATCGATTTATATTAATAAACCCTTTAACTGTTCTGTTACACTCGTATTTTCAATACCATTTCCAATGGGTTGAATAAATAAGTTATTATTGGATATTAAATAAGTTTGTTCCTATATCTTTTATTATTGAATCGTCTTGAGTAAAATTAACGTTTGCTAAATTTTCTCTATTATTATTCGAGTTTATCAATAAATCCTCCTCTATCGTTAACTCTGTATCGTTAAAATTTTCGATTTCTACTTCATCAGTATTTTGCTCTTTTCTAAAAGATTTTATTGCTGAGCTACCTAAATTTCTTAATACCATAATTGTGGAAGATTCCTGACAATGTATGTTATAAAACTTCAGGAAACCAACTATTTCGGATTTATCTAATAAGTTGATCCAAGTTACCATATTTTGGGAAATAATAAACTCGAATTAATCTTTTGCTTCTAACATATTCAATTTTTCTTTACTCAAAGCATTTACTTTAATAAGTTCATTAAACCTAATTTTTGTAAAAGTTTGATAGCAAGGAGTAACTTAATAAACTTATTACATTTCGATTGTTAATTTCCCTACTAAAATTTTAATTTAAGAGTAAGATTTTCCATTAATTTACTTTGAAAATTTGGTTATTTGTATTGCATTTAATGTAAAATTTATTTGCTATGAATTAATATTTTAATAAAGTAAATAAACAAATACAAAATAATAAGAATAAATACATTTTACACACTTAATAAGAAATAATTAATAAAATCTAAATCAATCCCAGATACTTGAAATTCTAATTTGATACGATGCCAATATATAACGGGGTCGGGGTCGACCAATTAAATATGTGATTCAGTGAAGGTTTTTTGGTCCTTTTGAATATATTTAACCGCACTTTGGGAGCATATAGGAAAGTATGTTAATATTACAAATAAATTTAGATTGATTTAGGTGTTATTAAATTTTTATACAAAAATATAACTTACATATTTATGGTTATGTATGTCTAGAGTACAATATGGAGTTTGTTTTCATCGGATGGTAATCGTGGCTGAACTGCCGTTTTTTATATATTCAGCATTATCTATCCGATTTACATTATTGATATATGATATATGCCCTAGTTGGGAAGTAGTGTCTACTCAGCAAATGTGAAGTGCGACTCTTCATAGGATAGGTCATTATAATGGATTTGTTAAATTTGAATTCAATGATAGGTATCATTGTATACGAAAAATGATTCTGAACGGAGATATGTTTGTCTAGAATATAATGCAATGTTATTTATAAATATTGTAATAAGTATATTTTATTTTGAAACGAAAAATTTAGAAAAATCGAAAATTTAAATTGTCTATAAATAAGTCAAAAAAATTGTACCTATGGATTTTAATAATTTTTGAATGACATTAAGAACTACTTCTGTGGAATCTTCTATTAAATTTTCAAATATTTTGTACGAGCCAAATCACCTATTATAAAAATAAAATGTAAAAAAATCGAATATTTTAAATGCTTATAAATGGCTTAAAAATCAATATAATATTTTAAAAAAAATATTTCGTAAAGGAAATGCCAATCTTAAAAGCTGGTAGAAATTTCAAAAATCTGCGAATTATACTTTTTGAATTATAACAAATATTTAAAATCGTTTGAGAATAAATCGCTATTTTATGCAATTTCGTAAATATTTAAATTTCAAACAGTCATACATTTTTTTCCTCTAAGTCCGGTAGAAATTTTTTTAAAGATTTTTGAAGAGTAGTTTATAGATAACCTAGTGTTAAAATTTTGAACCTTAAGTATGAACAGAAAACATTTTATGAATTTTTATCTACAAAATAACTTGCAAATTATCGTGATTTTTACACATTTCGTATAAATTGGAACTTTGAGCACTTATAAAAAAAAATTGTGACTTATGATTTTAGATTTTTTCTTATCAGTTAAGGAACAACTTATAAGAAACCTTGTATTAAATTTTCAAGATTTTCTGGCCGGCCAAAAAAAATTTATCGTTATTTTTAAAAAAAAAAATTAAAAAAATTGAAAATTTCAATTGTCTATAAATAGCTCAATAAAAGTCAAAATACTTTTAAAATTTAACGGTATATAGAGAACGCTAATCTTAACATTTGGTGAAAATTTCAAGTATTTACATCGATTAGTTTTTGAGTTATGATGAGTAGAGTGTGGATTTGTATGTATTTACATATTTGTCATGAGTGATGGTAATCGAATGATTCATCTGTTTACATATGTTTCAGGACTCTCTGAGTGTTTTAAGCTATAGTTGATACTACATATTTTACATATTTAAGGTTACTTATATATTTTTGTTAAATATTCTCTTATTTCGAAAGTCGCTTAAAATTTTCCAAAGAAAACTACCCCCTCACACTTCTCCCTCCATAGTCTGTGTTCACTCGCTGAGGAAATTTGCTACAAGCAATTGCATATTACTGCGAACATTTTAATATCATTGAGGATGTGATTTCAAAACTTGAAATATATGTAATTTCAGTAGAAAATGCCCAACATTTGATTAGAAGTACGTCGTTGAAAAACAATTTAGTTTACATATCCTACAATACCACATTCCTTGCTAATTCTATGACGAAACTTGAGTCTTAAAATGTATCACTTATCAATAGCCTGAGTATTGTCAATGATACTATGAAAAAAATAAAGGAAGCCCCAGGAGAGTGTTGGCAGAAAAATCAAGGGAAAATTTGAACAAGTACTAAGCAAAAATCGCGATCTGAAGACAATTGTAGCAATTGCAAATGTTCTCAATTCATCAAACCGATACTCATACATGCCATGATTTCAGTGTTGCTAAATTAGTAACTTTAAAATTTGTACCTATAACTTGACGTGGAAAAGTCCTTTAGCCGTTACAAGAACGAATTGCACCCTAATAGACGTTGATTTATTTTTGTAAACTTGGAAATTTACTTTGATTGTTATCCATTGTTTTACTGACACCGAGAATACTAAACTTCAATGAATTTAGTAAGTATATAATTTAATGTACAGTTCAATAATAAGAACCCAACGTATAATTTATATGTATTATGTAGCTCATAATTTTGATTAAATTTTTTTACATGTCATGTATTTTTTATTACATAAATTGTTTGGATATAAATAAATACATATAAATGTACATATTTTTCAGCTTTAAATATATAACCCTAATAAAGCGGTTATGTATAACTTATGTATTACTAAATCTATGAGATTATTAAAGATAAAACTTATTGATTACATAACATTTTGCATCTTTTTTAAAAAAGGCTTAATAGCCTTGCTTTATTATCAATTCATTAAAAGCTAACTTTTAAAACTGATGAAGTGATTGACGATTTAGCCAGTTAAAATATAAAATTTGATTTTATTGTATAATATATAATACTTTTCGTCTACTTATATACTTATTATAGGTATCTACTTTTATTTAAATTAGTTTTTGGACTTTAAGTCAAAATAATAGAAAACTGAATGTTCACATTTTTATTGATTCGGCATTCAGACATAAAAACGATGCCCAGACAGTGACGGATCGTAACCACTGTGTATAGCTACTCTAATCTTAAATAATACAATTTAAAGGTAGCAGATAACATGACGGAATACGTGACAGAAAAGCCATGTATAGCCCCAGTCTGTCCGAAAATCGGCGATAATCCGAGCAAAGTCACAGACTTATGTATTATGTATGTTCGTAACAAGAGTGAAGGTGATCGTGGCTTCTGGCACCACTACTAATAGGGTTCTTTAAGAATTTTCCTCCCGGGCCTGAACTTTTCTCTTTACGGCCCTGTTGATGTGATATTGAGAATGGGTGTAATGAACAATAGTAACTAATGAGATAACTAATAAATAATATTATTTAATATTTATCAGTTAGTGAGTTTTCATTTTTTGTTTTTGGTTATTTCCTAAAAAAGTTCAGTTAGATATAAACTTTTGATGAAGAATTGGGAACGCTCCTCAATTTTTGGTAACGTTAGTCCCCACAAAATTTTTCCCAATTTAACCACTGGAATAAACAAATTATTAAACTATAATTCCACTAACAGCAATTATACAAAATACTAAACATTTTGTTTTTAAACTATAATTAAAAGAGAAAATATTTCAAACTAATATAATTATATTATAATCAGTGGCGCACAGCCATGCTTTAAAAACCCTTCTACATTTCTCATCAACCCACCCACCCAAAATAGTAAAGCATAAAAGTATAAAGTAAAATGTAAAATAGTATGGACATTTTTTCCTGTTATCGACTAACATTAGTTATCTTATCTTAATATTATTTATTATATTACGAATATTATGCCATGTGTGATGTGTCCATGTATGATTTAACGATTTAATATTTCATGACTAAGTATCATATTTTCATACACCCACCCCTAATGTTAAGTCTTCCAGTCGCAAGACATGAGTATATGATAGGGCGCCACTGATTATAATACTAATTACCTCCTAGCAGATAAGTCTTAGCTTGATCATTTACATGTATCAAAAACCATCGAGTAGCTAAAAATATTGGGTATGGATTAATCATTATTATTAATTTTTGTTAATATTATATTATTACTATTTAATTATTATTATTGTTATTATAATTCATGAATGCGAACTTATACATACTATTATAATGGATATATATATATATATATAAATGGAGACAAAAAATTCGAAATTGCATCAGTTGAGAACGGCTGGGCCGATTATCTTGATTTTTTTTTTTAAATGATAGAGAATGTCGTGGAGGGTCGTTTATAGGGTTTATATATGGACCTAATTCCACCCCCGGGAGGTGGTCAAACAGGAATTTTGAGATTTACGATGGAAATTTTTGTTTTTGTTTATAAATGGTTGCTATGGGGGTTATAAGATTTGAGAATAATATTTATTTATTAGTGGTTAATATAATGAATTACCCGACGTTGCAAGATAACAAAAATAAAAACATAAATAAGTACTTTGAATATTTTCTATTGGTTTGTGTCATTAAAAATACCAAGAAGACGCCAGAATGCCAATTTTTGTCGTAGAACAAATGCAGCTACAAACATGAGAAATAGAAGAGCGCAAATAACAATCCGATAGTGCGAATGATTCGTAGTTGACTCACGCAGAGCAAATGACCAACTACGCCAACAAGTACATCGAACATTTATATCTGATTCATTCCTGCGTCTAGCATTCCAGTATGAGCCCGATATTGAATATTATGCTCATTCAAAAATAGTAATTTGTGCTATGGACAAGGAATGCCCGCACTGCTATGCTCTCAAATTCAAAAATGAGCCAGTATTCTTAAATTGCATCAATCAGTAGTTAACTGTAAAAGCAATAAGATGAAATAAGTACCCTGATGGTTATCATAATTATTACAATACATCAAAAAAAAGAACTTATATAGGTTTTTTATTGTACTTAAATCAAATTAAAAACTATTTTAAAATTATTATTTTATTTCGTGCATTTGTAATTATTTCATAGTTACACTTCAGCACTTCAAATACGTACTACAAACTAAACAGTATATCCTATAAGTACTCGTAGTACATGTTATACAAATTAGTTTTTTTTTTACTTAAACGAATAGATACATCAAGTTTATTTTATTTTGATATAATCACCTGGTTCCATTTTATTAAAAAATTCAGTTCTAAACATAATTTAATTTATATTTTTTTTTCATTTCTACTTGGAAAAATACTTTTTTAGACCCAAAAGCTATTGTTTAAGAATGAAGTTCAAATTTTATTTGTTTTCGTGTTTTGTTTGGTGGAGTACCGTGCAAACTAAATTATTGATAAATCATCTTAATGACCTCGGAAAACCTAATTCACTAACGACTAAAAATGCAATACCTGAGAACAAATAGTTCATACAGAAATTGAATCATTTTAATTCATTTGATACAAGAACTTGGAGACAGGTAATAATAATTAGTGTTTATATCTTCGTAAGAACATACCAATACTATTATAATAAATTACTTATTAGTTACCAATTTTTATAAATATCATTAATATAATTTATATTATATTGATTATTTACACACTAAAATAATATATATTCAATATATTTGCGTTATAGAGATATCAAGTAAACTGGGATTATTATAAAAATAATGGCCCCATATTTTTGCTGATAGGAGGGGAAGGTCCAATTTCATCTGCATTGATGCACAGTGGAAGTTGGATAGAGTATGCTAAGGAATTTAACGCTTTATGCTTTCAACTGGAACATCGATATTATGGAAAAAGTCATCCGACTGAGTAAAAACTACCTTTACTATTATCTCTGACTACAATATAACATTAACGATTGTTTCAAGTTATGTTTCATTGAAATTCCAGTAAAAAGTACAAATTGCACATAATTTTATACATTTCCCAGCAGGTTAGTCCTCGTTTATAGGATAGGTCATTATTACAATGGATTTGTTAAATATCTATCATTGCATACGAATAACGATTCTGAACGGAGTTAATATGTTTGTCTAGGATATAATACGTTGTTATTTATAAATATTGTAAAAAGTATATTTTATTTTGAAACGATAAATATATTTTTCAATAAGGATGGGTTGGCAGTTGCATACAGCAACATAGTTGGTCAATCTAGAATATTATACATTATATTATATTTTACATGTAATTTTATGTCAATATTCGCTGTTCAAACGCTTATAAAAAAAAGTTTTACCTATGGATTTTAATAATTTTTGAATGACAATAAGAACTACTTCTGTGGAATCTTCTATTAAATTTTTAAGTATTTTGTAGGAGCCAAATTTTTTTTATCACCAATTATAAAAATAAAATGTAAAAAAATCGAATATTTTAAATGCTTATAAATGGCTTAAAAATCAATATAATATTTTAAAAAAAATATTTCGTAAAGGAAATGCCAATCTTAAAAGCTGGTAGAAATTTCAAAAATCTGCGAATTATACTTTTTGAATTATAACAAATATTTAAAATCGTTTGAGAATAAATCGCTATTTTATGCAATTTCGTAAATATTTAAATTTCAAACAGTCATACATTTTTTTCCTCTAAGTCCGGTAGAAATTTTTTTAAAGATTTTTGAAGAGTAGTTTATAGATAACCTAGTGTTAAAATTTTGAACCTTAAGTATGAACAGAAAACATTTTATGAATTTTTATCTACAAAATAACTTGCAAATTATCGTGATTTTTACACATTTCGTATAAATTGGAACTTTGAGCACTTATAAAAAAAAATTGTGACTTATGATTTTAGATTTTTTTTTATCAGTTAAGGAACAAAAAAAAATTAAAAAAATAAAAATAATAAAAAATGAAAAAAAAACACACATCATTGTAAAACCAATAGATTCCATCACTCCGTTCAGAATCTAAAATAAAAAAAGTAAAATAAAAAAAATAAAAAATAAATATAAAAAAATAAAAATAAAACACACATCATTGTAAAACCAATAGATTCCATTACTCCGTTCAGAATCTAATACCATTCACCATTTGTGTATCTCACTAACTTATAGAAGTCTTGCTTTTTTATTAAAAATCTTAATCATTGTAAGAGAAAATGTAACTTAAAGTCTAATTTTATTAATCACTTGTCAATTACGCATAAAATGTAACATTCATTTACTTTTACTTTTTAATATATTTATTTTTAAGGGACTTAAGTACTAAAAATTTAGCATACTTGAGTAGTGAACAAGCTTTAGCCGATTTGGCAGAATTTATTGTCAATATTCAAACACAATATGAAATTCCATCTTCAGCTAAGTGGATATCATTTGGATGCTCATATGCAGGATCATTATCAGCCTGGTTAAGAATGAAATACCCACATCTTATACATGCCGCGATTTCCACAAGTAGTCCTTTGTTGGCGAAAGTTAATTTTACGGGTAAGAAATGTTTTTCAAGTTGTACAACATAAATTGAATACCGCACGTGTCTTAAATCAAATCCACAATAGTTACGTGTTTTGTTTTCATAGAATATTTTGAAGTTATCGTCAACGAGTTATCTAATTACAATCAGGAATGCGTTTCACTTATTAAAAATGCCAATCAAATTATAAATCTTCTCCTTGAAACCAATCATGGGGCAAAAGTAATTGAAAGCGAATTTAAGTAAATTTAATTTAAATGAATACTAAACTAAATAAATTTCTAAATACTAAAATATCAATTAACTGTGTAATTGCATGGATATTCGACTACTGTTATTTTTACCTTGATATATAAACTTTACCTTAGCTCATCTTATTATATTTTAGGTTGTGAGGTAGTCTAGATAGACACAACAAAAAAGATGTATCAATTTTTTATCAAACTATAGCTTATAATTTGGCAGAAATCGTACAATATAATAATATTAACAGGTATTATGGAAACAATAAACGGTCCTTGGTAACATTGGAATATTTATGTGATATTATGGTTAACAAATCAATACCGACATCAGTAAGTAAATATTTTTTTTTGTTTTATGCGTAAATTATTTGCTTAGAATCAAATGTGTCCTATTAAGATTTAATAACAGCAATATCTCTTTTAAAAACAAATATTGATATTTGTGTTGCTTCATTTATTGAGATTAAATATTAATATTATAATATTATTTTAATTTAAAAAAAAAATATGAAAATCATGTTCAATAAAATATATAAAGAAAATCATATAAAATAATTTTGTATATTACATATTCAATCACAATTATTGTATTAATTTTTACAATTATTATTTACTGCAATAAGTTACTTATCGTGGTACACATTTATTTATACTAATTATATATTTTAAATCTATTTTTATTCTAGAAAAAACTGAAATTACGTCACTTTTTCGTCTATAAAATTTTTAGCTGAAAATTAAAATAAATCATAATTACTCATTTTCAAAATGGATGAGATGAAATTAAATGTTATATTCATATATTTATATTTATTCAGTATTCAGCATCCATCATAAATATTACTTGAACAATTCACAACATTTTATTTTTCAAATACCTGTTGTAATCAAATGCCTGTACAATCAAAAATTGTAAAGAGTCGAACGTTAGTTGAACGTTAGTCGTGTTCAAAAGTTATTAATGCTAACCAGAGCTTAAATCAAAACAAAAAAAAGTACTGTTGTTCGTAATTAGTGATTATTAGATTCGAATCAATATTATTATTAGACATTAAAGTTTTGTGTTTATCGTTATTGAGAATTTAAACGTTATTAAAAATGTAAACGTTATTCAATGTTAGCGTTTTCCGTTATTAGATATTATAACATTATTCAAATTTTGCATTTTATATTATGAAGACTAATATTAAGTCAATTTTTTATTTAAATTTAAAAGCTACGGCTCCTTATTGTTTTAAAAAATTATAGAATTTTATATAGTAATATTAACAGTTGACACTAGGGTCACTCCTCGAAGATTTTATTTAATATAACTAAATATAAAAAAAAAATTAAAATTAAAATTAAAAACAGAGTTAAAAAAAAATTATTATAAAAGAAACAATAAAAATTTTCTGTACAGTACCTATGCTATATAGTAACAACAATAAATATCATAAACTTAATCTTATTTTTCTCGATATTTAATTCTACGATATATTATAGTGTAAAGTTCTATTATTATAAACTAATTATAGAAAAATAAATGAATGTTTAATAATAATGTATAAATTAATATATTAATATATTAATTTAATATATTCTTTTCAACTTTTTCCATAAATTGTTTTCTGTTTTTTTATTCGTTATAAAATTTGATTATCGTTTTTGATACGTTTTTGATACGTTATTCATTATAAATTTATATCAATTATGGTTTACGGAAAGTTATTCATTAAATTTTCCTTCGCTTATTGATTGTAAAACGTTATTATCTATTTTAATCGGTTTTTAAAACTAAACGTTATTATGATAACGTTATAAAAACGTTTTAAAGCCCTAATGTCAACATGTAGTTATAGGTATTTGTATCATCAGTTCAACATTTCGTATAACAAGTTACTGTAGACTTTTTAACTATCTATAATAATACCATAACTTTCATCAATGTTATTCATTTGTCTTTAGTTAGATAGATATGCAACCATCAACAGCAAATTACTATCCAATTTTGGTATACGTTGTCTAAATCATTATTACTCGGATATGATAGATGTATATTCTTATACGATTTGGGATTATAGATCAGCCCAAGGTTAGTAATTTTTAAACTTGTAATGTAGAATTATGAGCGACATTTTATAAGTGTATTCTATACTTTTAACTTCTACTACACTATTTTCTTAAATTACTTAATGTTAGAATCCATATTGACTCTATATAATAGAGTATGAAATAGAAAACTTAAATCAAAGAAAGCTGTTTGATAAACAATCAAACAATCATTACACCAAAAATACAATACGTATACTGCGTCTTAATACTACAGGTATTTTAGGTTCTAAAATTCTACATTCAAAAAACTTTTGATGAACTTAAAATAAATAATTTTATTTCAATATAATTAATTTGTTCTAAGATACCAATAAATCAATAATTTATATATAATATCTTATACAAACATATATGAAAATAATAATTAAAAATTTATCTTTCGTCGAATAACTATTATTTTATTATTTTCGTAATATATTTATTTACTATACTTATATATTATGTATATTCATGTAGAAAGATCGTGGATGTACTAGACATGCACAGAATTTGGTTTTTATCAAACATCCGATCAAGTTAATCATGTATTTGGTGATAGTTTTCCAATAGAATTTTTTATTGATATGTGCACTGATATTTTTGGAGAATCGTAAGTTGATTTCAGTAAAATAATTTAAACTTTAATGGATTATTCAATACATACACTGCATATTCAATTTAAAAACACATAAAACCACATACATATGTGTATTATTATTTTAGATTCTGACCGGAGTGATGGAATCTATTGGTTTATTTTATTTTTTTTATAGATTTTTGTAAAATTTTTGTTTTTAAACATCTATAAAATTTAATTGGTTGACCGAAAACTCATGAAAATTTAATACAAGGTTTATAATAAGTTAAACTTATCGTAACTAAAAAATATCGGTGATCGGTTTACTCAAATTTTTTTTATAAGCCCTTAATGCTCAAATTTGTATAAAATGTGTAAATATCACGATAATTTGCAAGTTATTTTGTAGATAAAAATTCATAAAATTTTTTCTGGTCATACTTAAAGTTCAAAATTTTAACACTAGGTTATCTATAAACTACTCTTCAAAAATCTTTAAAAAAATTTCTACCGGACTTAGAGGAAAAAATTTTATGACTGTTTGAAATTTAAATATTTACGAAATTGCATATAATAGAGATTTATTCTCAAACGATTTTAAATATTTGTTATAATTCAAAAAGTATAAGTCGCAGATTTTTGAAATTTTTACCAGCTGTTAAGATTGGTATTTCCTTTATGTCATATTTTTTTCAAAATATTATATTGATTTTTAAGCCACTTATAGACATTTAAAATATTCGATTTTATAATCGGTGATAAAATAAATTTGGCTCATATAAAATACTTGAAAATTTAATAAAAGATTCCACAGAAGTAGTTCTTATTGTCATTCAAAAATTATTAAAATCCATAGATACAATTTTTTTTTATAAGCGTTTGAACAGCGAATATTGACATAAAATTACATGTAAAATATAATATAATGTATAATATTCTAGACTGACAAACTATGTCGCTGTATGCAACTGCCAACCCATCCTAATTGAAAAATATATTTATTGTTTCAAAATAAAATATACTTTTTACCATATTTATAAATAACAATATATTATATCCTAGACAAACATATTAACTCCGTTCAGAATCGTTATTCGTATACAATGATATCTATCATTGCATTCAAATTTAACAAATCCACTGTAATCCTATCCTATAAACGAGGTGCACTCCACCCCCGACTGTACAGCAGAGCGAGGCCCATCCGGTTCTTTTTTTTTTTTTTAATTTCTTAAAAATGATAATACAAAAATTTATAGGTATAATTCATGATCAAAGAATATAAGTATGAAAGACAAGTTTCTGTAGTTATGATTTTTACAATACAATTTAGCTTTACGACTTACAATATTGATTTTAAAGTAAACAAATATGCCATCCTATTATTAAAATTAATTTCCAATGATAGATTTCAATTATTAATATTTTTCTGTTGTTAAAAACCTGTTTTTATGAATTTGAATGCAAATGATTACAATTTACAGAGATTTTTATATAGACACTATAAATTTCTAATTTTGACAATAGGATAACGCATTTATTGGGACGCTGCGATACTACCGATACCAGTAAAGTATCGATTCTTTTTTTTGATACAATTACTTTTGATAATACCGATATTATCGGCATAATTGTTTCGATACTATACTCGTATCGATATAAAAGTACTATTGAATGAATGGTTTCGAATCATTTATTTACCGTCATATCGGTTCAACTTCAAACTTACTCGTATCGAATGGTATAGAATCATTTTATTATTATTATCCATAATGCAATGGGTTTCCTAATCGGTATGATAAAGTGCTCGTTTACTGAGAAGGCAAGAAATATCAAATACTTTTTATAAACTATTTATATTTATGGATTCAAAGAAATATACGAATACTTAATACAACAATAGCAACATTAGATATATAATTAATTAGTAACGATATTTTAATATTAATGTCACCACATTGCTGTCCTAGTTTGAACAGTGGTCCAATTTCATATTTTATATTTATTAGGAGACAAAATATTAAGTTTTCTGAAAACATTTTTTTTTATAAAAACAGTAATTTCGCATCATTTAGGTATTATTATATTATAGTTTCATTTAATTTATAGATTATTGATTTTTAGTTCGAACTCAGCCTAAAGAATTTTATTTTAAACCAAATTGAGCCTTTGTTCTAATAAGTGATCCAATTGAAAATATTTAGATTTTTCCAGCGGATAGAATAAGTAGAAGTAGAAATAATAGAGTAATGAAGACATAATCATCCACATTATATTTATGAATAGAGTCTAGTTTCGATAACTCAAACCTCGATAGTTCCAAAACCTAGATAACTTGAATTTTTTTATCGTCATTTTGAAAATTCCTATATACTCAATGCAATATTTGTCGCGATAAGTCAAATATAAAAATAGTTGAACATAATTAACTCGAAGTCATTTCTTACACATTTACATTTACATCTCTTACATACTTATATTTTTATCAATTGTATTAATATCAGTAGTTGTCGAATTATTAATATAATGCAATATCATTTGACGTTAATTTTGAATATCATTCGTTAATTTTAAAATGCATATTTTATTTTTTAGATTATTTGAAAATCCATAAATATAACAATTAAAAAATCAAAATATTTATTTTTCAATATAATAAAATTAATAAGATAAAACTCATTTTGTTTTATACAACTAATTATTTATATGTATTTCTTAAATACGTATAAGTAAGTTATAACTTAAGAATAAAATGGACTCGGGAAATATTTGAAGACTAATCCTCGATCGTTAACTAAGTACCGTAATACTAAAGATATTTTTTTCGTCTAGATATAATTGGATGCAATTGTCAGAATCGATTAAAAGAACTAATATAATGTACGGTGAATTAAACCTAAAAGCTAATCGGATAATTTTTGTACATGGATCGAATGATCCATGGCATGTGTTGGGTATAACTCGATCAAGAACAAAAAATAATGTTGTAATTTTTATTAACGGTAAATAACAATTACTAAAACGTTATTTTTCTTATAAAATGTGAAGATAATTCTTTCTAAACTTTCGGAGTTTCTTTTAGGAACCTCTCATTGTGCAAATATGTATCCTTCGTCAGAAACAGATTTACCACAGTTAACAGAAGCTCGTGTGACGGTAAAAGCATATTTGAAAGAGATGTTAATGGAAGATGACTTGGTTGATTCAGCTTAATTCAACAGTTGAGAAATAGTTTTTGGGCTTATTGTATCTTTTATATTAATATATTATTTGTTATTTTATAGTAAAATTAATTTTATAAAAAGTGTACTTATATAAGAGCACTATGCACGTGTAATTTTTTGATTTATTTGTTTGGTTTAAAATGATCAATAATTAAAAAATGTTTAAATAGTAAGAAGATTGATTGTATTATGTAGTTTATACAATTTGATATAATATTATATCTTTCTACTTTAAGTTTTATTTGATTCAAATCATTTGAATAAATTTAAAAATATACAAATTATTTTACTATTATTTATATAATAGTTAACTTACCTATAAGTACCTATGCAATAATAACAGTTTTTATTTTATTTATTTATTTTATTTTAAATGTTTCAACAAATTAAAAATCTTACAAGCTTTTAACATTTAATAATGACAAATTTATAACATTCAATATAATATAGCGTGTAACATTTATGTAACTGATAACATAATACTAATGTTTACATAGCAATAAAAATGTATACCTATTAGTTTTATAAAAATATGGTTAATATTAAAATAGTAATCTAAAACAAAACGATAAAAATTATTGTTTTCCATATTAATATCTATGCAATATATGTCTACATATCTTATTACCAATATTTTGCGGAAAGGTTGTTAAAAAATTTTCTGAAAAAAAGTAAATTTATAATATTATAAAAAAAACATAAAAGGTAAAAATTAATAATTATATTATCGTACAAATTTTTTTTTTTGTACAAACATTACACCACGTGATATAAATTAATGTTCTCTTTTTCTGTACCTTCGTAGCAAATAAGATGTGACCTTCTGGGGAGAAAATCTGGGACCCCCCTCCCCCACACGAAAATACTCAACTGGTTTTGTCACAATACAATAATTATTACCCTCTACCATAACATTAGACGAGACAAACATTAAGACCTTAAATGAAATGATTGTGTAGTTATAGTAGTTATGGAATACCCTCCGATTTTGTTTACGATTGCAGCACTGATTAAGCAGAGGGTGATGCTGATTTGCCTATATTACATGGATAAATATAGACATGTGTAAGCATCACACGAGCTTTGACGAGAATGGTTTTTTGTAAACTCGGACGGTTTATAGCCGCAAATCGGATTGCGAACCAAAAATTTGAAAGACAAAATATTAATATCCCTCACCAGACTACATGTATCATTTATTTCAACGAAAGTGCCACGAAAATATGTATAGACGCGCGAGGAGATACGATCGCCATTCCGAACCCCTTAAAGTGTAACGAGTAGGCACAATGAGTGCGGCACTACGGACTACGGACGAAAACGTAACCGCGTTCTCGCTCGCTTAGTGCGCCAGGCCGTCGTAGCAGCCGCCGCCCATGTTTCGGTTGGCAACCTTGTGCCGCCGGGCTACGAAAATATTGATATCATTTGTCTTTCCATATATTTTTTTCCTCTCTCCACTACCTGTACGAAATGATAATAGTGCAAAAAGGCTTTGATAGCCAATGCCCGAGAGCAGCAACCTGATAATATTCGTCATCGAAACCCCTCAAAGGGTTCCGCCAGAAACGCTACGTGGACGACGACGATCCCAGCCACCGCAGAGGCGCGCGCGTTACTCCGTCCGAAAGCCGCTCCGAGGACCACCGCCGCGGGACAGGGCAGCCGCGGGCCGTCCGAGCGATTCCGCGAGCAGCAGCAGCCGCCGCCACCGTCGCCGCCGCCGCCGCCGCCACCGCAGCCGCAGCCGCCACCGTCGCTTCCGACGCTGATACGGAAATTTGCATGTTCTACCGCCGCTTCTGCAACCGTAATTCGATTATAATTCACCGCAGATCGGATCGTCCAGTGCGCCCGCGGTCTACGTCGACACGGTCTCGTTGCCGTGCCATCAACACCGTCAACCATTGATTTCAGGTGAGCTTTCAGGTGACCCCCCCCACCTCCGGTAAATCGACGACCCTTCAGTTGACTGCAGACGTTTGGTGCGTGCCACTAATATTCGCCGCCGATTCTGGCTTTTTCGGAACGGATTAAATCCCTTATAGGGGAGGGGGAGGGCACAATGTTCTTCCCGTCCACATCCCCCAACAGCAGTGGTCTCTTCGACTATTTCTCGGAAACCTGCAACTATCACTCGTCGATGTGATAGAATATTTATGAACATATATTGATTATTGTCTGTGGTTACTTTTCCGGTCAGTATATTAAGTCGAAATTCATTGATTCAGTTTGTGTGTGGTGATGAACTCGCATAATTTTTTTTTGTTTTTTTTTTTTGTTAAAGCCAAGTATTTTTTCTTTTCTCTACATTCTTAAGAATCGCACTTACGGTTCATCGGCTATTATACATGATCATTTAATACTAGGTTTTTATCACTAAAAAATTGTCATCCAAGCATAATTATATCGTACAACTAAATAACTAAATTATTACCCTGCCTTGAGTTCCCACCAAATTTAAAAAAGTGAAAGTTGGTCGCCTCTTGATGACCCTCTTCACCATTCCGTATGCGTGTGTACATTTATTTATATATGTTCCATAAGCGTCAAGTCTGTAAAATATATTCTCTATTGCAAATTCTCTTTCCAATGCTTTCGTCATTCACCTAAGTCAGCGGTTCTCAACCAGGGGTACGTGGCATGATCTCAAGGGGTACGCAAAAAAAAATTGAGTAATGGTGGAAAAAGTCAAATTTAATGTAACTGAAATAGTTTGCTATTAACGAAATATTTAATAATTTAATAATTGTGTACTTATTACAATGTAGAGTCTGCGATAACAATTCATCGTTGTAATATGAACACTGTAGAAGTGTAGAGTGTAGATAATTTAAATAGATCAATTTTGTACTGTGTTGGTGGAAAGGGCCTTTTCTACGTACACGTTCATAAAAAATAAATATCGTAATAAACTGTCTGTAAGTTCAGACTTACAGATTTATTTATCAAGTGTAGAGCCAGATTTTAAAAAAATTTTTAAAAAAGTTCAAGCAAACAAGCTCAAGGTTCACATTAAAATAAAATTGTTTAGTTGATATTATTATTATTATATACATTGTTTAGCGCAAGCTAATTAAAATAAATAAATATTTCCTAATTTTCCTTAAAAATTAATATTATTATTATTATTTTCCATTATTTATATTCAAAATTGATATTGGGGTACATGAAATAGTGGTGAGTGGTAAAGGGGTACGCGAATGAAAAAACTTTGAGAACCACTGACCTAAGTAATTAAACAATAGTCTACCATAGCGGTTCCCAACTTTTTGATATCCGCATACTACTTACATATTTTGGAAAATTTTCATGTACTACTTGATTTAATGATCTTTTCTTTTTTTTTTTTACTTATCAACAAATAAAATAACATTATTTTATATAGTTGTAACTTGTTTTGTAATTAACTTTTTCTTTTGTCAATTTAAGCTACTTAAATACATAAGCAAAACATTTAATGCGCAACGTAAAATATGTACAGTTTCTATTAATTATAATGAATATAAATGAATAATTTATTGTGACAGTTTATGTTGTATTTTATTAAATGAATGAGAACGTCAATACCGAACTTCATGTTAGTTACTTTAAATCTGTAACTGTTTTCTATGTCACTGTGTTCCTATATCATATATATTTAAAAAAACAGCTAATATCAAATAGATCAAATATTATTCAATGGTAATAAGTATTGAAATAAAACTATTTCTTTAAAAAAAAGTTCTCCTTGTATCAACTATGAGCTTGAGTTTTCTGTATATCATTTGTAGTACGCGTACCATAGGTTGAGAACGTCTGGTCTAGCGAATTATGATTTATTTTGACCTTTATTGTAAGGACTAATAGTAGTGACTTTTTGTTTGACTCTCTACAGATTTTTAAAAACTTGGTACCTAGTTTTTATTTATTCAACTTTTATTTAACTATTCATTACTAGTTTATCTAATATGTTTTTGAATCAAATTGAAAGTCCAAGACATTTTCAAAAAAAATATCTAATTTACAAACCAACTGATTGAACATTTTTAGAGAAGAATTGGTGATTGGTGCATAGCTGTCATTAAATGTGGTAATTTTCATCTCATAAGGTTTTGTTTTTCTTATTTCAAACTCGAATGATGAAAAACATTGCATGGTAACTACACCGAATTTCTTCTTTTTTTTTTAACATTTTTTTAAATATGTACAGTACTAACATTTTATAATAAAATGTATAATGTATTTTAATAGACTACAAAATTTTATTTAAAAATTGAAATATTTGGAATTTAATGCGAACAATTAATATTAACTAATGTTAAGTATATTTTCTTCTTGAAGCACTAAAATTTGTTTTTTATTTTTAAAGCTTAACATTCAGTTTTTAAATATTTAATTATTAACTTTGAAGTGTCCTGTACAATTTTAACAATACATTTTTTTCAAAATATTGAAATTATAATTTTTAGTTACAAAAATTAAGGAATATTATGTATAAATTTATAATAACCATTAAAGAATTTCAATTATGTATTACTGTAAAATGAGGTATATGTTAATAAAAAAAAAGTATAACTAAATAAATAATAAGAACTTATTGAAACTACATTTTCATTAGTATACCCAACAATGTTTATTAAACTTTCTCATAAATTAATTTAACTTCATTACTCTAAATTTTATGATTACTGCACTGTTTTACCAAAAACAAAGTTTTTATATTATTTAATAAATATATTCTTCTTAAAATGTTTCAATTAAATAAATTTAATAATAAACATTTATTAAAAATTTTAACATATTCATATATATTTTATATAAAATTAAAATTGTTATCAACATTGTTTTTATTTATTAAAATGTTCTTATTTTATTCAACCATTTCATTCAAATATGAGCACTGTTTTTTATATATATCACTTTACTAGTATGTACAAAACACTGTGAATTGTTGTTCATTTATATTTTTTAGAAACTCAAGTTTATATTTATTTTGTATTTTAAATTCAATATTGGTGCCGTTGTAAAATTTATATTTAAGTACAAAAGACTATATGACAGTCAATATCATTGACTCATATTGATAATAATGAAAAAAAGTTATTTGTTATTTTAAGAACTATTTAAGGTAAAAAAACTATTCACTTAAAAGTAAGTTGTAAGTAATTTGAAGAAATTAATTTTGGCATATTATATTTTTAATATTCGGAACTCGCGTTGTATGCTATCTACCTGAACTTTGATCGCGTTATATGTTATCTACCTTTTGGTTGATATCTACTTTGTACGGAGACTAATATTGCAAGTATAACCGTATAATTATAAATATCAATAATACACTCTACAGTCTACACTTTACACTTATTCAACGTGAAGTAGAAGTTGGATCAACAATTCACTCGGACGAATGGAGGGCTTACAGCAGTTTAAGTGACCACGGCTATGTGCATAAAACTGTAAACCACCAGCTCCACTTCATTGATCCAAAAACAGGGGCCAATACTCAATCTATAGAGTCTACGTGGAGACGTGTCAAAGTAAAATATGGCATAAAAACACGTGGTGCCACTAACTTATTGGAACGGCAGTTGATGGAAGAGTGGTGGCGTTCACTCAATGCATCAAAGAATCTTTTTGACCAGTTTTTTGAAGACATGAAAAAGAGTTCTTTAATGAAATAATGTCTAGATGCCCAGACGACACCAACAATTTACAAATTGCGGGGTGGAAAATTGTAGATAACATACAACGCCAACACACAATTTTGGTAGATACACTTCTTATGTAGATAGCGTACGACGTGAGTTCCTAATATTCTAATGTAAAATAGTTTTCCATTTAATATGATGAAAATTGGCTACATACACCCTCATAACTCTACTTTATAGATAATAAATATATCTTTTTATATAAGTATTTACAATTTATAATTTTGTATTAATTTAATTAAGTTGCAGTATATTTGATTTAGCCTGTTTTTAAGTACCAATTACAATTTGTGTTATATAAATATTTACTTAAATACATTTTTTAGTAACTAATTAAAGAATCAGAAAAAAGTCTTATAGACAATGCCTCATAGACATAGCTCTGTAGGAAACAAATATCTGTATAGCAAGGGATTTAGTTTTTAGTTATTGGTCTAGACACTCATTTTTTTTTAGTTTTTTCTGATATCATTTTCTACAAACCTAATTCATATATCATATTTTATTACAGTCGGCTAGAAAATCTTAAAACAAAATGCTCTTTTCAATCACCAATTTATGCCACATTGACAAAACGCCAAAATAAATCCGAAGTCTCGGAAATGGCAAAGAAAAATGATACATCCCGCTGGATCAATGTTTCTGTTGTGGGACTTTCGGGTACAGAGAAAGAAAAAGGAGCTGTTGGAATTGGTAAATCATGTCTGTGTAACAGATTCATGAGATTTTTAGCAGATGACTATAATGTCGATCATATTTCTGTATTAAGTCAGGTAAATATATTTACTTTCGATAAACTATTATTATTTATAAAATGGTTAATAAATACAATTTTAACTTATATGTATAATGTTTTTATTTAGTCTGATTTTAGTGGAAGAGTTGTTAATAATGATCATTTCTTGTACTGGGGAGATGTTACAAAAACATCTGAAGAAGGTGTTGATTTCACCTTCCAAGTCATCGAACAAACAGAATTTATAGATGATTCATCATTTCAACCTTTTAAAGGTAAATTAATATTTTTGTTTCTAATTTAGAATATTAGATTTAATTGTTAATTTAATTTAGATTTTAAGAAGAGCTAGGAATGTATTTAGTATAGCAAAATACTAGGATTACTTTCTTTTTTCTCCCTTTCAATGTATTTTTAGAACTTAAATCAAGTTAATTCATTATTTAAGACAATTATGTTTTATGACCATCAATAATTTTGATTAAGGACACTTCATCTAAAAATTTGTTTATCTATTTATATCAATTACATTACATTTAGAAACCTTTCGAATTTATGTATATGATATATAATGTGATGAATAATTTTTTATGACTCAAAAGTATAAAAGTAAATTCTATTAGGTGATTATATAATTTTGTGTTATGTTGCATAATGTAACTATCACTAATATTTATACAGTAGTATATAAATTATTTCTTAGTATGTGTACATAGAAATAACTAATTCTTATGATTTAAATTTGAAATAAAATTCACTCTAATTTTTTTTCTTTTATTGTTTGTAAAATTCCATATTCTTCTCCCTTGCCTTTCTCCCAACTATTTGAAGTTGATTATCATTGTCCCAAATCTCCAATTGTCTTGAGTGTACATTCCTTACTCAAACCTCAACAGCCTTCATATCATTTTAAATTGTATCCAACTATCTTTCTTTTGGTCTTTCTTTTCCTTATTTCTTATTTAAATTGTCCTAAATAGATTCCTAAATAGTTCTTGTCTATCTATCACATCACCACCGCTTATTATCATTGGTCTCCTCATTCCCTTAACTTATTGGTATCTTCCTCCAAAGTCATACTCTGTTTTCTTTCTACTTATTCTCAAAGCCTTCATGGGCTAACCTTCACTCATTCAACATATTATTAACATCTTCCTGATTTCCTCCTACCAAAACTATATCATCAGCAAACATCTTATACCATGGTATCTCACCTTTCTAATTTGAATGCTTGTAAAAAAATTTAAAATTTGAATTTTTTTTTTTATTATTGTATAATGAAAACTGATTATGTATTTTATATATTTATTAATTTGTGTTTAAGGAGGTAAAATGGATCCATATGTCAAACGCTGTGTTGCTAGTAAAATAACATCTGCTGAAAAATTAATGTATATATGTAAAAACCAATTAGGTGAGTTCAATATACTATATTATAATAATAATCTATTTCATAAAAATGAGTATAAATAAAATACATATAAGAATCGTAAACAAATATATATTTGTTGTAGGTATTGAAAAAGAATATGAACAAAAAGTGTTACCTGATGGTAAATTCAATGTCGATGGTTTTTTATGTGTGTTTGATGTCAGTGTTGTCCCTAGTCGTAGTATAGAAAAACAATTAGAAGTTGTAACTAATATATTAATAAATGTGATAAAAACTAAAAAACCTGTAGTACTAGTGACTACAAAAAATGATGAATTCAATGAAGCATATGTTCGGGAAGTTGAAAAACTTGTTGCTCGTAAAGAATTTAAAGGAGCTATACCAATAGTAGAAACATCTGCTCATCAAAATATTAATGTTGATACAGCTTTTATTGCTCTAGCTCATCTTATTGATAGATTTAAAGGTCGAACAAAAATAGTTCCTTATTTGGAATCAGTTCGTATGAGAAAAGAAGTTTTGGATAACACCACTGATGCATATCAAACATTGATTCAAACTCAAGTAAATTTTATTTTATTACTAAAATTTTTAAATTGAGGGTACTTATTATTATATTTTTAGATATTTATATTATATTTATTTTATATTTATATTTGTATGATATATATTTATTTTAAAGTTAAAAATAAATTTGATATTTTTTTAAAATAATAATTTCCTTTATTATTTTATATTTCACAAATTAATCTACATGCATTTTAGATTGTAAAACATTTAGTTTTAAGAAAATTACTTGGTTCTCCTAAGACTAAATTTATAATTTTAAATAACTATTTGATAATAATAAATTCAAAGTATCAAGAAATAAGGTTTTAATTGTTTTTTTTTTTTTTTTACAATGTGTGCCTTTATTTTGGTGGAGGGGAATAGTAAAAAAAAAAAAAAAAATTGAATAGCTATGAATAAATTAAATAAATTTTTTAGGTTTTAGTTAATATTATATACTTATTAAAATTTAAAAATAAATAATGTTTTGCTTTTATTCTTTAGTTATTATTTAATATTTATTAGTACTATTATGTATTACAATTAAAGGTTACTGATTATCGTGCATTATGGAGTCAAACATCAAAAAAAATTTCCAAATGTGATGAATACATAAAGTACAGAGAAATATTTGGATCAGATAAAGCTCAAAGACTTTTTCGGAGACATGTAAAAATGTTGAAAGATGAACAAGTATCCAAAAGAGTACAAAATTATATGGAAATTTTGCCAGATATATTACAAGAATTAGTACCTGAAATTTCAACATTAAAAGATGGGTTTGTAATTATTAATTATAAATTGTAATTGAGTTATTTTTAATAAATTAGCTATAATACCAAGCGTTAATGGGAATTTCTTCAAAGATTTTTTACTAGTATTCTTGTTCTATGTTACCTTATAGCACTGTCTAAATAAGCTAATTGTAACTAAATGTCAGTTTATTATGTGTGAGAATATAATTGTGAAAAAATCATTGATTCTTGTGTGTTTCAACTTAGAACTTATGCTATCTTAATTTTATCAATATCTAAAATATAATAATTTAATAAATTGTAAATATTTATAAAATAATATCAAACTATTTATAGATTTAATTATATTCATATAATTTTACTTCTACAACTTAAAATGAATTATTCAGGGTTTGATATTTATAGCATTTACATACTTTGTTAATTATTGAAAATGTAGTAGTATACGAAATAAATAAATTTATTTCTTGATGCCATGATTTCAAATCTAAAATTTAAATGTGTATATTTTTACATATTTCATTGATTTTGCAAGAAAATACTTATTTGTACCTTTTTGTGCATATTTTGCATATTTTGACAGTTTATTTAAATTTAAAAATTACAGAAATGTCAACGGTTGTAAAAAAAAAAAAAAATATTGTACTCATATTTAACTGCTTATTTTTAAACATACAATTCGCAGCTCATTATAATTCTCATGTTGGAAAATTAATGTATTCTTTGAAAATGTGATGGCCTGTATCAGCTGTATTGCCTGATGTAATTATAAAATGATAATGTGTAACTAAAGAAAGGGAAGAATTCTCAATAAACATATTTCGGACAGCTGATAGTCTATAATAGTAAAATTTAATAATATCAAATACAATTCTAAAAACTGAAAAGGTATCTGTTTCAATAAATTGAGTAATTTTCAAATACACTTAAAATTTTTATTATTTTTTAAATTTTTAATCTAGATAATACTTATTAATAATTATTAAATAACTAAAAAATGTATATGCATTAAATACATTTTTAAATTTTTTATGTATATATTAGAGTTTATTACTATGTTTTTAAGTGTTATATGCCCCAAACTCTGTTTCAAACTCTTTTGAACAATTTGTTTTAGTGATTGGCCAACTGTTCAGAAACACATTAAAGAACATCCGGATTTTAACCATTATTTTTATAAATGTCCGGATGATATTCCATGGACAGAATGTGAGTTAGATATGCAAGAAGAAGGAAGTGAAAGAGATGATAAACGAATACCATGTGATGTCTTAGAAACTGGCGAGGCAGAATCAGTATTTAAAAATCATGCTAATAATTTACAATTGGAACAAAATCGACAAGAGTATGTATATATTCTTATTAATGTTAATTATTAAATACACACAAATAATAACAATAATATTATTCTTATAACAGATCTAATCATTATAATATTCTCACTATTTACAAATTATTATATTATATTACTATTGTTTGTATTAATTTTAATTTAGATGGAAAAAACAATTCAAACAATTGTTACAAGAAGCTGGTTATGTAACACCTGGAAAACCAATGTCTGAAGTTAGAGTACTTTTTATGGGACGTGAATGCTTTGAAGCATTATCACATGAAGATTGCCAGTATATTTATGATAAACATCAAAAAAGTATTATTGAAAAAGCCAAACACAATTTCCAAGTACATAATATATTGTAAAATAAAATGGAAATTTATTAATATGGGTGTATTTTTTACATAGGAATTATTACTGGAACACGCAGATCTCTTTTACCATTTTAAAAGTATAGCACCTACAGGAACCATTACACAAGATGATATAAAAGAAATCACAGATGATCTTAAAGAAGATTCTAGGTATATGTTTTAATTAACTAAAAATTTAAAAAAAATGAATTTAAAATTCTTAAAATATATTAAATTAAAATATTTAATGTTATATAGATACAAAGCCTTAGATAGACTGGATCAAGACAGAAAGTTGATGCTTTTCCAACATCTAGGTTTTGTACATTGTCCTATTAGAGAACATTGTCCGGCATTTCCTAATTGTATGGATTCATTAATTGAAAAACTTTTAAGCGATAAAGTTCAAAGGTAAATTATAGCTATTTTTTTTCTGAAGTTATAAAATATTTTATTGATCAATTTGCATTTTATAGACCTACATCAGGTAGTAATAAGCAATGGATGATAAAATCAGACAATAATTTACATTTAATTATACTAGGATCTAATGGTTTAGCAGAAGCATTTGCTACAAATTTGAAAGTAATTATAATTCAACGATATTGAAAAAACAAACAACTGATAAAGTAATTATGTAATAAATAATAATTAAATGTTTTAGGCGCAATGTGATAATAAAGAATATGAATTAGATAACCAAGCTTATAAACTAAAATATAGAGTTATTAATGGAGACGTTAATTTATCACAAAATTCATTTCAAACTGCTGATTTTAAACCTAATGGTAAATACTCTTACTTCCTGTTTAAATTTTTTATTACATATTTTTATTTATGTTATCTTACAACATATTCTTATTTAGGCTGTGTCTGTGTTTATTCTAATTCCGAATCATTTGAGTATATTAGAGACAGTCTAGAGAAAACTTTATTATCCAATTTAGAAAAAGATGACAAATTACCATTTCAAGGATTGCCAATAATTTTGCTTTATATAAGTGAACCTGATAATGGACAAAAAGATATTACACTTCAAGAAGAAGGACAAAGTTTAGCTGATAGGTAAATATTTCTGTAAGATAACCAATTTTTTATTTATTTCATTTATAATTTTAAATTATCTATGAATATCAAGAATACTTTTACTGGGGATTCAGGGCTTTTTATACATGCATTTTTTCTGTGATAAATGTTGAATATTCTTAGTCTAATTAATTTTGTAAAAAGATAAATATAAATATAAAATTTAATTTTAAAAGTTTTGTCATAATTTAAAATAAAAACAATATAATGTAATTTGATTAAATGTAAAAATAATTATTGACCAATATTTGTGTTTCAAATTATATTAAAAAATTTGCCAAAAAGTTATTTTAATTAATTTTGTTGTCTAACAACAACATATAACATGTTGATAGTTACATTAATAATTATATCACTATTTGTATTGGGCAAGACCCCGTTCGCCCAAAAATGACCCTTCACTTTTTGCCCATGTATCTTTTCGCCCAAATATTTTAAAACTACTTTCCCTTTCCGACCAAATTTTTATAATATACACTGGGGTTTTCCATACTTACTTTAAATTATTTATGTATAAAATAATAATAAATTCTTTATATTAAAATAATTTTTTTGTGTTAATTAGTTTTATAAAGCCATTTAACATTACCCAGAGAGTACCCCGAAGAGGCGGCTTCTATTACTCTCCAAATGTATTGTGTTTTTGTACAGCTTTTGTTTATTAATATAATTTTTATATAATAGAAGAATAATTTGTTATCAAAAGTTTGATAGTATAATATTAAATAGAATAGTTAAATGACATTGATTTAATAAAATCATACCGATTAATTGTTCCTGCTTTATATTTTTGTATTTTTTCTCCATCCTTGTGGTACTCTCTGGCTTATGCTAAATAGCTTTATAATACTAATTAACACAAATAAATTATTTAAATATAACAAATTTATTATTATGTTAGATATAAATAATTTAAAGTAAGTGTTTCCCAAAGTGTGTATTATAAAAATTTGGTCGAAAAGTGCTATATAATATTCTTGGGCAAAAAGGGAAAGTAGTTTTAAAATATTTGGGCGAAAAGAGTACCACCCCTTTGTATTGGTATTAATCATAGACCGGCTCTGTGAATTAAAATCTGAACCGTGATAGAGGGCGCTGGCAGTGTTATGATAATTGGCGCACAATATAAAAATGATTGTGCATACCATAAAAGATCTATGTATAATATGTATTAATAGACATCAGCTGTTATTTGATTTTCCGACTATTCCTGGTTTTGAATTTTTAACGATTTATATTTTTATTCTATCATAGGTATATTATTTTAATAATTTTTCAATATGGTTTACAAATGCCTCATTCCATTTTATAAACAAGTATATAATGAGAACTATTCTCTAATAAAATTGCACAAGTAAATAATAAAACAGTAGTAGATATTGTAGTAATATGATTAAAAAAAAATAACAATAAAATAGGTTTCCAACAGATGAAAGTCAGAATGAAGAGGTCAGAAATTTGTGGATGGACAAATGTTCCATTTCAGATTTTTGATTTCTTATAGAATTTGTAGCAATCACCTTAAGCCCAGGATTATTTAATAAATGGTAGATTAAATCCTAATGCAGTACCAAGTGTGGATGTAGATGATATATTTAGTAAAAGTGAGAACTGTGAAATATGAATTGATGTAATTTAATAACTAAAAATAATTCTTCTGTAGAACTGTTATGAAGAGTTGTAAACAGAAATTGCAATTTAATATTATCTATTCAAAATTCTGTAATATGTTAAATAAATAAACATGGTAAATGTAGGTATTGTTTTAAAATGAACATAAACACATTGTTATTGTTATTGTATGAACATGTTATTATGATTGATAAGAGAATAGTGATTAATGATTATCACAAGCTGCCATGAACACAATAATAATTATTGTAATAGGTGTGCGTTGTTATACACACACAGAAATTGCCTGTGTGTATCGGTCACTCAGTCACTTAATTGCACCCTCTATCACGGCTTACGACGCATAATGTTAGTAATATAGGCAAGGCTGGTCTATGAGTATAAGGTCTATGGTATTAATAAATGTTTTAATGATTTTTATATTTCTATATTGGCTAACAAATAAGGATTTTAATTTGAATATTTTGGTGGTTTTCAAAAAGATGTTGTATAATATAGATTCATTTTTTTTTTTTTTGCTTTTCTATATATGATATATATATATATATCAATTAATTTCAATTCATTTTGTTTAAATTAAAATTTAGTTGTATATTTTATTCATTTGAAGTGGATTATTAGTGCTTTAAATCCTGAACTCTAGTTATGATAAATATAAGATTTATATTTATCCATATTTATTCAACCAAATATTTATCTTGTATGTAATAAAAGATAAAATGACATCAAAAGATATACATACAAGTTTATTTTTTTTATTTTTTTAGTGTACAATGTCCATTTATTGACATGCCTATGTCAGATAGTGGTTCGTCAGTGTTTGATGTAAATTTAATTTCCAATGCAATGAAATTACTTGTTGAAAGTATTACACATAGAATTGGATTTTTGAATGAATATCAATCAATTATGGATCCATCTGACCCTGAAATACGGTATATTTTTTAAACAAATAAATTTGTTCTATTATATTTTTATGACTTATTTTTACTTTTTTCCAGTATTATTATGTGTATGTTTTGTGATGATCCATATTCTGTTGAAAGTTTATTAGCACCATTATTAAGTCATCAGTGTTGTTATTTGAGTGGAGATCGAAGTATTATTTTAGAAACATTTCTTGGGGCTTCGAAACGTAAAGTAGAAGTAATTATGTCTTCCTATCATGGTGCAAACGCATTTCGTGAAGAATTGGTTCATGGATTTATTTTAGTATACTATGCTAAACGTAAAGCTTCATTAGCCACTCTTAAGTAATTAATTATCAATATTAAATGGAAATAGAAAGAAATTCTGTTTTAACTGTACTATCATTAATTTTACTTTAGTGGGTTTTCCTGTAGTTCATTTTCCTCAAATACTCCAAATTTACCAATTCAAATAATGGCTGTTACTGAACCTGTTGGAACAAATTCATTCCTTAGTGATATAAGCCAACAATTACTTAATGATGGTAGTTCTATAGCTGATCGATTAAAAGCACAATTTGTTACTACTACTAATTCTACATTGAACAAAAGTGATTATTTATCTACATAAATTTATTTATACTGTTAAAATGTATTTTATTAAATTAAAATTTTTCTTACCTTAATTCTTTTTTTAAGGTTCATTTTATACTACTTTTTTCAAAGACGTTTGGGAAAAGAAATCAGAAATCGAACAAGCCTTCCACATGGAAGAGCCAGCAAGTTATAGAAAAATAAATCCTTTATCAAAAATAGAATATTCTAAAATGAATTTATCTTCACACGATGGGTAATCATTTATTTTATTTTTTTTAGTTTACACATTTAACTTCCTATATTTTAGAAGCAGTAATAATGTGTATGGAAGGTTGCCATCTGGAATAGCTCAAGATGATGATAATTATTCTTTAACACATTCACGAGAAAATTTAATGAGTCCAAGTGAAGATAGTGATACATTTTCCCCAATCGATAATATACTTCATGTTACCAACAATAATTTAGATAAACAACAAGGTAATATTTCCTCATTTAAAAAAATGTATTACATTATACAATAATGTTTTTTTAATTCAAATGTATTAAAGCTTTTCTGTGTCAGTGTTGTCAAGTTACATTGTAAAACATTGATGAAATTCAACTAATTAGCTCCATCAAAAAAAAAATAATAATAATAACCTTGACAGATTCCTTTCTTTTACTCAGTTAAATACAGTGATATAATTATAAAATTGTTTTTAAATATGTTCATATATGTATTTTAGTATATAATTTAAGTTGTAGGCTTTTACAACTCTTTTATCTTTAAAAGGGACAGATAATAACAAATATATAGTCTGTGTAGTAGTTGTTTAAGACTTAAGATAATTTTTAATACTAATAAAAATAATTCTTACTTTGATTTCATTATAATATATTATTCATGTTTATTTGTTGCAATCTTATTAATTTTGAAAAAAAGCAATAAATTGTGTATAAAATATTTAATGTTTGAATCTGTAACATTGAGTTACTTTTTAATATTTAATATATAAAAAAGATTATATTTTATATGAGTATCAGTTTATAGTTCTGCATAATGTGCATAATTTATTGTCAGTCTCAAGTTGTTTTAGGATGTTATTTGATAATTATTTAATTTATTGCTTACCCAATACCCAAACTTAATTTTTTTTAATTAATTTACAATCTTAGAAATATTCTTAGTAAAATATATATGCATAAAACATGTTAGTATATAGTCTTTTGATATAAAAATTTGAATTGAAAATGACCTTTTTTGAACAAAATATGTTTAATTAGTAAAGTTGATTTAAAAAAAAAAAAAGAAAAAAAAAAGATTTTATTTATTAATTAAATTTCTACCATTTTTCTAATTAATTACTACAATAAATGCTTTATAGCTTTAATTTTTAAAAGTATAAAAGATTTTTTATTTGATAAAGTATGATTATGTGTAATTAATTATTATGAAACTTGTCCACAAAGAATCATAAATAATATGAAATGTGTATTTTTTTTTTTTTTTTTTGGAAAAAAAAGTGTTTGTCATTTCAAATGAATATTGAATTTGATAAATGAGAAACTTGTCTTTAACTATTTACATTATTTATAAATATGTTGGTTAATAATAATTTAAATACAATTGTAATAATTAAATTGTGAGGCAATAATAATAGTACGAGTACTATTAATTTATTTACTTAAGCTTTTATTACCATAATATTAATAAATACAATTTTTGTTCTTTTGGAAGAAAGGTTTCTTTTCTTTTTGTGTTACATTAAAATACATTCAAAAATAAATCAATCTTCTGTAAACACCACCTATAAGTGCAATTATTTTTTCATTTATTTGATGAAAATATCAATTGTTTAATTGTAAATTACCAATATGAAAAATTATTTTTTGCAATATAATTATTAATAGTGTAGATAGTTAAAATTATATTATGTGTCTAAGGATTTCAATCAAAATAATGTTTTCGAATATTTAATATTCTCTTTTAATAAAGTTGTTCAAGTATTAAATGCAATATATTGGCTAAACTGTTGTATATTTACTGTGCACTTATTTATCAAAATTAAGTCCATTATAACAGGGTAATTTCATTATTGATAGTCTATACATTTACGCTTAGGTGGTGGTATTACAGGCTTTCAGGTGTTTCCTCCACCTACTACACCACCTGAACCGGCACCGCCAGACCATGCTGGACTTGGTATCAACAACAATTCACAGATGATTGCTTCAAACTCCAGTCTTGATGAAATCACATGTAACAAAAATACATTTCTTCTAAATTTTCAATGTGGTTTCCCATTTATAATTAACAAAGCAAATCATTATTTTGAAAATATTTTTATTTATTTATTTATTTTTTTTTTTTTTTTGCTCACATATATTTAACTTCTTCAAATTGAATTAATTAGCTTTTTATCATTTCTGTCATAAAATATACATGTTGCATGTTACGTAGTCATTCTTTTATTTTTCTTTAAATTATATTGTTATATTTTGATAGCATGTTTTTGACTTGCATCATGTTAAAAAAAATGTACCTATAAACTGTGATAACTAGAAACCATTTAAAAAATAAATTAAAAATCTAAAGATTACGTTAAAGAAAAATGTATCAACTGTTCTATAGTATAAGAGCTTTTAATTTCACAAAATAGTTCAAATAACTCGTTTTTAGAGTGTGTGAATAGTAATAATGCATAAGATACCAAAACAAATGAACTCCTTAAATATATTATTTGTTTGTACCAAAACAATACTAAAAACGGTACACTTAGTTGGTTTCTAAATATTTTTTGCGTTAATTAAAATAATTATTTATGTACATAATTTTATGTTTTATTTAGTGTTAATCATTGTAGATTAGTTTGACCCTTATCCTAACCCACCTTTATTAGAATTATTATTTTCAACCTGTATCCAAAAATATTTTTTTTATTAACATACATCTTATCATTTGTACTTTATAATTTTACTGTGATAATTACCTATGCTTAATAAATAATAAGTCATAATTAGAATGTTAAAAATACTAACTTTTGTTATCCATTTGATTTTAATGAAGTATTGAATAAATAACCAAATACTCTTTTTTTTTTTTTCTTTTTTTCTTTTTTAATGCAGCTGATGTTAGTGGATCAAGAGAGTCATTAGCCACACATGACTCAGGTAGTTTCATTGAGAACAAATTTCTAAATAAATTTAATTGATCTGATGAATCATTTTTAAATTTAAAATTGTTAAATAATTATTTTTTTGATTTTAGGATGGGTTGATGATTCTGTATTTATGCAATGTCCTCCTAATGAAAGTTTATGGATAAGTAATTATTCTAAACATGCTTTTACTACTGGTCGTCATCATATGTCTAAGTTAAGGTTCAAAAATAGCAATCATACTATGAAGGTAAAATAAAACTTATTAATTTTTATGTATTATTTCATAACCGTTTTTAAATGAGAGACATGAGTCTAAAATGAACAATAATACTCTAGTACCTATTATAAATAATATAATTTTTAAACTAAATTATTTAACAGCAACCTGGAAAACTGAACATGAAAGATTATACTCTAGTCACAGATGCTATCTCACGAATGAATCTCATAAGTGGTAAAGAACAATATAATAGACCATATAATACTGGTAATTCTTCTTATAGTTGTGCACCATTAGCCACACCAGAAAATGTAGATTTAGGTTCAGAATATGCTCAGGTTTGTACTAAAACTAACCTTTTAATATTAACTGAAGTAAATATTAAATACTATTTATATATTAAATTGTTATTTAGGTAAAAGATGCAGTCCCTGGTCATTATCCATTTGATGGAGATTATTCATACACGTTAGTTCAAGATAATCTTAATACATCTAGTAAACATAAGTTAAGGCATCGAAGAGAAAAAGGAAGACAAAGTATGTTTTTTGTTTTATTGAATTTAGAATAATACATAAATGTTTTATTTGTGTAGATTATTCTGACTCTGATAGTGATTGGAGTTCAATTGAACGACGTGAACCATATAATTCATCTAATGACACATTCTCAAAGTTATCTCGTAGATCAGCTACTCAGAAGCGTTCTAAAAAAAAGAGAACTGCCATTCCGGTTGCTACACCTAAAGTTCCATCATTCAATACATCTTCAAATGGATCTAGTATGAATTTTAATTCTTTATCTGGAACACTAAGTAGTTTTTACTCTGAAGAACCTAGTAACGAAATTAAAAATGGTATGTGTATAAAGTCTCAATTTGTATTTTACTCAGAGCATACACATATATGCAAGAGTATGAATAGTGTATATGTTATATACATTACAATTCTAATATGTTGATAAAAATATATTCATTTTTAAATTAATTCCTTATACTTTTTTAAGTTATAATTTTGTACTATTCCTTACTTCAATGATTTTATCTAAATATTTACATGTAATATATCTTGTAAAAATACGCTAGTATTTTGTTTTTTATTGAAATACTATTAATATTATTTTTTATTTTAACAGCTAATAATATTTTAACACAACATAAATTCAATTCAGATTCATCAACTGATAATTCAGATGATAAACCTAATGTATGGGTTCATCCCTCAATTAGATTAATGGATAAACGATCTTTGCGATATAAACACAAACAAATGGTTGCACCACAGCCACCTGTAATACCTTCTGGTGCTCTTAGCAATAAAGATTCCCATAGTATTACTGAAAATGAAACTATGTTTTCTTCTAGATGTAAGTATTTATTTATATATATTTATAATTTTCAAAAATTAAAATGACATTATTTTTAGCTTCTCACATGCATGAAATGAGTTACAATTTTGATGAAGAATCTAGTTTAGATGTATCTTCACCGAGATGTTTAAACTCTCCATCAGTAAGTATAAAACTTCAAAATTTTACTTTTTAATAAACATTAAAATACAAATATAGATGAAATTTATGAGGAACAACTATAAATAATATTTTTTTTAAAAAAAAGTATGGTTTTCCTTTTTGTAATGAGGCAAAGTTGATGTATTTATTTTTTGTTGAGAGTTTAAATAAAATAAGTTCATTTAAATAATTTTCAATTTTAGCTAAATTCATCTTAAAAAAAAAATAATAATATAGCTTATAATTATTTGGTAAAAAATAATAAATACTACTTTTTACATTTCATACATTATTTAATCCATCCTTTAACTTAAATTATTTTCTATAAATAAAAATAAAAATTGTTGAAATCAAGAATTTAATGTTTATTATATTTATCAAATTAAGTATGTAGGTATATACAATTAAAATGATTCATATAATTAAAAAAAATATATTTTCAGACTATTGGCAATTTAAAAGGAAAAGAAGATGATAAATCTATTAGAAGAAAAGAAAAACAAAGAGTTAAGGAAGAAGTAAAATTGGAAAAAAGAAGATTAAAAGAAGAAAAACTTAGAAAAATCGCTGAAGAAAGAGAGAAAAAAAAGAAAAATAAAGTTAAAACCGGAGGATCGCCAATGACACATCAACCGACATTGGAAAACTTTGTTCAATCTGAAAACAATGTTATTCCATTATTGTTGGAAAAATGTGTCAAATTTATTGAAGTTGAAGGTTTAGATTCTGAAGGCCTTTATAGGGTGCCTGGAAATCGATCTCATGTTGAACTTCTTTTTCAGCGATTTGACGAAGGTTAGTATTAAAGGTAGTGTAAGTAACTATTTAAGAACCTTGTGAACATTTTTTCGTGTTAATTTTTTTATATGGTTTTAATCTTCAATAAAATGTTTCTTAAGCGTATAGTTAGTAATTTATTTATTTAGATTTTAAAATCGCTTCATACATAAATTATTAAATTCATTAATTATAAATTATTCTTATTGTTCAAATTATATTGTAAAAACACAAATATTCATAATACCTACATACATAGATTATATATATATATATATATACATATTTAATTACTATCATATTTAATTTTTTTAGATAACGATATTAATGTTACTAACCTTGACATACCAGTAAATGCTGTTGCAACTGCATTAAAAGACTTTTTCTCAAAGAAGTTACCTCCATTGTTTACGGATGACTTAATGGACGAATTAGAAGATTTATCTGGTAAGTTATTTTATATTTATTACAGTATAAGTATAAATGTCCTTAATAAATACATATAGTAAATTATAAAATACAATAATCTTAGAGTTTTCACTTGAACACTAAAATGATTTTTAATAACTATTCATAAACATTCCACTGTTGTTATTTTACAAAATCTTTTTTATATATTTTTCAATTATGATAATCATTTGAATGTTGAAAATATAATTTGTTAAATTGTTCACTTTATGAATAAAGTATTGTTTTAAATTCTGAAAAATATATTATTCTAAAAAAAAAGGTAATGCCCAGATTTAAATAATATTTATACTTTTACTGTAAATCCATTATATATGTTTAAAAACAAATGTATATTAGTCACCATTCTTTAAACATTACTTAGAATTTTTTGTTTCAGTTAAAGCCGATAGAAGTTGCCGTTTAATGGCTCTTCGAAACCTTTTAAAAAAATTACCTAACGTGAATTTTGAAATATTAAAATTTATATTTCGTCATTTTGTCAGGTAAGATAATTTTATTATTTTTTTTTTTTTTTATATATACATATATATATATATATTTATATATATTTTAGGGTGGCAGAGAATTGCAAAGCTAACAGTATGGACTCTAAGAATATAGCTATTTGTTGGTGGCCTACTTTATTACCTATTGAGTTCAATGATATGGGACGGTTTGAACAACTTCGACCACACTTAGAAGATACTGTTCAGACAATGATTGACCAATATCCATTTTTATTTTGTGGCAAAGATGCATTTGTCATGGTATGAAACGCACATACATATTACAAGTAATGGACAATAAGACATTGAGTATTATAATAGGATGTTTTTGTCTATAAAGTAATGCGTAATTCACAACTAATATTAATCCTAGCCAAAGATAAAATTTATTTGTGTTGTTTTTATATCTAGAATAATGTATTATTAAGTAATTTATGTATTTACTAAAAAATACTAATTAATTTTAAAAAAAAAATTGCATTAGAATATATTATAGTATTAAGTTTAAACTGGCAGAGTTTAAAAACTTTTAAAAAATTGGGCCATTAAATACAATTTATAATTTTAACTAACTGATTGTATTAGATAAGTTTTTAGCGAGTTAAGTTAGAGTGAATTTGAACTTTTTATACATCCAACTTGTCTATGGTGCTTTTATAATTTAATTGACGATTTTTTAGTTCCAAAAAAAATTGGGTCGTAAATACTACTGTTCTCCTCAATATATTTTGTTGTTATTCGATAATTAATTTAAAACATTTTTTATACTTTTACCAACGGTTTAGCCAATATTTATTTTATTTAGTAAATTTAGTTTTTACAATTATGATATTTCTAACAAAAATACCCTAATTAGTGTGTAAATGTGAAAATGAATACATAATTTAAGTTTAATTTAATTTTTTTTTTTTTTTAATTTGTTTTTACTTGACAAAAAATCGTCTATAATTTCCTTCTATGCAACTTTTTTAGCTTATACTAACTTTCTAGTCACTTCCTATTATGACAGTCAATATTTGTGTATTAGTTTTTACATATGTAGTATTTAATTTGTTTTAATTATTTTTTTCTTAGTAAAACTTAAATTTAAATATTTTTTACATTGCTCTACTGTGTTAGATTTATTTTTTTGTGCTGATAAATTATTTAATATTAATTCTAATGCTTGATGTATAAAAAATAATTCTTACATTTTTTAATTTAATTTAAAACTATATATATATATATATATATATATATATATAATCTACTGAATTTGTGTAATTATCCCTTTAAGTCATTGATTATTAATAGTCTTAATATTTATTTAATTCTAGAGACAAAATTACATTGATTAAGTTCATATTATTAACTTTCCTTATACTAATTATAATATTTCTGTGAATCTTGATATTTTATTGTTTAATTGTAATTTTAAAATTTCTTATGCGCCTGTATTGTAATTTAGAAATTATATAATGTATCTATTAGTACATGTGATAAATTATTGAGCAAACTATTACATTTCTAATTGATTCACATGTATTAAATTAATATAATCATTACATATTTTCCATCAATATATTTATTAATTCTTCCCTGTAGTAATTTCTATAAAAAAAAAAAGTAAATCATTGGCATAATTAGAATAAGAGACATAGTATGAAATGTCTCTGCATTTAATTTTCACCATGTTCAAAGTAGACCAAATTGTAATGTATGTTTCATGTATAAAGCTTTATACATCTATTTAAATAGTGAGCATATAGTTAAATTAATTATCAATATTGTAATTATATTTTTGTGAGTATATTTTATACGCATAAAATTAAAACTAATAATGCACATTAATTATTAAGGGCTACATTATACATGGTAAAATAACCTTATTCATCTACTGTTCATAAAATCAATGATAATTAAATTCATTTTTCATTTTATTCCTTTCTTACAATAACATTTTGTCTTAATTTGTAATATTAAGTACATAATATACATACCTTAAACGGATTGTCAAATGTATGCCCCTACTCTGAGTTTTAAATAAACAAATATAATATTATGTCCAATTTATACATTTTTATTGTGATTTTTATTTATTTATATATATATATATATATATATATATATATATATATATATATATATATATATATATATATATATATATAAATGTATATTATAATATTAAGATAATTAAATAATAATTTATCACTACTATATTGTTGATGCATTATTCTTAAGTAATATAACTTGCATCAATTCAACATTAATTGCATGATTATGAAATTACTGTATTTTCTAATACGTAATCCTTAATAATATTGATATTTCTATATAATAACATTTATACAATAATATATTATCATAGAACAAATGCCAATTAATTTACTGAACTGGTGCAAGTTTAATGGAGTTGTATTATTTATAGAACAAGGACTATATTTCTAGTCATAAAGAATTATATTTCGTTAATTTAATATAAGTATCTCAGAAAATTGCTTTTTTTTTTCATTCTACATAGATTTGTGTGTGTATTTTTTCTATTCTAATATATTATTATAAATATTGAGAAAAAGATGAAGGTAAATATATTCACTTCATCCTCCTTTTTATACAGTCACTGAAAGGAGGTCTACCTTTTAAAATGGTATTTTATCAGTGGAGAATAACGAATTATGTTTGGTATTCTACAATATTTAGTCAAATAACATGTTCCTATTATGGAATACTGTCTATTATAAATATATATGAATGTATGAATGTAAGTGTTAACTGTTATTTTATTTATTAAATAAACCAAAGAAAAAAAATAGGAAAACATATGTATGTATATACTTGAAATAATACAATTATATTCTGAAATTGGCTTACCAAATTACAGGATTTTAACGTGAATCTAGACAGTGGTATATTACCGTGTACCATAAACATTACCAAAATTAATGATTACGGAAAATAATTTAACTCATGATATGATGAACTACATAAATAATAGTACATAACATTTAATTATAAATAGCAATGTTTTTTTTTTATAATAAACAATATAGTTGTACAAACACCAATCATTAGTCAACATACGTTATATCAATACTTACAAAATAATGTAATAAAAAATAAAAAATAAAAAAAATTTAATTATACATAAATGTTATTTATTAGATACATTTAGCCATATATATTTAAAAGCATTGGAAAACTCTGAGACTAAACTCGGTAAATCTGTTATTAAAATACTTTCCCAATTACCATCGGTAGCTTGACGAGTCCAATTCATTGAACCATGCAATAACCATTTACAGTCTATTACACAGAATTTATGGTGCATATAGCTTATTACATTTTTTTGGCATTTTAATTCAATTCCGCATTTCCGAAAACAATTTATTTCTTTACCATTTATTAATATACAATTACTAACTATAATTCTAACTACAACACCACGTTTATGAGCAGCAATTATTTCAGCAGAAATTTGTTTATTAGACACTGCAAATACACAAATGTCTATTGATTTTGTGGCATTTTTCAAATAACAGGTGATTTCTGCAGTTTTATTAAAGGGACAGTTAGCATCTAAACATTCCCAGTTATAGGAAATACATTTACAAAGTCTTTTCCTCAACGGATTGAAAAATATTACTTTGAAGTAATTTCTTTCAGTCTTGATAAAACGGCGCCAAATTATGAACGAAACGCAAATACATGACATACAAATTGGATTAAAAGACAATATTTTTGACACAAATCTGGAAAAAAATAAAGTTATAAATATATTACATGCTTACATAATAATACATAAAATGATCTGGGAATATCAATACCTTAACATAGGTTATATTCAACAAAAATAAAACGTCAGTCTCGAGGTATAAAATATATTTGGTATTAATGATATAATGATGTAAGTATGAACGCCGAGGTTAGTAAAGCTAAAGATAAAATGAATAATGTTACATTCCATCGAACATACGATGTATTCAATGAACACAGAAAAAAGTTTTGCTCTTTGCGATCGGAGAACAGAATACGATTGAGTTTATATCGCACCGAATTACTCAATTGGTATACAAAATAGTGATGGGTCGTTCCTGAACGAAACGTTCCTACCCGTTCTTTCGTTCCATTTTGGTCCTATGTTCAAATGGTCAAATATACCAAAGTACACAAGTGTTGTTGTCATAGATATTATAGATTTTTATAATATCTATGCACAGTATATTGTACAACAACCATAGATATTATCATATACGTATGATATAAGAATGGATAGGACATCGAGCTTATCAACTGAGAATAAAGTAATACAATTTTTGAGGTTATAAGCATAGATATTATAAGATAATTTGGCGGGGCACACAAAAGATTAGGCCAGCTGACAATTAGAATCGTTTGTAACCTAACCTCAAAAAGTACTTTTATAGTCTATCTCTCTCGCAGATATTGAATTTTCTCTCTTCCCCAAAAAAGACCGCAACCTCTTTCGGAGCCAACATAGGCGTGTCCTATCCATTCTTATAATATCTATGATACTGTGTCGTTCACACGTACATAATATTTTGGAATATTTGAAAACTATACTCGTGCCACTGAGAGACCGCGACTGGGCGGCGACCAAAATTCGTCCGATCCCGCGCATTCCTACCACTAAACCTGCCCGTACGCTGGCCGCCAACTAGGTGATAGAATGGGAGAGATATGGGTACGAAAACGCGGAGTTCGGTCATTTGAATGCGCCAACGAGTAGCGTTCTCTCAGTGGCACGACTATAGATAATAGATAACATTTTATCACGGGCAAGGTGGATATATTATATTATATCATAAGGTGATATTTTAGAGAGGCCGTCCAATAAAACTATTTTTATTTTTATTATTATTCTAAGACCATGGTCCGTGCATTTTATATTCTTATCATTGCCAAAGAGCATTTATAGCCGTGATTCTTCATTTATTTAAAATCAAAATTGATTATCAAAATCGATAATTGTTCACTATTGGCTGGTTGAGCAAAAACGATAGTAAATAGGTAAAATACATGGATAGTTACATCAGAGAAATATCGATATTTTTCCATCGATCATTCATTCCACTATCGTTTGTCTAAACTATGGTACGCTTCACGAAAACGTGCGGATGACCGCCGCGCGCCCAGTGGCAATTTCTCGTTGGTGGTGGTCAAACTGTTTCGCGCCAAATATAAAATTTAAAACTCGTATTTTTATATCAATAAATTATGTGTATGTATAATACCCGTCGCGCCAGTGGCGCGTACCTGTGATGGATCAAATATTGAGGCCCATTGGTTTACAGAAAAACCGACACACGGCGCGCTGCGGTCATCCGCACGTTTTCGTGAAGCGTACTATAGCATAGTATCATAGAACAACATAATAATATAGATGTTTAGTTACATTTTCTCTTATAACCTTGCATCATATTTATACCGATATTTTGTCTATGTTATTTGATTATATAACAATTTAGTAATTTGCATTTTATTTCTATTTCCATAAAAATAAAGTACCGCGCTAGGTACTGTTCATATAATATTTATTAATATTCATATATTATGATTGATCAAATTAAAAGAAATACTCGTACATATTAATTTTCATACATATTATTTGAATATACAAATTATGTATAAGATAATATTATAAATTAGGTCATTGTTATATCGTAAATTGTAATTATTCTTGGTATAATGGATAAAAAAAAATGTGAAACGTGGAATTATTTTGAAGAGGTTGATAGTGAAAAAGCGAAATACAATTTTTTGTTCTAATACCATTTCTTATAAAGAGGTTCCATTGCTAATTTAACAAGAAATCTAAAACGAAAACGAATAATTCAGTACGAAGCCAGGAAAAAAAGATCTATTAAAATTCTCGAAAAAAACATAGATAAACCTGATAATGTTTCCGTATACGAACCTTCGCATTCTAATTTAACTACTATTACACCAATAATTAAAAATAAAACACAAGTATCAATAGGTGCATATACAGCAAGACCAATGGCTACAGAATATCAACCGTTTAGTTTGATCGAAAATAAAGAATTTAAAAAATTAGTTTCATTATTAAATCCAAGCTATTTTTTGCCAAGTGGAAAAACAATTACTTATAATATTTTACCTCAATTATTAGAAAACAACAGAGAGAAAATTAAAAGGGGTTTAGATAATGCATCATACATCGTTTTTTATTTTAAATATTTTATTATTATTTATTATTATATTTTATTTAAATAATAAAGTTAAAAGTAATATAAATACAAAGACTGCAAAAAACACCGTTGGTTTTTCTGTTTTGTAATTTATAAATACCTATCCCTAGTCCTAAATATAAAACATGATTACATCCCGAAATATCGTTTGTTAATATTTGTAATAACGTGTTACGGCGGAGTTTTATAATTTTATAATTATTTCAGTCATTCAGTCAATTGTAGTAGCGCCAATTGTGGACAAGATGAGAGAAAATAGGCTGAGATGGTTTGGGCATGTGATGAGGCGAGAGGAAACGAATGCAGTAAGAGTGGTTATGAAGATGGACGTTGAAGGGAAAAAAGAGATGGTTGGAGACTATGGAGAATAACATTAGGGCTGTCGGTGTGTGCATAGGAGATGTGATTGGCCGAGTGAAGTGGAGGTGTAGGGCAAGGGTGGCCAACCCCAAATAGTTGGGAGGGAGGCGAGGCAGAAGAAGAAGAAGAAGAAGTCATTCAGTCAATGGAATATCGGTTCCCGCCACCCGGTAATAACCGAGTCCGTGAACAGTGAACTATAATATATTTTGTGAACGAAAGAACCGAAGGAACGAATCATTTAAACTCGTTCCTTTTCCTGGAATCTGGAACGATAAGAACGATTCACAAAATGGAACGAAAAATCCCAACACTAATACAAAATAAATACGGTTAAAAAGAAAAATAGATGATAACGACTACGAGACCAACGTGTGGTGTTGACAACTCCGTACCAAACCGCGAAGTGCAAATATACCTTAAGTCCATAGCCATCGTGTGTAATGTGCCGTCCGGTAAGGCCAGAACTGCATGAGGTGTGATTTTCAAAACAACTATTGTACGTTAGAATAACGTGGTCTGATCAGTGACTTCGGAACCGAAACGCTTTCACCTTATCACGGATCGCGTTATCATGTTGTGATAGTCGGTACATATCATAAACTTATAATAGACTATTATAATAGTCTATTATAAGTCTATGGTACATCAAGGTTTATAGATAATATCTATTATCTACAAACCTTGATGATACATATCGTACGCGAACGAGATAAACGGCTCACGGTGATAACACAGAATAAAACAATATATAATAAGGTGATAATAAGACGGCAAATACGAACGGATATTTTAAATCCATATATAGAATTGCCTTCATTAGCCCTTTTTCTGAATTAACAAAATATGATAATATTATTTTCTTCATCCGTTCCCCGCTCATAAGTTATGATTGATAATGTATTATTAAACCAAACATTATTCTGATTAAATTCTTCTCAAGACGGACGCCTTGTAAACTACTAGTAATTTAAAAATGCTATTCACGAAATTATTCTAGTATAGTTTTCGTGATAATCGTTAATAGAATTGTTTACAACACCTGCATGTTTATAGCGATACATCGTTACGGTAGTATTTCCTTTGACCCATATCACATTTACTGACAACTTTCGAGAAACGCACAAATTATCAACGATATTATACTGACGTTTCCATCGCATAGCAAATACTATCCACGAGTGACACGAATAACAATACAAATTATATAACTTCCTTCACTATAATGACTATTATGTTGGTACATAAAATTGAATTCCAATTATTGTTGAAAAATTGTAATTTCAATATAGAATGACTTTATTACTCAATTTACTAATATTTGAAACAAAATATTTAACCCTAACGTAAATGACAATCTTAAGAATCAATTTTCGAATACGACAGTTGTCACCATCGTTTGAAAACGTACCTACATACGTTAACTATAAAACACAACTACACACGGTTCGAATTTTGTGTATTTAAACGTCTTCCTGATCAACCCTTAATCAGTGTTTCTTAATTATATGAAGAAGATTAAGCACTAATCGGTATTAGTTTCCTACCGACTTTTTTAAATTATTAATACCAGGGATCATTATAGTGTATAGGTAATTACACTGTGAATAAATTTATATAGAATAATAACAATTTTTTTTTTTCATTTACCCATTCATTTTTTCGATTACTTTTTTCAGATAATTCTACACGCATACAATATTAGAACGTAAAATTCATCTCGGATATCCATCATATACCATACATCTGGTATCTACCAGTATAATATTAATTCGATATTCTGTATATTATATTAATAATTCATTTGAATCTGTAGGTCCGTACATGTGGTGGTGTATGTGTGCGCATATGTGCGTGCGTGAACACGTGTGTTGTGTGTGTGTGTGTGTGTGTGTGTGTGTGTGTGTGTGTGTGTGTTCTACGTGTATGATTTGCGTTCGCACTCTGTCAAGTCTCTTTGAGTTTTATACGTTCCAAGGTAAGCCTGTGCAGGTTAGGTTTTATTTCAACCCTTGGTACACTGCAGCGGTTGCTTGTGTTCACGGCGCGTTTAGAAAATATCTACAAAGTGTATCATCGTTCTTTCGAAACCGTTGTGGAGACGTTCATTCCACCATCGCAACCAATCGGCGGTTATTTTATACTCGTGCGACAAATTTTCGACTTCGGTAAGGCCTAACGTATTTTTTGTCAACGCACCGTATACCTATGTTCATTGATCATCGGTGTACGAGTTTATCTCGTAGTACTGCCTGTCATCGTTTGTAGTTCAACGCGTTTCTTACTGGGCGTTCAATTGTTGGTGAGTAGTATATGCCTGATACAACAGGTACTATATTAGATATTTTACTACGTCCTCTATGAAAAAAAAAAAAATTCGCTTGGGTGCGCGATGATATTTGTTAAAATCGTTCACTCGTTTTTACACTCGTAATAATAAGTAATGGATAGTGGAGCTCAAATTATTACTAATTACGTTCACTTATCGTTAAGAATACATTTCAAGTGTAGATATAATAAGATATAAGAAAGTAGCAGATTTCGTGTTTAGGATTTGGTTCACCATTATAACATTATATGCGTCTGATAGATTTAATCGGTTATTATAAATTTTTCTGGTAAACAATCATTAGAAGTCACTTAAAATATTTTTACGTTGAATAAACTATTTCTCCTTTCTCTCTCTCTCTCTCTCTCTCTCTCTCTCTCCCTCTCCCTCTCCCTCTCTCTCTCACGCAAACACACAAACACACACACTCACCTACGTACGTACAAACGATGAACAAACATATTCGCAAATGAAACATATTTGTATTATCGTAGAATACATATTGATACAGGTAGAGCAAATATATTTATGGGTTATTTTTTTTCTGTAAAATTGTGTTCATCAAACATTTTCTATTTGAAAACTGGATTTTAAAAATTAGTTGTAATAGCAATATTGTAACCAAGAAGGAGGATATAGCCCCTTTATTGGACGTGTTTATATACCTTAAACTAGTATGCTACTATTTGCTATTGAAATTTTTTATAATTTTGGTACTAACCAAATGAAGACGAAAAACCAGTGTTTGTCATAGGTAAATACATAAGTGTATTACTTATATAGCGACCCACAGGTTGGAAAACGCTGTTTTAGGTGATATCGTGAACATTGTGGCGACTCTAGTCTTAACATTTACTTTTTATAATCACTATAATTTTTATACCATATTATGTCGTGGCGATACTACCGCAGCTGACCACCGTACATTTATTTATATTATAAATTTTATTTTAATAAATATTATTAAAACTGTTTTAAAATGCTGGAAATACATTTGTGTGGATTTAAATCATTTGATATGATTTTCTATTTTTGTTTATCACTGTAGTATGACACATTTAATTAGTAGTTTGTTCGTTACACCTATGTTATTTTTATTAGTTGAAATTTAAGTAGGCTAAAGACGATGTATATTTTAATCGATATTAACCAAAAATCTTAAATAATGTGTTTAGGAATGTTAAGAAACAAGAATCAATGATAGAAATACGACACCAGATAATCAGACTAATTGTAACATCGTGTAATAGTCTAATGCCCTAGGTCGTTAATACAATTTATAACTTTAAAATTATTATATAAAATGCATTATTTTAAGCACTTAGCAATCTTTGTTCAGTGACCCTACTTAAAAATTAAAATTATAAATCTAAAGTATTTCAAAATTGTTGATTAACAGTTATTATTTTTGTTACGAGAACTTAAAATTTAAAAACAATATAGCACTAAATTGCTAATCATATCTACGTTTAAAATCTTTTCCGATTTTCTAGTGCATAGTGACTTATGAATTTAATTAATTTTAACTATACATATATTAAACATATATTACATAGACTAATATGTGATACACCTATTTGTAATTTCTTTGATATGGTTTTTTTAATAACTACTAAATATTCATAGTAAATACTATTAAATTAATAATAATACACCGATTACTATAAAATATGAATGTTATTTGTAATGACATAAAATATATGTATAAAACGCGCTATCACATTTAAATTTGTTAAAGTAACAAATTCATGTTATAATCTTTATAAAATTAAGATTAATAGTAATTGCGTCCGACTTTAAACCATGAAACAAAAATTGAAATCGAAATGCAACGAAAATTATTTCACCAGTTAATTGGGAACGTACCTATAAAATAATAGTTATTTAATATTCGAATGTAGATGGATACTTATTCGATTAAACATTTGACATAAGCAAACACTTAAACGTACATCGATACTTAGTAAACGATCGTTAATATTATGTAAAATGTTCTTCGTGAGTTTGTGATAAAGCACATATATAATACTATTTTAATCTTAATAATTAATTATTGTAAATAATAATATGTAAATTAAAGCCGTAAAAAACGTTATCTTAAAAAACGCTGGACATTAAACTGATGGTGTAATCAAACGAAAGAGCAGAGTTCACTGATAAGTTATATCAGTGTATTGAGAGATAATAACAATACACAAAAATTATGATATGAAATAAGTAATTCATTATTATTTTCTATAAATATTAAATTTTTCGTTGCATAAATTGTATAATATTTTACAAAATGTCGTTATTATAATATTGTTACCTACCTATGTAGTTTATTATTATTATTAATAATTGATTATGCGAAGAAAAAAACATTTTGATGTTACCTACCTATTATACCTATTATTTTGATCTGTGCAAAAAAAAGAAAAAACAGAAAAAACTGATATCTGTTTTCTAAGAAATATGATCTCTGCATATCTACAGTAAAATATTTTGTGACATTCAATTTCGTTTCAATGATAAATGTTAAATAGTCGATGTACGCATGCTGATACTTGTAACAGCACTGTATAAATTATTTAATGCACGTTAGAATGTTACTATTACACAATATGGTTACCTAATGTTAAGAGTTAAAATAGGTTTACAATTTAAAACTGGTTATAGAAACAATGCTGGTGAGTTAGGGTCCTACGATTATTTACTCTAATCAATGGTTTAAGATGTCTGTATTTTTTTCAGATTTGCTGAATACTGTGATGATAATTGATTATCATGTTTCTGATCGTAATTACTGTGCTGTTGATTATCACCGTAGCCCTGTTTGCTGTATCCAAAAACTATGTGGTGGAAAAACAGAAACAAGACATCAACTTAGACTTTAAGAAACTTCAAAGAAACTACTTGATCGTATACTGCTTAGCATGTTTTTCTGATTGGCTCCAAGGACCTTATGTGTATAGTCTGTACAAACAATATGGGTATAATGAAGGGGAGATTGCTATTCTTTTTATTACTGGTACAATATCTAATAGTTTATTTGGCACTATTACAGGTGCATTAGCAGATATTTATGGCCGTAAAATATTGTGTATATCCTATGGTATATTATACTCGGGATGTTGTTTAACAAAACTATTTGGAAACTATCAACTGTTGCTTGTTGGAAGAATATTAGGTGGTATTAGTACATCAATTCTGTATTCGGCATATGACTCATGGTACATCAATGAGCATATTAACTATTACAAGTTACCCAACGAATGGTTGAGTAATACTTTTGCAAAGGCAACTTTTTTTAATGCAACACTTGCTATATTTGCTGGTATATTGTCATACTTCCTAGTCAGTGTATTAGAATTTGGACCTGTTGCACCTTTTGTAACAGCCATTCCATTTCTTATAATTACCAGTATATACGTTATGGTCCTCAATGAACACTATGTTAATAATTCAAAATCTGCTTCAACTTCTGTCAAAACAGCTATTATCTTATGGATAACTAATAAAAACATCTTTACTCTCAGTGTCGTTCAGTCATTGTATGAAGGTGTTATGTACTTATTTATATTTATTTGGACTCCTGCATTAGATATTCTAACACCACCATTAGGGTTGGTATTCTCAAGTTTTATGTTGGCTTTAATGATAGGTTCAAAATTATATTCTATATTATTGGAAAATAATTCTTTAGATTCAAAAAAATTATTACACTTATCTACATTTTTAGCCAGCTTTTCATTTTTAATATGTTCATTAGCATTATCTGACATATTTATTAGTTATTTACCGTATACAATAATGACATGTTATATTTTTTTCATTTTATATGAAGTTTCCATTGGTATATACTTACCGTCCATGACTTATTTAAAAAGTCAAGTGATACCAGAAAAGATAAGAGTTACCATATCCAATGTTATTAAAATACCAAGCAATATTTTTATTTGTCTATCACTTTTATGGATACGTTTTAATCAAGAGAATGAAAAGACTAATGAAAATATAATTTTCCCTATATTTATAGTATGTTTTATTGCTACATCTATAACACTATTGTTTTCTAAAATATTTTCTAAGCTCTACAGTGAAACTGTAATTAAGCGTTATGAAAGTGAAATATAATTAAGCTTACACTTTCATTTTGAGTTTAATTATTGTGTAACTTATGGTATTTAATATTATTTTTCTATTATTGAAATTAAATGTATGTCTCATGTAATTATTTAAATTTATGTTATAAATTAGATTAGATAGGCTACTACAGTTGAACAGAACTTAGCCTATAATATTAATAATGAAAATGTAATCAAACAATTTAATATGTTAACTTACTCTGAGAAATGAGTGGTACTCTGAAGTACAAGATATACAAAAAAATTATTTACAACTTATTGTTTAAATATTATTTATAGAAGTTATTTATAGTTATAAAATTTAGTATTTTAAGCATTTATTTTTACACAAATACTATTTTTGAATTCACAAATTTTGTATACAAATTGTTTAAAAGCTTTAATGTCATTGTTTTACATTATAATATGACATGATAATTTATTATTGAATATAATAAACAAATTTTATTCTGAATAATTGTAATATTTTATTTTATTTTATAACTACTTTTTAAGTTGTACATGTGCTCTATAATATTTTATATCAATCTTAATAATCTTTCTATTATTCAAAGAAAAAAAGGATTGTGTTGAGTTATTGTTATATAATTTAAGTAATATTTGATTGCTTGAGAATAAGTAAAAAATAACTTTTTAAAACATTTATTTAGAATTAAAAAAAAAAAAAAAGCACTAAGAAACAATTACAATATATAATTCACTTTTATAGTTATTTAGATACAGTCAATTTATTTTGGTACAAATTAATATGTTCACAGACACTATTTTTAAACAAATATTAATATCTAATCACTGCTTAAAACAGTAAAGATAATATTTTGTGATCCTGGAGATGTCTTTTAGCAAATATAAGTGTTATAGAGCTTAAAAACGTCAGTTGACAAAATATTTATAATACCAAACACACTCAATAAAATATATAAATAAAAACATTAGGTACCCATATGAGTATACGATAACGTTGAACATTGTCATATTATATTTTATACTAATGTCTAAATTCATTTAATAACAAAAAACAAATTAAATTTAATTAATTAAATATTTATGTTTATTAAATATTAATTAATTAATTTAATTATTATATTATGATATACGATATATGTAAAATGTTTAACACGACGTCATGAAAATCGCCTACTTAATTTCAAAAGTTATAAGTGTCGTGTAAACTTACAATATCATACGCTCATTGCATACCATATACGTAAATGTTTATAAAAGTTATGAATTCAGTATATATGTAATGAATTTCGCTTTATTTGGGTATTCGGGGTTAACCCGGGGGCCCACATTAAGTAGTTGCCCAAAAAAAATCGAAATTTCTGTAAAAACACAAACATTTATAATATTAGAAAAAAAATTTAATTTGCACATGTGTACCATACAATTAAAAACAATTCTTATTTATTACATAAATAAAATTATATTTGAATATAAAAGGTATACAAAACGTTGTATCTAAGCTATTTAATTTAAATCTGGTTCACAAAATGGATATACGCTTCAAACTAATCAAACAGACTAATTTCGCTATCCTCTTGCATGAAGAACTTTTGCAACAAATCAATGCATTTTTTAGCCTCTGTAACAGTCTGGAGGATGAGTATCGTCTTTTATTTCTTTCAACTTTTTATTTTAAGAAAATTGTGTACTACAACATCAAAAATGCCTTCATTATTAAAACAAGAAGAAATTTCATCAACAATTTTAAAAACTCGTTATGGTTTTAAATAAGTGAAAATAGTTCATTTAATCCAGGTGACTCAGATGGCGGCAGGGCCGGATTAAGCACGGAGCCTAGGAGCCCGGGCTCCAGGCCCTGAAATATTGAAGGCCCCGAAGGGGAATTTTATCTCAAACACCAAGTTCAAAATATTTTAAGTTTAAATATTATTTTGGTTAAACATATTTTTTAAATTTCGTAATATTGTATATTTTTATTACGCCGTGTATTGAGTGCCACCCGTATCGGACTGGAATAATAATATTCACCGTTCGCATTACGTTACTTATCCTTTTTCCGACAATATTTTGTTATCTGTAGATTTGATTTTGATTTATAGTTATGTTTAGATTGATTTTGCTAGAAATATACGGACGTCGGTCGTCGATCATTTGGTTTTTAGTCTTATTTATATTTTGACATATTTGTTTAAGAATAATATTGTATATTTGCATGTAACAAAAATTGATAAATATTAAACAATTTTAAAAATATTTCTGTACAATCAATTACTTTGTATCATTTTTTTAAAGAAATGAAATTCAGTTATAGGTAATACATATTGTATGGCAATACATGGTAATACATATTGTAAGGGTCTTTTAGACAACTGAGCTCCAGGCCTAGTAAACTCTTATTCCGGTCCTGGATGGCGGACCAATTAAATTACAAAAACCATAATGAGCGTAACAATTTATAACAGTTGTACACAGTGGCGTGTTTCGGGTGATTTCTCGGGGGGGTGTCCAACATTTATTAAACCTCACAAACAACATTTTTAGAATTATTTACTGATGTAAAAAACATTGATCTCTCTATTTAACAATTTACTATGTTAGGAATTGACAAAAAATTTTACATTTGAAACTCATGTAAATGGTCTAATAGAATGGTATAATTGTAGGTTATTATGATGGAACACCAATGTCCAATATATAAGGACATTTTTCTTAAATTCGGGGGGTGTCCAGACATGGAAGACACTCCCCCAAAATACGCCACTGGTTGTACAGCTGTACAGCTCACCGAGTCTCGGATACAAGTTGTGTGGTGTCCGAAAGTTTATTTGGCCACTTATTTGGTTAACAGTTGCAGATGAATCGTACAGTTTTTCCTCAATATCTTCAAAAATAAAATTAACCAGCTTCATTTTATACCTCACCTTGAGGTTTCTTATAATACCTATGTCTAAATGTTAGATTAAGAAAGTCGTATTTGGTGACAAAAATTCTAAAGTAACATTTTTGAGTTGAACGTTTTTTGGATGTGCACAGTGCCGCAACTAACTATTCGAGGTCCGTGAGCAAATCAAAATCTTGACGCCCGTTATTGTTATACATTTTTGAGCCTTTGACCTATTGAGGCCCCATAATATAGTTTGAGACCCGGGGCCCTACTTATTATCAAAGAAAAACATTTACTGAAGACCTCATCTACTTCAGGATCTTTCCTATCTCATTTATGTTTTTTATTGTCGGTTTAATTTGAATTGAAATGTTTGTGTTAAATGACTTCTCCTTTGAGCAGTTTCGCCACCGTTGATTTTGGAACAAATAGTTTTTTAGTGATTACATGTTGTGAAGTGCTTGATGGAAGCGATTTCACTTTGTCCAAAATACGCGATTTTTCCCTTGAGAGAGAAATATATTTTCGAGATATGGGTAGTATCACGTTAAAATTCACGTTAAAGCTGAAATGATTGTCGTCAATTTAGATAATATGTATGGTGCCTATATCGCTTTATTATTATTACTTCTCTTTTAACCAGTTAACAAAATCCCATTGAAGTTTAAATGATAATACTTTTTATTTTTGATATGCCTTCGATAAACATATCATAGATACGGAGAAACCCGATTATATAAGTACCTAATTTATAAATACATATGTGTACATTCAAAGTTTGAGTTTTAAACACTTAGATAAAATAAAAATTGTCCACGTAAACCGAAATAGAGTGCCAATATAATGTGATTTTCTGAATCTTGTTACATTTGTATTGGAATTAGACCATTTTGCCCATATTAGACGAAATCCACTGTATATATATACACAAAAATTGATATTATTTAATATTTAACATATCTGAAAAAAAAATCAATGTTTATGGAGTATTTTCTGTTTTGAAAAAAACATTGATTTGGTTTTTCCGTCAGGTATGTTAAATATTAAATAATATCAATTTCTTTCTTTGCATCCGGTATACTTAATTCTATTCGTTATTCGTATTGCGTTTAAAACTCGAATTCGCTCACCCCAACATTACTTCAATCCTTATTGTTACTTTTTTTTTCAAAACCTTATTTGTTACGTCTACGTTCGTACGATTTTTTTTTTTCTTTTTTCTTTTACTCGTGCATTTCACCATTAGCGTTAACTGAGAACCTAAACTAATATGTATAGTTGGCTCTCCATTGATTCGATAGGTAATAAAAAATAAAAATAAAAATTTTCAAGCAGAAAAAACTGTATTAAAAATTTCTTATCATTGTAAAAAGGTTCTTATTTTTGTGCGGAGCGAAAGACGTCATATTTTAAGCCCACGCATAGCAATACAAAATTCTGTGGTAAATACCTACACGTACCTATCTACCTACGATTGCATCGCGTTCGTATCAGAACCGTCTGCCGATGCGCGCGTAACACAACGAATGCGCGGACTACGGCGAGCGGTCGACGAAAAGCGCCCAACGAAAGCGATGGAATGCGAGGGAGAGTGGTGCAGTGGTCGGTTAGGTGGAAGGAGGGAAAATTAAAACCGCAAATAGGGGTGGTCGTACGACGTGAGTGTGCGCCCTAAGACGGACACCGCGCGCGGCACTGCGACAGATCAATATAACGTCAGTTCGGCGGACTTCGGAGCGCGTACCTACCTCGTACGTACGCGTGTAAACGGACACCGCCGGTAGACGTCGCGCAGACCGCTGCCGACGAGCGTCTCCGTACGGGTTTTCAACACGTACGAGTACAATACCCTACGTCGTGCTTTCGTAAACACAAGTGTAGCGCAACGTGCGCGCGTGCCAGACCGTCGGCGAACGACGACGTACCTCCGAGCTCGGCAAATGGTTAACACAGTATAATCTCCCTCGATCTCGGGTAAGTCCGAAACACATACACACACACACACACACACACACACACACACACACACACACATATACATATACACACATATATATATATATATATATACACATACACAAACGCACACACAAACGCACACACATACACGCGTGCGTGCACGATACGCGTTTAACAGCTGCAGGTAATAAACACATTATTATATACGATATTATTATTATAATAAAATTGTGCACGAGTCGCGTGCGACCGTATTATTTATCAGTTTTCGTAATAAATTTCCCCGTCGTACACTGCTAACTTAATGCGGTACAACTGTTGCGTTTCTTTATTTTACCGAATTCACCGAACACATACAAATCACATCGCACTACCGCGATACACTCGGGGCGCGCACGGTTCACATCATCACACAGGGTTTAAAGTGGCAAAAAAATACAGGGATCTCTAATCCGTACGTCATTCTCAGCGTCCCATATAGCCCCATACAATTACTAAGTATACATATATTATGAGGTGTTTTAAGTGAAGAATTACCTTCACCAACCATGTAGAAAATGTAAAAAAACTTGTAAATAGCTTATTTATTGTTTTAAATAACAGATTGTAAATATATTTTAATAACATTCAAATTAAAAACAACATTATGTATATTACTATATAATTTATAATTTATATTAAATATTAGCTTTGTTTGTAGATAACTGTTCAATACTTAGTTACATAAGCTAAATTACAAAACCAATTTTCAAATTGTTTTATCGTGTATGATTATTTTTTAACAAATAGTTGAGCATTTCAGTAAACTATTTGGAGAAATATTAAAAGGGATATTTTATAAGCTTTAAGGTAAGAGGACTGAGTCCCCTTGCATCCCCCTTCATTTTAAGTCCTGCCCTCACACGTTTCAGTCGTGTGAAATATAGTATTGAGTTGAACTATAAAACGGTGTTTGTATTGCGAGTCAGTTCGATCGTTTGGGAAGTTTCATCGGCATTAAGAGTATCTACACGTATTCGCAGTTTTCGATTTTTTCTAAAATACTAATATCTCAAGCAGAATGTATTAATACATCAATACACCAATCGGTTAAAACTTCGACTCTCAAACGAACTTTTACATTTTGTGTTTGATATTGAGCCCGTATAGCGCGTCGAAAATTATAGGTTTTTACATCCTGTCCAGTGATCACATTAGAATATATTTTTTGATACACAAGCACAAATATGACATACATACACACACACACACACACACACACATATATATATATATATATATATGTATATATTGAAGTTTTAGGTAATTTTATTGTTTTGGGATTCAAGCGAACCACGTTTAAAATGAAGAAAGAGAAGAAAAAGCATAAAGACAAGAGCAAGAAACAATCTTCAGAATGTTCGCCAGGTTGTAGCAGCATGGACTGTATGGGTCTGCAACAAATCCCATCGTCGCCGCCGCCAAGTTACGAGCACAGTTTACAAGAGGTAAATAATCAAGTATATGTGGTACGCTGCAGTTGAAATAAATATTATTTTATTATTTTATGTGACCACTTGGTATTTAGAAGATAGATTTTCGTCCGGTCCGTAGTAATGTCACGAAGTACGGGAAATTCGATTTTAAATAACAATAGAAGAATAAATGCGTCGTCCCTTGTCCCTTTTTTCGCATAACAAATACCAATTTTGAAACTTTATTGACATTAATTTCCCCTGTCATTTATATAAATGACACTTGATTTAGATCTCCAATACCAGTTCGAGAGCGTTTTGCAGCCACATTACGTTTTTGTCGCTACAGGAGATTCGTATTATTCACTTTCATACACTTTCAAATTTCAACGTAGGTATGTTACTGAAGTCTGTGAATCGCTTATATGTGCTCTTAAGATAAAAATCATCTAATTCTGATTGAGATTGGGCTGAAACGCGTCTCCACTAAGCAAGTCGGTTCGCCTTCCTTTTTAATATTTTTTTTGTACTAAAGTATGTACAAACAGTGTTTATATCTTGGCCAAACAAGTGTAAGTAAAGTGGGCCTGTAATCGATCAACCTCGGAGTCTTCAAAAGTTCTCGCCAGTCCTAGGTGCAGTCATCAGTACCGTAGCAACCAAATATTGCGCCCCAGGCTAAACTTCAAAATGCGTCCTTATATGTTTTTTATTTAAAAACAATAATAGTTATTAGATATTATTTTCAACAATTACTTCGATTATTATAAAATATGTTATAGTTTTCGTAAATAATGTATACAAAATTAACATTTTTAACATAAAATGTAAATTTTTCATTTTTGCGTTCTGCCAAGAATTGCGTCGGGGCGTAGACACCTCTCCCCCTTACTAAAGTCCTGACCAGCGTACTCTTATGGTATTGAAATACACCCGTATATGTATAATAACAGTCGAACTTGTTTGTGATAAAAGAAGAGAGGACATTGGTAGAACCATATTACCATATAAATATATATTGGTAAACCAAAAAAAGTGGTGACACGGCTATTGCTAAGATTTTTTATCAACTCAATAGCATATATCAAGAGGATGGCCAAATTTTAAAGACTTATGTTCGACTTTTGAGTATTTTTAGGTTGTCACGATCGACCAAAAAAAAAAAAAAGTTTGTTACGAGCAAAAATTATTTTATATACATATATGTTAACTTCCTATATTTAATTATTTAATATTTATTCTATTTAAAATATCAAGTAGTAATTACTTTAGTTTAACAATTTTTACGTAACACGTATTTTAATATATATTTTATCAATATAAACGAAGCGATAAATATTATTATTTAATACGGTATATACATTAGATTATGTACAATATACCTACATAGCTATTCGATCTCAACGTTAATTTCATTTTTCATAGTTATTTATTACTATATATTATTACCATATACATTTTTTATTGATTGTTACCATTTTAATTTTGATATTCGTGGGTTGAAAAAAGATATTAAAATGTACAGAAAATAAATAAATATTTTAAATATTTTAAAAACAATGAAATGGAGTCGAAATCGACTTGAACCCATGTCACGATCGATTTTTTGGCTACCCCTGGCATGCACAATATTATTTTAATTTTTAATTTTATCAAGCATTAAGCTCAACATAGTTCAATAAAATATTAAATACTAATAAACAAATATTTAATAGAAAAACAAATCGTACTTCTCACATAAGTGACATTTGTAACAAACTACTAGAACAAAATTTTAATACATAAATTAAAATATAGACATATCAAATACAAAGTAAAACAAGGATAATAAATGGAAGTGTTCATAGTCCAGACATATCATTATCTGTATAAAAGGTAGTTTAGACCGTAATTGGTAATATGAACGGATATAGTAAAAGGAACCGGTGATTGCGTGAAACGGTAAGGAAATTTAAAATTTAATTGGGAGAGCAGGGAAGGAGCATTAATGCGTACATCTATCAACCTCCAAAAAAATAACAAGTAGGTCCCTTTCCACTCTTCTGTCCATTAAGAATACGTGACCGAGTTGATACATAACAAGGCAATATGGTTGGCAAATAATGATCAATATTTAGGATATGAAAATGTACCACGAATATATCATATAACGACATGACGTTGACGTATTCATTTGTAAAGTAAATACTGAGGCGAAGACAATTTATAATGCGCAATAGGATTTGCATTACCTAATGGTTTATACGTGTAATATACCTCGATTTAAGGCGTCGTAGATGATGCTATCAATATATGGATGTATTTATGTGATGTTTGTAGGTAACTATGAATAAAATAATTTTTCTTTTTCAAAGCTTGATGAATTAAAGCAGTGGCATCATTTCAATATTATTTAGAGTAGAACTATCGGTATGTTCTTATTAAATTGTCGACTTGGTAGTTCGTTTTACCAAAGTATCGATTAACGTGGGAGAAGAAGAACGTCAAACCAGTCCAAAAATGTAATATTTTGTACAGAAGTACCCGTACATTACACGTTTCATATTTCCGATTTACAACATATCAATAGCTATAGACGAAATAAAATATATATAAATACTTTGATGATGTACCGACTTTCGAACAGCTAAACTCTAAACTACGACAAATGCATGAGTTGTTCCCCTCTATACGATGCCAATGAATTAGAGACATTTTAAATTGCGTTTGTATTATATATTCATCTGTCAAATTTCATTCCTATATTGTACTCCAGAAAACATATTTTCCACGACCAGTACCGGATCTAAGTTTCAGTTGGCCATAGTGCAAATACTAATTGGAGGTCTCTCAAAATGTCCTTAACATAACACATATATTTATTTATTACATGTTGATATATTAAATAGTTAAAAAAATAAAAATAACAAAACAATTTTCAAATTAAAATAATGATTTAAGAAATCCCTTAGACCTTAAGGTCCCAGTGCATTGCACCCCTACCAAGTTTGACATTGTCCGCGACATAAGAAACCCTAAACAATAAAATTATGTTATATTGTTCTAATATTATCAAATTAATGCAAACGATTACATTGCACACGAAGGCGCTACCAATTTTAATAATTGGACGGCGTATCTATGTATTCTAAAATCAATTATGATTCGAATTTTTAATTTTATTTCCAATTCCTTGAACCCATTGTTGATGGAAGCATAGATACAATTTCAAGATATCAGCTGTACTATACCCAGTGGCAGCGCCAGGATTTTTTTATAGTGGGACCCATAGGAGGCCAACAATAAGGTAGGACCATAAAATACGTGAGTTTAGCAAAAAAAAAAAAAAATGAATTAAAATGAATAATTAATATGAGCTAATTACTATAATTCAAAACTATGAAAAAACTACTTAAAAAAATCATTCTGCTTATGAAAAACGACTACCTATATTATTATGTGTAAGGTTATGCCAGTGGTAGGACCATTGGTGAGGCCAGTCATTTTCAGATAGGGCCATGGCCCATACTCGGCGCTGCTCCGACTATACCTTCTCATGCATTAAAACCGTTTTCTTATTCCGTTAGCCAGGGCAATCTTCAGACCACGGTCAAATGGTCGCAGACGAGGAGAACTGCGCCGGAGGAAGTGGTCAGATGTGTGGCTCCGAGATCGAGTGCCAAAGTAACGGTTCGCCCGTCAGACAAGAAATATTCCACAAAAGCAGCAAAGAGTTTTACAAAGCGGTCGCTGCTCAGTGGGGTATAACGTGTAAGATGAGTGACCATTGCAGATGTCTTGAATGCCAGGTAAAATAAATATTTTAATTTCTCGGAAAAGTACAAAACGAATGGTTTATGCGTATCTAACGCACATAGGTAAATAAGTATACATTTCACCGCATGTAGATCAATACGTTTCGTTATGTCATTCTACGGTCAGCTGTAACCAATAACGTACACTGTGCTTTACAGTATTACTTAGTTCATGAACCCAAACAATGTTTTCACTCGTATTCGATTTGATCCTATTTTAGTATCGAGTGACTCTTACCAGTGGCGGACCGAACTTATATTTTTAATGACGCATTTTCATATTTAAGTACTTACCACCACCACCACCACCCCCTAATAATCAACCTCACAAATCCGTGGGGCTATTATCTACCACCTCAGTTTCCAAATTTATTCATATTATAATAAATATAATATTACTATTACACTTTCTATGCATTAGATAGGTAAATATTTGACAATTTTTGAAGTAGTCATTGCAATAAGTTGTAGTATTTGAGTCAATAGTCTGAAAAGTTGACGCAAACGCGTCAAAATTGAGACTTTCGGATCGCCACTGACTCTTACCTACACTTAGGCTTAAACATAATATGCGCTATTGTATAAAAATAATTACGAGTAATAAATAATTTCCGATCTTTCGACGGAAGACAAATTTCTACTTTCTGTTAGATGTGGAAAATGCCGAAGCGACCTTATTATCACTGATTACACATTAAATGAACACACAATGGCATCTAAGAAGTGTTTTAAAGGCGTAGCAAGATTTTATCATACCCAACCGACAAACGTCGCAAATCTCCAAATTTAAAGTTTTATTATTTGTTAATATAATAGATACTCCATAAACAATAGCACAGAAAGAATATGCAGCATAAATAAATAGTACAATATTATCATCATTGTTAATATTAACAATAATAATAATTAATGTGTCTAGAGTTTATTATTTCAACTTACATGCTATAATACCCACCCAATCCCCTTATTTTCTAAATGTAGTGGCCGCTAAATCTAGCAATAGGGTTGGGTACCACTGGATTAAAATTGGTTTTATGAATTCTAATTTTAGTCTGTGATATTATGTTTTTACGAATTTGTATTGTTGACATGTCGAATAGGTACACGTAATATTATAACACTGTCAATATTACAACCGATAATCGTGATATTCGATGATCATCAAAGCGCTTAAATGAAAATTTTTTTTTATTTATTACTCATTTTCCGTGTTCACTAGTGTTTAGACGTTGCAAAAGAATATGGACGCCACACCCGAATGTGTTGTCTCCGTCTGACACACGTATAACAACAAATTTGCATTCAGTAATTCAAACGCAGTAATATTAGAATGAACAGATCTATAATTAACTTTAAGGGAAGAACCTAATCTGTGTTTTGTTGATCAGTTTTTCCGATATGTTAAATTTATAACGAGTTATGAGTTAATTTAATTGCAATTTTTACATACTTATAACTCGTTTAAACATTATAATATCAGAATAATTCGACCAACAAATCACGGATAATGTTCTTCCCATGAAGTTTGATTATAAGTTAGTATACTTTAATATTACATTTTACATCACTACATTTGAACTATTGAACGCAAATTTGCTAAGTTGTATGTTTCCTTTGTCAGACGAAGACAGCACCCGTGCTAATATTTGTCCATCGATGCAATTATAATTATTAAACGTGTTTGTGTTGTGCAGAGTCGGTACTTTGACTGCGAATACGACCAAGAGAACGAACAGGAGAAGACGGACGGTGGTCTGGGAGCGGGCACACCAATGTTTTTGTCCGAAGTCATGCACGGGTCCACTTGCACATTAATTTAATTAATGCATATTTTTCACACAATAGATTTGTTATTTTTTTATGAAATATCAAATTGTAATGGCGGCATTGTCAAATTTACTGACCAATGATCAGCCGAACGATAACCATACATATATATTTATATTGTTTTGCGTAACGACATGTTTGATAACATTGCCAGTGCCTACTTATTGTATTAATAAACATTTTTAATCAGGCTCTATATATATATATATACATACATTTAATCAGAATATTTTGCCACAAAAACCTGTAAAGCCTGTGTTATTTTTTAAATTTGACCTTCTTACATGTATTCTTCATATTTTTTTTTACTTTTACTAAAAATGTTTTATTTTATAATACCAATTTACCTATATTTATATAATATCATACTAATTAAATCTTAATGATCATTATCTATGTACTAAATCAATTATACAACATAATTATTGACAATGCATTAAAATAATTAATAAATTATAAACAATTATTATCATTATTTTTTTTTTATAATATTTTGGCATTTATTTTTACTTCAAAATTATTGTAAAAAAAAAAAAAAAAAACCACATCAAAATTAACATAAATGAAGTGTATGCTAAGTAACAATGGATTAATTCCAATTCAGATCATTAATGTATTCAATTTATTATCTATAAGATAATTAACTTAATTGATTTATAATCTTTTTGATAATTTAATATATTTATCACAACACATTTTTATTGTAATGAAAAGTAAAACAATTTCAATAAAAAAAGTAGCATTCATAGTTTTAAAATTTAGCAGACACATTGATACAGAATGGAAAAAAAAAATTACCTGTATTCATATGTAAATGCTTTACTATTCCTTATTATTAGAGTATCAATTACATTTTTAATACAATTATAATAATGGAATGTCCTATTATTTACACAACAGTAACTTTCTTATTCTAAGGTTCAATAAAATTTCTTTGCTTGATCCTCTTTCTTAATCCTAAAAAAAATAACAAAATTGTATTATTGTTAAAAAAAATCACATTTAGTACTTGAATATTATTCAGGATAAAATGTTTGATGAAATCCTAACAATGAACTTCTTTCAAAACTATAAAAATAAGTCTTTTAGTTGAATATAGCTTATACCAAAATAATATAGCTTATTTAAATTATAAAAAAACAAATACAAATAACATTTAAATTATATAGAATCATACTCAAAGAAAAATAAAAGGATTAGGAAGTTTAAGTACAGTACTTATTGAAAAATTTATTTTGCACATTAAATTAATTTTACAAAGGATAAGTTTGTTATAGATGTAATCATTATTTCAACTTACTTATATACAGCATAGACGATAAATAAGAATGATTGGACTACTGTGACAACTATAATAAATGTATTAGTTGCGCAAGTAGGACATGCTGTTTGTTGTGTATAACCAGATTTTTGTGCCGCATCACGTTTGATTGTATTTAACGAGTCTCTAATCTCATGCATCATTGATACATGGTCATAACCTAAAGGTTGAACTTGTGCTGTGGGTTGGTGGACTTGATTTTTAATTATGCTGTCAGCCTTTGTATGTACTTCTGCCACAAAATTTCTATAAAAATGTTTGAAACATAATAATAAAAGCGTTTTAAAAATGTGCATTAGTTGATTTTAACAAAAAATATTATTTTGATTTAAATATGAATAATTTCAGTAGATAACAAACGTCTTAAATTATAATGCACCAATATTATGTAATAATAAATGCAGTACCATAGTTGAATAACAAATTTAATTAACTATAATTTATTTATAGTTATTGTATACCTGACTTCTCTTACGGAGTTAATGATACTATTTTGGTTGTTTATAAGCGAATCAAGTTCATGTCTTGCCATGCCAGCATTCATCTGTGGCATTGGTACTATGAAAATACAAATTATGTCCATTATTTATCTAATAAATATGAATAAATAATTACAGAAATACAATGTTACCATTTGGTTGTCCTTGAGAACCACCAAGTGTTCCAACTACTGCCAGGGTAGATTGAACATTTGATAATAAACTAAGAGTCCGTTCTTGGCGACCTACAACTTCATCTAGTTTTTGGCTTAATACTTTTACAGAATCTACGATCTGACTTTGACCAGAGAATATTTGATGTAATTCTCTTTGGCTATCAGTTTCATACCAATCTTCAAACTCACTATCTTCTCTTGGTTTATTTTCTGGGTGTTTGCTTTTGTAACTACAAAATATAATAAAATAAGTATTATAAAAGAAATTTTACATATTATTACATCATTAAGTATTACTCTTCTTTCTCTATATCCAATTTACGTTGGTAATCGGCATATTCTTTTGTCAATTTTTGTTCTTCAGCCACATTAGATTGCTGAGATGTTCCAGCTGCTTTAAATGTTGTTCCCGGTGGATAAACACTGTACGTTAAAAAGTGATTTACATCGTGATCATCTAAAATTTTAAAAATTTTAGTAAAAAATTCTTATAAATATATATCAAACATTGCTCATTAATTTATACCTGCAAGACCACCGGTAGCAGCTGATACACCAAAGTAACCATTCTTTGGTAAGAAAACATTTTCACTTCGGAAACAAATTTCAAAATCCTTTTCATTGTTGGTATTACCACTATGGAAAAATACCTAAATAAACATGAATAATAAAATAATCTATCATTATAAAAATTAAATGAATATAATTATGAATAACTTTTATAAAATAAATAATTTACAAAGACAAAATAAATTTTCAGGAACATCACCAAATAGTGCAAAAGAAAGTGATAACTATTATTAATTATAGATGTGACCATATTAATGTCTTAAATAACAACATTTTGCAATAATTTTTGATTTTAATTCTACTTGGAAGTGATCCAAGTATATAACTATAAAAGATTCAGAAAAATGATTGGTCCATCTAATTAAACAAATGATAATTGAATTACAAACTTTGGGATTGATGAGAATCAAGTTAAGAATAAAACTATATTATATATATGATTCTTAAGTTAACAATATTTTCATAGTGCTCATTATAAATAATTGAGATATCATATTTATAAATTAAATAAATTCTGAAGTAAGCTTAAGAAAAGTTAAAAAATAAAATATGTTTAAAAAAATTGGAATATTTTATTAAAAATTAATATAAAATAAATAAATAGTTAGATTAAAATTAATAAATAATAGAAAAACCAATACTACCAACATTTACTATAGAATAAATACATTTGGTTAAATTTAATTCTTATTTGTCTGTAATGCACAACAAATTATTTTAGTATATACCGTTAATGTGTTCATGTAATATTCAATTTTCGCTCTAGTTGCAAAAGGTTTATTTCTGAAATCTCTCAAACATCCAGACAGCTGTTGAGTAGAACCATCACTAAATTAAAGAAAAAACTCAATTAATTTAATTTTTGTCATAAGAAAAATTCACGAAGTTAAATTTACTTGGCGTGATCGAAAACTTGTGACCCATCATTAACAACACCCATGATATAAGGATTGTTGTGTTTTCCGTCATTATCAAAAGAATCGAAAAACACACCTAACCCATTCCATTTATCAGAACTTCCAAACACTTCACCATTATAGCTGCCTTTATTAGCTGTATACCAAAATGCCTGTAAATAATTGTGTATTTGTGTAATAATAGTTAAAAATTAATTAAATTATATAATATATATAAATCAATTAATAATTCATATTACCAAGCCATCGGCACCAATTCTACCTCTTCCACTGACTCTGAAGTTAATTTCAACGGTCCACCAATCAAAATTTGTTTGACTTCTTGTCCAAATGGCACCTATAAAAAATTGACATATCAAATTATCTACATTTTTAAGCTAATACTGCACGAATAACTATTTTACTGATTGAATAAATTATTAAAAATTTATGAAATCAAAACATTTCTTGATACTAATAATTAGGACCTTTAGTCGAACCCTTAGTTTTCAAATCTTTTAACAATTGTTTTTAAAAATCTATAAATGTGTACTAAATATATAAAATAGATGAGAGTCCACGAATGAGACAGATGAATGATAATTCTGTATTGGTCTTTTAAATTTGAAATTTATGTACCATTATACTCGAAAAAAAGGATTCTGAATGAAAGAAGTTGAGTGAATTAGTTTATATTTCAGAAGGTAGTTGATAAAGAAGAAACCAAATGTATTAAGGTAGATTTAACTTTTAATGTATTAACTTTTGCAACAAAAAAAATATTATTTAAATACATAAAAATAAAACATTATTAAAAATATTTTGTCAAATTGTTAAGCATTAAATATTAATATAATGTATTATGAATTTTTAACTACAAAAAAGTTGCATTTTTTCGTGATTTTGTCGAGTTTTGTCAAAATTTATAATTTATTATTTAAACATGCATAAAATCTTTTTTTAAAATTACCTTTAATGTTTTTTTATCAATCAATTAGAAACATGCATTAGAAACTTTGTATTACATATTCATAACTTTATAAAATCAAAATAATTTAATCAATATTTTGTAAAAAAAAAAAAAAAAACAAACTAAAGGAACATGAACATTTAAAATATCTAATAGCTAAAAAAAAAAAAAATCGAAGTATTTTGAAAATTATACAATCTATAGCAAACAATGATATAAATATTCAATAAAAGTAATTAAATAATAAAAAAATTAAATAAATATTAGTAAATGGTTAATACTTGTAAATTACTTTTCTAGTAAATAATTTATACAAAGAAATAAATCAGCTGATGATGAATTTTTAATTTGAAAATAATTGTACCTAACAATTATAATACCAAGCTAAGCATTTATTTATTTATTTCTATAAACTATTTAGTAAAAGTCAAGACAACAATTATTATTATTATTATTTTAATAAAATAGATTCCGTATATTCCAAAAATTGTGGTTTTTCTACTTTACATAAATTTATTGCATTTATTAAGAAGACTAATGGGAGTTTTGTAAAATGTCCTTTTAGAAAATTTTCATGAAAGTAATGATTGGAGCAATTCTTCTAATTTCTTTGCTAAAAAACTAAATATCTATAATTATTTTATTAAAATAAATTGTTATTAAAAACAGATACTACTCCTGGATAACTGAAATTAATTATGCACGATGATATATATATATATATATATATATATGCACATACAATTAATACAAATACTAAACAAACATTTTTTTATCATGTTAAATTTAAAAAATAAATAATTTTTTTTTATAAAAAAACACACATTCTAATTCTATATTCGAAACATTACAGTCTCATATAGCTGTCAGAATTCCATGTTTAAGCACTAATACTGATTGTTAAAGAAATATTGCGGAATTTTGAAGTTTGATGATTAATAATTTAAAAAAATTATGATTTGTTTTGTAGGTATTATATTATATATGTAGGTGCTGCATTTAATTTTTTGTTCAGAAAACATAGATAAGTTATTAATTATTGCTATTAGTTTATTAAATTAAATTATATAATTGTCATTTATTGGTTGTGTTACAAATTATATAGTATATTAAAACAAACACTTAAATTTGAAAATAAATTTTCAATTCATAGCTGTTTAGGTACAATATTATTATAAAATAAATACGTAACATAAAATCGCAGGCATAATAATAACTTTCGAAATATTTTTTATAAATAATATAATATTGAAATCGAGAGTACTTAAACAGTTTAAAATAAAAACAATAACATTGTTGAAATAATTTCTATTGTACAATAACAAAAATAATATATTATTAAGCTGATGTAAATATACAAAACTGTTCAAAAAATGTTTTCTTCAAAATTTGAAATTTTGGAATATTTTTTAAATTATATTTAAATTTGAAATAGCAAATTAGTAGTTCTAATTTTTCTAAAGAAAGGTACAAGTAATTATTAAATTTAAAAATTATTAAATGTCAGTTGAGTATAAAATGTATAACTATTTATTATTGTTGATTTTATTATTATTATAATTATCTCCACAAGAATCACATTTTATATTTAATGTAAATTTCAAAAATTCAGAACTCTAAGAATACTTGATAAAATAAAATAAAAAAATATTTTACTAACCTGATGAAATGAAAAATAAGATCAACACATTTCAAAAATGATAAAAATATAATAAAAAAAAAAAAAACCGGATGGGCCTCGCTCTGCTGTACAGTTGGGGGTGGAGTGCATATATAAAGTTGGGGGTGGATAGGTCATTACAATGGATTTGTTAAATTTGAATGCAATGATAGGTATCATTGTATACGAATAACAATTCTGAACGGAGTTAATATGTTTGTCTAGGATATAGTAATACATTGTTATTTATAAATATTGTAAAAAGTATATTTTATTTTGAAACGATAAATATATTTTTCAATTAAGATGGGTTGGCAGTTGCATACAGCGACAATTTGAGTGAAACGATCTCCAAAATATTTTAGTTACGATAAGTTTAACTTATTATAAACCTTGTATTACATTTTCAACAGTTTTCGGTCAACCAATTAAATTTTATAGATGTTTAAAAACAAAAATTTTACAAAAATCGAAAATTTAAATTGTCTATAAATAAGTCAAAATATAACAAAATACTTTGAAAACTTAACCATGTATAGAAAACGTCAATATAAAGATTTGGTGAAAATTTCAAGTTGTTCCGGTTTTTCGTTTTTGAGTTAGAGCATTTTAAAAAAAACCTATATCATTTGTCAGTCTAGAATATTATACATTACCTATATTATATTTTACATGTAATTTTATGTCAATATTCGCTGTTCAAACGCTTATAAAATAAAATTGTACCTATGGATTTTAATAATTTTTGAATGACAATAAGAACTACTTCTGTGGAATTTTCTATTACATTTTCAAGTATTTTGTACGAGCCAAATTTTTTTTATCACCGATTATAAAAAAAGAAATGTAAAAAAATTGAATATTTTAAATGCCTATAAGTGGCTTAAAAATGAATACAATATTTTGAAAAAAATATGATTTAAAGGAAATGTCAATCTTAACAGCTGGTAAAAATTTCAAAAATCTGCGATACTTATACTTTTTGAATTATAACAAATATTTAAAATCGTTTGAGAATAAATCGCTATTTTATGCGATTTCGTAAATATTTAAATTTCAAACAGTCATTTCAAAAATTTTACAAAAATCGAAAATTTAAATTGTCTATAAATAAGTCAAAATACTTTGAAAACTTAACCATGTATAGAGAACGCCAATATAAAGATTTGGTGAATATTTCAAGTTGTTGCAATTTTTGGTTTTTGAGTTAGAGCATTTTAAAAAAAATGTAATTTGTAAAAACATGATTTTGTGTAAAATATCCCGTTTTTTCGTAATTTTTTTCGATTTTTTGAAAAAGTTGGATTTTTGACTTGCCAATGTACCATCTACATTCACTTTCCTTTCAGAAAAGTTGCTGTTTAAACAAACTGAAGCATTTTTACTGCCAAAAAAGGTGTCGTCAGAAAAAATAAAAAATAAAAAATAAAAAAAAACACACATCATTGTAAAACCAATAGATTCCATCACTCCGTTCAGAATCTAAAAAAATATTATGTGGTTCTCTTATTTTTTTTTGAAAAATATAAAATATGTGATTCTACAGGAATATTATAATATGAAAAATAAAAATCAAAATGTAGGAAAGAATTCATAAGCAAAGATAAACATGTTATGATGTAAGACATAAAAAACAAAAGGCATACAATTAAAGATATCAAAAAATCAAAAATTAGAATTGATAATAAAAAAACATTATAAGAAAAAAATTGTAGGAATAAAAATTTTTAGAAAAATTCACCTAATACAAGATGCATTATACCACTCTTTCACAGCTATTGTGTAATAATTTTTATTTTATTTACATACATTTGTATAAAAATATGAATTTACTATTTTGACATTTAATTTTGCGAAAAATAATCATTTTCTTAAAATTTCAATCGCATGAATCAAAAACATTAACTGATCAACAGTAACGTATTTTAAAATGCTTTAATTTTAATTAACTCAAATTAAATTTTTTTATTACTTATAATTACAGTCTCTACTTAAAATATAACGTTATAATAGTTAATAATAATTTACAATATACTAACCTTTTTGACTTTTCAAAGATGGTGCAATACGAACATTATCTGTACTGGCAATGGCATCTGAGAAAATAAAAAAAATTGACATTTTAATATCCATAAATATAATATTCAGCGATATTTTTATATTCTATAAATTATTTACTTAGTTCTAGAACAAGAATATAGTACCATTAAATATAGCCATAAATATAACCATAGGTAATACCTTTCAATTTACAAATGTTGATAATAAAATCACATCTTTATATAATATGTCAAATATTTTCAGCTTTCAGGTCATTTTGTTTGTGAATAAATGTTTATTTCTGAAGAAGCACTATAATGAAATGGTAGTAAAATTAAATAATTAATATTAATTATAGTATTGAAAAATTATAGTAAATATTTTTTTTTTCAAAATAAATTTTAACTATTCAATTCAGCATAATAAACTAATAATTTAAATATATGCTAATAAGTTATTCAAATTTTTCTTTTTCATAAAATTACTAATCAAATATACATATTAATTATTTATTTCTGTATCCCGTTTTGTATGGATCATGCAATTGCATATTATTAGTGTTATAAGTATCTCATATGTAGATAATGTATAAAGAAATTGTTTGTTTTAATAATTTTTATTTTGAATTATTTTAACAAGCAATGATCCAATAATGAAAACATTGTCTAAGTGCTCTTGTTGCCTCAATTTTTACCAGACAATATAATAATTGACAAATAAAATAAAATTTTAATTATAACATTTATGCCATATTCAAAAAATCATTAAAAGCATATTAATACATATTTGACATTTAAATCCTTTTTAAATCCTACGGATAACATTAATATAATAAATATTTTACTATAAATATAAATTTATCAAGTCCATATATTAATATAATTAGTTCTTTTAATATATTAATTTTATGAAAAAATATTTTAAAACTATCCTGGTAATTTATTCCTACATATTATATACATATATACATATACACATACACATATCCATTAAAAATATTCTTACACGTTAATAAGATTTGTTCTTTAGTTTAACATAAGAGGTTTAACAAGATGTTTTCAAAATTATGTCTATTCTTAATTTTTTTATAACGAATATGTCTAGGGCCTGTAAACGGTGTAGCTTTTATTTTCATATTCTGCTCCTAATATTTAGTTAGTGGATTTGATAAACAACAGAGCTAGAATAGTTCATCGATAACAGGACTTTCACGGCTAATGGGTAACATTGAGAAATAAATTGAACACGGATAAGAAATGAGACAATGAGATGCAGTAACTCATGTCTGAGAACAGTGAACAGGTGTAGAGCGGACAAGTTGTTGACTTACTTCCGCCATACTCCCAAAATGGCACAGAACCGTCCTTTTGCGCCAGATACGGGGGTTTGAAGCTGTACTTGTACTCGAACCGTGACACAACCTGATTAGCGTGAGCGACGTCCGCGAGACCTGAGACGAAAACGACGATGGACAAGAGCACGGTCCATGGCGAAGTTGACAGACGGACCGTCATGTTATTAGCGGTGCGCAGCAGATGCCGGACGACGACGATGACGACGTTAGTAGGCGCGAAAACTGACAATTCGTAACGTATTGTTTCTACGCTTTCCGTCGATGTTCATTTAAAACGTCATTCGAAGAGGGCCGAGAACCGTGCGATTGGCATAATGTTATTGTTGCAGTTGTCGTTATATCGCGGTATCGATGCGCTGAGTTCCGCAACACGTCGCCCGTGGTTGTTGGCAAGCGGGTGCTACTATCTTTTCGTGAGATGGTTATTATCACATACAAGTACACGCGTCGGTACACGTTCCGTTAATAATCGAACACGCACGCACACGCACACGATGAGATTATAACGATTTCGTCCGCGAAATCATTGGTCGCTGCCGGTCCGGGAACCGTGTGGACGTGTGTGGGCCCGGCGTTATCATAGCCCGTTATCGCGCAGTCCGCGGATGCCACATCGGCACCGAGCATGGCGCTCGCCACCGCAGGCAATACCAATGTCTTGTAATAATAGTAATAATAATAATAATAATATTTACGTGTCCGTTGACGATACGTCCAACCTACTACCGCCCTGCAAACCAGGTACGCGCGTAACCGACACCTGTTTTACGGTAGTCGCGATCCATTCCTACTCGACGTCCAATGCAGCTGGCACGAGTTGCGAATACCGTCTGCAATGGTACAGTTCTCCCCGCCGAGAGCGATTCTGCGTTACTGCGATTTTACACGCACGATGTCCGCTAAGTAAGTGCGCACACGGATAAGTGCACCACCTGCGGTTTCAAGTTTATTTTGGGAAATAACGCGAAACACCTGCGTCCGATTCCCGTGGGGCCTATACCACCACAGCGAAATTATCAGACAATTAAAATGCAGACCGACAAACATGTATTAACTGAAAACAAATAGTTGGCCCTCGGTAGATTTGTGAAATGTCTTTATATTATTCCATGTCATATTATAGAAGTTATTCCATTTAACACATCGTATACAAATTGAACAATATTCTGCGTACACATTATAGTCATAGAAATACTGTTACTCGTGTCCACTGTCGGACACCGATAATGTACGACGCAGTTTCTTTTTTCTACAAAAGCAGATTCTCGATTATTTGTTATTACGAAAGATATAATCAAAACTTACCGGCTTCCGCAGTCCTCTCAATAAGCGACTGTTTTGAAACAAAAGGCGAGTAACTGAAAGTGATGGCGCAAGTGACAAGTGTTGAAGTGTGAAAACCTATACCATTAAAGTATGGTCTCCTAAAAAAAAAAAAATGATCATAATAAATATTTCATTGATTTTTGTTCAACACTATTAATATAAATCAGTGCATTTTATAAGGAATTTTCACTGGGCGACAAAAAATATTTTTTTCAAAATAGTCAATGTATAATACCAAAGTATGATTATTGTATTACACGTTCGTTTCACATTATTTCGCCCAATCTTTCAAAATACTGTCTACAGAGTATAATCACTGGGCGACATTTGTGTCGCCTAGTTAACTGGTTAAAAAATGCACTGATATAAATACCAAATAAAATATTAAAAAATATATAAAATAAAATACTTCAACAAATATTGAATAAAAGTATTAGAAACTATGTGGCGTAGAAAAACAAAATCACAGACGTAAACAGAATAAAAGCGTTCGGACGCCTAAAATTAACAGCCA